>OY986975.1:1498977-1727977 GCA_963920575.1 Narthecium ossifragum
TGATGGCATAATGTTTTTGTTTGTTTTGGGAAGTTTGTTTGACTTTAGAATTGGAGAAGAGTCAGGATACATCCGTTTTGAAGAACCGGAAGCAGCTGTAAAAGCTCGTGCAACCGCTGTTCTTGGTGATGAAGGTGGCTTTAAACTGAAGAAATGTATTGTGACACTCGAAGCACTAACAGGTATGGCAGATTGCTAAACCTTCTTAATTTTTTTGTTATTTCTTTTACCTCTCTATAAATCTTAATAGTTCCAGAACATGAAAATTGTGAACTTTTCCAAAAAATTGTGCCAATGTACCAGCCTTTAATGAGTATGTTTCTAGAGTAATTTATTGAGGAGATCATTACTCTGTAGAGTAGACCAAATTTCTAATTTTTTTTGTCAATAGACCAGAAGAAGGGATATCACAAGTATTTTGACATATGTCAAGATATATACAGTTATTGCTTAGGGACGTAATCAGTGAAGTGGAATTTTCCTCATTTTAAGTAGACGTTTGCTACCCACATAAAAAATCCCATGGAACCTGTAAATATCCATATTTTGTGTTATATGACCCTTCATGTGCTATGGTTTCAGGTGAAGCTGAAAAAGAATATTGGAGCTTGCTTCGAGGCAACCAAGAGAGGTTCCGGGGGAATAAAGGCGGCAGAGGAAGGTAGATAAGATCGTGATTGCAGTAGTTCATAATTTCTTATCGTCAATCACAGTTCTTTTCTGATCTGAATTAGCCAAAACTTTGATTTATCCTTGCGATTTTATCTCTTCACATATGGAGAATCTTATGTTGCACTCCCTTATCTTGTCTGCCTTTAATGACGATGAGGCCTGAGCTTGACGCATGTTGTGTGTTTACTGCAGAGGTAGAGGACATAGAGATGGGAAAGCCATTTGATGGCAGGCGTTCTCGCCAATCAGATTCAGCTGACATGCGAGCATCTAAAGCTCAGAAAGTTTGAATAACATAAAGTCCAGTTTCCTCGACGGGATTGCTCCTCTTGCCAATGGCTAGTTTTGCTTCTCCACAGTCTGCGCTTAGGAGTGATCCGAGATCCACTGTTCATGGGGCATATAAATCAACATTATTTTAACGAGACAATGTTATCTATTCCACCTTGTATTGGAATGATGAATACAGCCTGAGTAGCTGCCCCAGATTTTGTACTTATGTTTTGTTTTTAAGTGAGATGTGGACACCATTCTGTATTTTTGACATGTGAGGTGCCTCAGTTGAATTGTTATTTTAGCTTTTGAGATTGATCCGGTCTTCATGAAATGTATTAAGTGTCAGGCTAAATACATACACCGCACTTACATCGTTTTATTTTTTTATTTGATTTTTGAAAATCGAATGCTATGTTATATGATAAAAGTATATAATTTGGTTATTATCAATCGAATTATATAACATAGTGTTTTGATTTTTAAAAATTGAACATGTAACATAATATTTGGTTTTTTAAAACCGAACAAAATGATTTAATTGCAATTAGTATTTTTTTATGATGTATTTAACCTGATCCATATATTTAATTTATATTCTAGAGAAAATTGTTAAACCTTAGATATCTATACGTGGGTACTTGCGTTTTATCACATTTGTTCTTTCATTGATGGCTATTAGGTATTTCTAAATTTTGGTAGACTCTGTTCTGAGAAAGAATTTGCATGCATGTTTATGAGCAGATAAAAAGTTTTTCGCACACGTAGAAATATTTTCCTATATAATGTATTAAATAATATTATTAATATATTATTATTAATATATTATTATAATAAAATATGAATATAAGGAGAGCTACATATCACGACATCACATTATCAACTCAAAAAATATATTATTTTAATACTAAATTAAAATAATTATATTTTTATTAATATAAATGAACCACCATGATGATACATTAATGTACTAAACCATACACGTCATATGACATGACAAAGCCGATGCCATAGCATAAAACAAGGGCTTTTTGGAAGGAGAAGTGGTCTGGGGGCCCGGGGGTGGTGGTTTGGAAAATGCCAAAAGTTAACTCCAGTTCCCAAAAAGCAAAACATTCCATATATACACACGATGCTTGCAACCAAAAGCTAAAAGAAACCAGTGTTGGCCCAGGCCTTCCCACAAAAAAAATTCCCCAGTAGTACCCAAAAAATTGTGTTAAAAGCTATCCACAACACCCCTTGTGACTTGGTATCATCAGACACATCAGCTAGTTAGCTGCGAAGATCCTGGACCGAGCTTCTCTGAACAAACTGGCAAACTGGAATATGCTGTTGCTGCTGGTCTCGTCGCGCGGTTTCGTCTGCAAGAAAGGATTCTGCTTCGCTCTCAGAGCCGTCGGGCCGATTTGCTTTTGAATAGACTCGACCATCTCCTGCTCCACAGGGTTGCCTGACATGTCCGAAACGTGGAACGTGCCGGCGGCTTTGCCGCCCTCCGTCGATATCTCTGCTCTTAGGATGCTCAGCCCGTACTCCCGGAATATCCTGGTGATGTCTGTAAGCAATCCGACTCGGTCGTCCATCCGCAGTTCTAATTCCAGAGCCTGCATTGTTTCAAACAGTTTGTTTTAGCACAACTATAACAACAAAGACTTCCAGTAAATCATCATCTTGGCCGGAGCTAATCCATACATGTGATGCTCGACGTTCGACCGCGGCCTCTAGGCATTGAACTACTCGCTGCCGTTCAGCTTCTGTGCTGATCGGCATACCATCAGCGGCACGGATGTAATACTCCTGTAATCGTTTCGATCAAACAGTGAGAATGGCACGAGGTTAAAACTGAGAAAATAGAACTCACACTATTGTTAGCTCTGATCAAGTTCATACCTGATAGGCACCGGTTTTTTCGGTGCCGACCATGCCATGAAACACAACATACTTCATGTCTGTGAGGGTGCAGAGCGTATCGAAGAACAGCTTCGGGCGATCCTTTGACCTCAAGATGACTATTGTGTAACCCTTCTCGGCGCAGTCCACAACGGCAACCTGAGGCCTCGAAATCTCAGTGCAATTGCATGTAGAATTTCCGACTTTTTCATAATCTCTATCTTCAAACATCATCTGATGCAACCTCCTCTCTGTGTGAATGTTTCTGACCGAAACCGCCATCTTTCCGCCCTTCAAATCATTGTTGCCTTTCATCACATTGCAGAGTAGATCTTTCATGGTGGAGAGCTTCTCAGAGTCATTGATCAAACACCCGGTGAACTCATCGGTGACATGAACGATGGCGGCCGCCCTTCCATTGTGAGTCCAGATTTCGGCTTTATCCACATTGCAGTTCAGGCCTGTCAGCACTGCAGAAACTTCCGACAGCAGGCCGGGCCGGTCAGAGCCGGTTAGCTCGATCGTCGTTTGCTCCTCACCGGGGGGCAACACCACGGCAGAGCTCGCCGGCCACTGTTCCAAGGACTGCAGGATCACACAAACAAATCATTCAGTATAATTCTTGTTATAATCATGGAAAATAAACAAAAGAAAAAACAGATGAGAGAATTGTGCTTACTGAATGTATGAAACTGAGAGTATACTCATCAGTGACTTTGTTGCCATTCTGATCAGTCACATTGAACACTGAAATCATGAAATTTTTTTTGAAGATAAATTAGTTCATATGAATTGAAAAACATGAACATGGTGGATAGCAATTTGGTAAGAAATAAAATTACCATCCATGAAGTAATTTCCATCAGAAGAGATGTATGCTTTGGTGATGATAAAATTGAGATCAGTGAGGAGTTGAACTGCTTCCAGGAGGATTCCATGCCTGTTAAAACTATCAACCTGGGGAAAAACAAATATATAAGTGATATTTTCTAAGAAACAAGCTGTTTAATAATCTATGAAATAAATCTAAAAAAATAATATCGAGAGAAATTTTAGTTCTACCTCTATAATAGTGGCAACCTCGGATGCAGCATTATTAATCACAACCCTGCAAATATAAATAACAATATTGTTGTTAAAAGTGAAATTTTATATATGGAAAGAATCAAAATAAATTTTATGGAAGACAAGAAATGTGAAAAGTAGGAAGGATTTAATGAAAGGAAAGAACAGATGTATTAAAGGAATCTTATACGAAACAGAGATTCTGATAAGGATATGAGATCTTTTACTGATTAAAGGCAAACAAAGTGGATATACCAAAGAAAATAGCAAAAATAGATCCAGATACCTTAAAGTGATTCAAAATCAGAGAAGAAACAACCAATAATAATAACAACCCACAAGAAAAAACCAACTAAAAATCATGGAGAAAAATGGAAAAATAATCAGAAAATCCATTAGATAATCCAATATATAAACAACGAAACAATAAGAACAACTGATACTAAAAAACAGAGCATCCATGCTCAATCACAAAAGAAAAAAAAAAAAGAAAAAAAAACCTCCAACATTAAAATGGCACAAAACCCAGATCAAATTACCGGGGAAAAACCCAGAAACCCAAATGAAATCTAGATTAAAAAAATCAAGAAGAACAGAAGCTCTCACCTTGGTGGGTTCATCCCCATTACTAGCATCACAAACTCGTCTTCTTCAATCATCTCACAAAAACAAACAAGCTAAAATCATGGAGAGAATGATGCAAAATTAATCCGAAAATCCATAAGATAATCCAAAACATAAACAACGAAACAATAAGAACAACTCTTACTAAAAAACAGAGCATCCATGCTGAATAACAAAAAAAATGGAGAAAAACTCCAACATCAAAATGGCACAAAACCCAGATCAAATTACTTGGAAAAAACCCAAAACCCCAAAGAAAAAGAACCAAATGAAATCTAATTTAAAAAACCAGAAGAAAAGAAAGCTCTCACCTTGGTGGGTTTATCCCCATTACTAGCTTCACAAACTCGTCTTCCTCAATCATCTCCAAACCACCCATTAAAGCTACTAAAAGACCTCTACAAACCAAGAACAGCTTCAAACTTCTTCTCCTTCGGATCAAATGAAAGAAAACAAACAAAAAGATCCCAACTTTCGGCCAAGAGCTTATATAGGATCAGTCAAGCAACGGGAAAACAGAGCACCTTCCAAAAATAAAAATAGGAAAGTGTGGATCTTAGGACCAATTCGGAGATCCGATATCCGCTAAATAAGACAACTCTACTCTGATTCGGATTCGGATCCGGGTTATGGATCCGAGATTGGGGGCAGTAGCAGGATCTCGGGCAGCACTGCCCGAGGAATAAATGGCGACGTTTCGAGCTGTTATTAGCTTCGGGCAGGTCCCCGGACCGCCCGAGGCCGGGGCTGTCTTAATGGTGATCGCCCGTACCGTTAGCGGGAATTTTGGAACGCTGGCGCGCACGTGGCATAGAACTCCCACGTGGCTTGTTCCCATGAGTCCAAATAGGATGAGCGAGGTACTGGGCTGGGTTTTTTTGCAAATGCCAATGGATAGTGTTCTTTTGCGGATAAGTCCATGGTTTTGGTGATATTTGCACTTTTGGCTATGCTTATAAGCAAGGTCTTTTCATGTTTAATGCAACAAGACATGTTGCAGAGAACAATTGGCGGCAATTGATTAATGTCACATCGAAATTATTATGTCAGGGCCATGCCACCATTGCTTAGTGGATAACTAACCTCTTTTTTTGGGAAATTATTCTAATTTAATCATGATTTGGTCTAATGAAGCATTCGTGGGTTAATGTCACATCGAAATTATTATACCACCATAGCGTAGTGGATAATTAACATAACTTTTTGTTGTGGAATTAGCCTAATTTAGTCATGATTTGGTCTAATTAAACATCTGTGAGCATCCTACTGGTTATTAAGTATTATTATTATTATATGACCATTTTATAAGTCATGATGGGACCTAAACTTAAATATATGATATATTGGGGTCGTATCGGTATATTAAACGCACAGGCCAATTAAACTACTCCACGTTGGCGGAAACCAGCCATCCACAGGGCTCCACCTCAGCCTACGTCAGCAGGACGGCTCCAGCCACCTCTACTGTCATATCAGCACGTGATGTTTGTACCCTATATTTTGACCACGGAGGGGCTCATCGGAACCAAGGATGATGCGAGTCCCTTTCTGGTGTCTATTTTATGGTATCCGTGTGGTGTCGTGGATGGTTGGTTCTATGGGTTTTGGTGGAATCTTGGTCGGAAAAGTGCATACTCACGGGTAACACTGATCCGTACATACACATGATCTGAGCATATATTTTGCACGCACGCTCGAATCGACGATGAGATATTGATTGTTTGACATACTTCATATTAGTAACACTTTATTCCCCTCTAGTTTGATAAATTGTCATTTTACACTTAACATTATCAAACGTGACAAAATGGATCTTGAAGTTTTCAATTAGGTCGATTTGAACCCAGGACGATGGTGTTAATTTAGGTAACGGCATTCAAATCATCTCTGGCACTGTCCTTTCAGATCCGCCATCTACGACAATGAATCTGGAGATCCAACCCATTGGATTGACTCCCCATAGCCTTGCAATCTCTCAATATCATCGCCGTCCTCCGGCGACCTTGTTTCACCATCGATCGAGTTTCGACGCGTTCTCATCCGTCCAAATCACCTCCGGCGCCGTCCCTTCCAAAACTGTCGCCTCCGGTAATGAATTCGGCGATCCAACCCATTGGATTGACTCCCCAAAACCTTGCTATCTCTCCTATCCATCGCCATCCTCCGATGACCTCGTCTCGCTGGCGATCGAGCTTCATCAACGTGCTCTCGGCCATCTAGATCACCGTCACTCGGATTAACGCGTCCCCCAGCTGGGTTCAAATCGACTTAATTGAAAACTTCAAGGTCCATTTTGTCACGTTTGAAAATATTGGGTGTAAAATGACAATTTGTCAAACTAGAGGGGAGTAAAGTGTTATTAACCCTTTCATAAGTAAAATAATATTGATGGATTATATCAATCAATCGGTAGTGAAAATATCGATGGATTATATCAATCAATCGGTATTTCACTACCGATTGAATATACTAATGATCGAATCGGTAGTAATGTACCGATTGATTGATCTACTCTATCGACAGAACAATACCGATGAAATAGATCAATCAATTCGTATCTCACTACCGATTAGAGGGTATGTGCATTACACATACCACGTGATCATATACACCGAACTTTATCCATTCTTGGGTAGGGTTGTGGGATGGTGAGGTGACCTAAATAAAGAGTTTGATTATTAAGAACATCTAGGAGACTAGATGTAATAATTTAAAGGGGTAATAACATTTTACTCCCCTCTAGTTTGAAAAATTCTCATTTTACACCCAATTTTTTCAAGCGTGACAAAATGGACCTTGAAGTTTTCAATTAGGTCGATTTGAACCCTAGTGGGGGACGGCGTTAATCCGAGTAACGGTGATATGGACGGCAGAGAGCGCGTTGAAGCTCGATCGCCAGCGAGACGAGGTCACCGGAGGATGGCGATGGTACATGAGAGATCGCAAGGTTCTGGGGAGTTAATCCAATGGGTTGGATCGCCGGATTTGTTACCAGAGGTGGTAGTTTTGGAAGGGACGGCGCCGGAGGTGATTTGGATGGCTGCAAACGCGTTGAAACTTGATCGACGGTGAAACAAGGCCGTCGGAGGACGGCGATGGTACAGGAGAGATCGCAAGGTTCTGGGGAGTCAATCCAATGGGTTGGATTGCCGGAGGCGGCAGTTTTGGAAGGGACGGCGCCGGAGGTGATTTGGACGACTGAGAATGCGTCGAAACTTGATCGACGGTGAAACAAGGTCGCGCGGAGGACGCAGATGGTATAGGAGAGATCGCAAGGCTCTGGGGAGTCAATCCAATGGGTTGGATCGTCGGATTCGTCACCGGAGATGGCAGATTTGAAAGGATAGTGCCGGAGATGATCTGAGCGCCGTTACCTAAATTAACGATGTCCCCGTCTAGGTTCAAATCGACCTAATTGAAAACTTCAAGATCCATTTTGTCATGTTTGAAAATATTAGATGAAAAATGACAATTTGCTAAACTAAAGGGGAGTAAAATGTTATTAACCCTAATTTAAATTTAGTGTAGCAATCGGGTGATAATATATAGGGAAAAAGATGAATAATTGAGATAAGATCCATCTTTGAAAAAGTTGTAGGTGGGGGTAGCAATTGAAGTGATGACAGGCATGATAATGTAAGTTTGGAAGACTAGAGTTGACTTGACCCACTCTGGTTCTAATTAAATTATTTGGGCTCCGACTGGCAGGACAACACGTCTGATCTGGAATCATTCTCAGTTGTTGTCTGACGCACGCTTCCAAACAGATGCTTTTGAAGGTGTGGAGGTGCATCTTTTATCTTTGTAACAGTGGTAAGATTGGTATGGGAGAACATTCGCTGAAGACACTGTTTTGCCTCGATTCGCAAAATCTGTACATTTTATGTTAAGGGCGTGTTTGGTCACTGAGAAGTGAGCTGAAGTGAAGTGATTTCTGAGAAGTGAAATGAAGTGAAGTGAACTGACTTCTGGGGGTTTATGAGTTTTGGTGTTTGGTTGATGTTTGAAGTGGGATATGATCACCCCCAACTATTTAATATTTTAATAATTTTCTTATATTAAAATATTAAAAAATAAATACTATTTTAGATGACGTGGACTAATCACAAGGTGCCACGTGACATGTGGGATCCATTTATATTAATATTTTATTACAGTATGATATTATTAACATTATTTGCCACTTAAAATATTAAAATTAAAACATTAAAATAATATTTTAATCTTAAAATATTAATAATTTAATAACTTTTTAATTAAATTATTAGAAATAATATTGTTTTGGATGACGTGGATCAATCACGAGGTGATACGTGATATGTGAGACCTACTTATATTAATATTTTTATTACAGTATAATATTAATGATATTATTAACATTATTTGCCACTTAAAATATTAAAATTAAAACATTAAAATAATATTTTTAATCTTAAAATATTAATAATTTAATAACTTTAAAATTAAATTATTATATTAATATTATTTTGGATGACGTGGATCAATCACGAGGTGATACGTGATATGTGAGACATACTTATATTAATATTTTATTACAGTATAATATTATTTCCCACTTCAAATGACTTCAAGCCAAAAAGACTGGAAGTCGAAATGAAAAGTGGCAGCTTTGGCTACAGTGACTTGGAAGTGGGGTTGAAGTGACTTCAGCCCCACTTCCGAACAACCAAACACCTGAAGTGGCTCGGAAGTCACTTCACGTCCACTTCACATGAAGCAAACATGCCCTAAAGATAATTCTCATAAAGTCACTCCAGTCCAGCCGACTTGATACGGGGTTAACTTTATTCTGGGTTAAACGACTTTATTTCAGGTATTAAGAATAAGTTTGTAATGATTACTTGGAATAAAGGAAAAGTAGAGTGAAGAATGGGAATAACTTTGTAATGATTACTTGAAATAAGGGAAAGGGTGTTTGGGATTAAGGGGTGGAATAAGTAGTGGATTAAGGAATATTTCAGGAATATTCTCCCCTTAACCCGGGTTAAGAGTTATTCCTTAAATCTATTCCCGGACCAAACAAGGTCTTAGCAACCAGACATATCCTTAAAGGAGGTACTTTGGATTTGGAGCAGTGCATTTAAATATGCATATTTTATGTTAAGTCAACAACTTTCCTCTGAAAAGATCAGAAGCATCCTCAGACTCAATCTGCTCAACATTTAAATATGCATATTTTATTGTTTATTTTTTTCTTCTCCTTCAATAATAGCAAACATATTCTTAATCGTGGCAATGATGTCATTTCCCTGATGAACAAAAGCAACATTCATTACCATCAATACAATGCACTTTTTATGCAAATTAATTGCATTTTTAGACAATATAAGACAACACTGTAGTCCACACTAAGGTGACCAAGTTCAGGCCCAATGTGGTAAATCGGAGCCCTCTTGCCATGCCATTCGCCCGACGCCACTGGCCCTCCAGTTTCTTGAAGGATTGCCGACACGGACGGTGCTAGTATCCCCACCTACAACATGTAAATAAAAGATAAAACTCTTCACTAAAGGGTCAAAAGAATCAATTCTTGCTTCTTTTGCGCTTCTTGTTTCACTTCCTCCTATGTGAATTTATGCGACAAAACATCAACAACGAACCCAACTAAGAAAAGATTCTAGACTTAAAAAAGCACAAAAAACAAAAAAAAATTAAAGACTTTAATTTTCCAAAATATCGATTTCTTGAAATAGAATGGAAGCAGACGAATCTGTTGCCAGAATCATATCACATCCAGTGTCGTCAAAATTAAGGACGGCGGCGAGATCCAAAGAACCACCAAATCCTGAAAACCATGCCAAAATTCAACATCATGATTGCAAACATGCAAGGTATCAAGAACACACAAAAATCTATAATTTGAAGCCAATTGGCACCCAAAAATCTTATGCAAATATGATACTATGGGGTCAAGAACGGCCATTTATATGGTTCCAAATGAAATAAAGAAAAATACCCAAATTAAGAAGGCCTCTGAAAACGCTGAAATATGGCGGCAAAATAAACTGCTCTCTCGAAGAGAAATAAATGGAAATCCAGTTAAACAAGAAAAATGAAACAAACGAAAACCCAAAACGTGAAATAAGAGAAAAATCAAGCCAAACCATCAAATTAAGGAATCAAAGAGGCAAGTTTTGAGAACGTCTATTTAACAATTCCAATAAATAGGTGACCATCGAACTTGCTGAGATTTTAATAAAAGAGTTCCAAAGACGAGTTTTGATAAAGTTTGTTTGACAATTCCAACAAATAGGTGAGTTCAAACAAATAGGTGACCATTGAACTTATTGAAATTTTAAGAAAAGAGTTTCAAGAGGCAAGTTTTGAGAAAGTCTATTTAACAATTCCAACAAACATGTGACCTTTGCTCTTAAGAAAAGAATTGTTTTAATTCAAACCTTTTAGGGAAATAGTTGTTCTAATGCACGCTTTGGGTTAAAATGAATAGCCACTGTTAGAACAGAGATCTAACCATTGACCGGTCAAATAATCAAGGTCAAAATCTACTCCACACTTAAGTATCAGATGATTATGGTTAAGTTCTACTCCTCCAAACGACGTTCGAATCAGAGATGTCAAGTAAAATGAAAACCTAGATTAGACCTAATTTAATAATCTAATTAAAAGCTAATTATCTAGATTAACTTAAAATAGTCTAAATTAACCTACTGAAAGCATAAATTATCTAATATTACACAATTAATTAAAGAAAGCATTAAAGATCAGTTTAAGTTGCTAAATCCAAAGAAAACGTATTTAAACCTATTGATTAACTTAATCTAATATTATAAGATAAAAGCTTCTAATATTAAATTAATCTAAAGAAATGCAGTAAAGAACAATTAATCTAAAGAAATGCAGTAAAGAACAATTAATTTAAAGAAATGCAGTAAAGAACTATCTAAAAGCAAGGAAGAAACACAACTATCAAAACCTAAATTAGCCATCTATAATAGTAATCTAAACTACTTTAAGCAGAAAAGATTGACTAAGAAATAAAGAAACGAAGTCATTATATTAAAGAAATTAACTTACAGAAAACATCCTAAAGAACAGTAAGAAAATCAAGGTACGCAGGTTCTGTGTTTGATTTGCGAGAGTCTTTACATAGTGAAAGAAAGATGTATTTATACTAGAGCAGTCCAGCACGTTCTCCTTCGTCTTCCATCTTTCATTCTGAATGAGCCGCGTGTCCCATGTTCTCCGACATTTCCTCGTTTCTTCACTCTTTGCTCTGGCCGATGACGGCTACATCTGAGTGATAAGCTTCTGGCCGATGACGGTTGCGTTGGGTCGGTGAGCTTGTACATGTTACTTTGTCTTTCCTGATTGTTGTCTCTTCATCGTCCAAAGTTGTTAACTTGCTGTCTTTGAATGAACTAAGTTTTGGCCGATGACTCGCTGTTGCTTTTGGCCGATAACTTTCTTATGTAAGAAAGATCATCGTTCTTAGTTAACAATGTTATTATTGTTATATCGTTATCGCCCTTAACTAATGATTTCTTTGTATGGAAACAATCATAATTCTTGATTGATAACTTTTCTCTTTTGGGCGATGATCTTGGTCGATGTTTTCATTCTTTGTGCAACGATCTTATCTTTGAGCGATATCACCCGATTAGGTTTGAAAGTATGTCGGCCATATTTATTATACTGACATGTTAACCATTGATTGGTTAGCCATTATATTGGTTAACAGCCACAACTTAAAGTTATACCATAAACCTTCGACTGGGTATAATATCATCCAATTCCTTTCATCCTCAGGTGCCAAGATCAAAGGAGTGGAAAATATCAATCCTTTATAAGTCATGGGAAATATTTAGGATCGGAAGATATCAACCCTATCATCATACTCTTTTATGGGATTAACATTTAGGCTAGTAAATTCACCCAAAACATCAAAGTAAAAGGCTTTTCATTACTTCAAAGTTGGGCAGCAGCAGCCACTTTCAAAGAATATGGAGTAATTTGAGATGGTTGGAAAGAAAATGATGGGAAAAAAACAGTTTTGCATACCCAAAAACTGGTAAGTCATTGTAAAAAAATATCATAAAATCATATGATGGAAAGAAAGAATCTTAAGAAAAAAAACAACCAAAAAAATTCAAAAACCAAACCTCATAAACAATAGCAATCCAATTTCAAGAGAAAAACCAAAACGCATGACGAGGGGGTGGAGATGGTGGTGTAGAAATTAAGCAAATTAAGCAAGTTTTATTAAAAAATCAAGCATACCTCGGAAGCGAATTCGAGAGGAGATAGCAATATTCTTCAATCGGTTCCCACCGCCGATAGAAAACGGTAGACTTGGGTTTTGTCGGATTTGGTGCAGGAGAAGAACATGAATATGAGCGAGTTTTCTAGTTGGTGAGGAAAGGGGTCATACAGAGGTCGGAGGATAGCCACCGACCCACATCCTCTGCAATAACCGATCGAACTAATATGGATAACGAATTCATATTTAGTATGAGTATGAGGACGATATATGGTTCAATCGAATTCATTATGAGGGATCATAGGGTTTAAGAGAATACCAAGGAAAGCAAGACCCTTGGATTTAGAAGAACAAACTTAGACCGTTGGATTGAAGCTTTGTTCTCTAACTGCTCTCCTTTATAAGGTTGATTATCTCACCCCTTTTTATCAATTTAGTCTTTTAGGTTCATTAGTGAAACTAAGTATCGGCAGCGGTTCTCCGCGGGTTCGAGGCGATTTGCAGGAGTTTTCTCTAGGGAGGGAGTAGTACTTTGTCAAGGGTGGGCTAGAAGATGATCTGTTCACCTGTGGAGCATGGTGGATTTGGGGTCCGGACCTGGTAAGGTGGCAGTGTGCACTTCACATGCGTTGAGCAGTGAGTTTCTTGGATGAAGGCCCTTCAGTTTGGTCTGCCATGGTTAAGGATATGTATAGGTGAGAGGGGCTTTTGCCTCCTATGAAAGCTCCGGCCGCTTCTTCTTGTTATTGGAAAGCTATGTGCAGGGCGGCGGTTGATCTCATGCGGGGAGTTTTCTTTATACCGGCAGTGGGGAGTAAGTTTTCTTTATACCAAAAACATCTTAGTGGCCAGAGACTATTGGGCTGGCGACCAACCTTTGATATACTCCCCTGACCTCTTCTCTATTGGTGAAGGTGTGGTTGGTGATTTGTTGGAGGGGGGGTCTTAGAGTATTGAGAAGGTGATGGATGTCTTTCATCCCGACATGGCTCAGGTACTGCTTAGTACTTGTGTTGATCCTCAATTAGGTAGAGACCGTGGAAGGTGGGCCTTTGGAGCCGACGGAAGGGTGGAGGCTTCCTCTACCTATTTCTGGTTGACATCAAGGGTGCCGAGGGGTAATTCCAAGTTCTCTAATGCAGTTTGGATGAATATTCAGAAAGCACCTATTGGACCAAGGGTGCGCCAGTTCCTTTAGAAGCTGTTCCACAGGCGCCTTCCGATGAGGGAGGTCCTTGGGTTGTACTGTGGTGCGTATGATCGATGGTGCCCAAGAAACTGTGAGGAGATCGAATCTCTTAGCCATATCCTTGTGCTCGACGACGGGTTGGAGTTTGGAGTCCATGCAGGAGGTTTTCTATGCCTCCACGTCAGTATTGGAGAGGAGATGGATGAAGTAGATTGTGGGTTATTGTCTTTGGATTATATGGAAACAGAGGAATGATGTTGTCTTTGGTGGTGAGGCACTGGATGCTGATGCAGCGGCGAGAAGGGTAACTCAGCAATCACTGAAGTTTTGGAGGTCTAAAGGGTAGTCTGTTGATGGGTCACCGGAGATTGCTCACCGGCGCTCTTGGCCGGGGTCGGTTCTTCAGGTTGACGCAGCTTGGTTACCGGGTTGCTCCTTCACTGGGGCTGGTGTGGTATGTTTGAATGCAGATGGTGTGGTCCACTGGACTTTGTCGGAGAGAATCTGGGCGACTAGCATGGAGGAGGCGGAGCTCATGGCGGTACTGCGTGGCCTTGAGGGAGTTCGGACCTGGAGAGGGGTGAATATCTTGGTGGAATTTGACTCCATATGCATTGTGTCCATCCTCAATGGGTCTTCTACTTGGCATTGGGGCCTTGAGTTTACATCGAGGAAAGTCTGGAGCTTAGCAGTCCTGTTGGGGGGTGTTTCCTTTGTATGGATCCCTAAGGGCGTGGTATATGTTGCAGATTCTCTGGCTAGGAATGTTTTTGGGAGGAGCAGCGGTGGGGTTAGTTGTAACCCATCACTATCTCCCGTTCGCGGTGTGTAATCTGCAAGGCAAGCCGTTTGGTTGAACTAAGACAAAAAAAAAAAAGAATATCTTGTAGCCATCAGACTCTCATTTAATAAAGAATAAAAAAATAATCATTTTGTTAGGATCTAGAAGGGAGGAAGAAGTAGAAAAAAAAGAATGCATGGACACAAGTTTTTACGTGGTTCACCCCAGAATAGGGCTACGTCCACGGAGTCGCTGGAGGTTTTCACTATCTCAGAGGCAAAAAGCCAAATTACAAGATACAATGACGGCCGCCTATACACACCCTCATATCCTAGGGTTTCGGCACATAAGGTATAGAAAATTACATAAACTACCCATATCAACAGATCTCAAATCCGTTTTTTGCTCCGGGGACGCTGCCCCTGGAGACCCCCGCCGGGGCGTGCCCCGGACCCCGTCAGCTTTGGATAGTGCGTCATGGTCAGGTCTGGAACAATCAGGCTCTACAAACTCAACACATTTGATTGCTCGTGTTCAATTGTGAAGTTAAAAGACGCTTTAGCAATTAGGCTCTCATTTAATCAGGAATAAAAAGGCAATCATTTGATTGCTTGCTGTGTAATCGGCCGTGAACCCTACCAATTGAAATCACATTTATCAAATTATTTGCATGAAAAAAGTATATCTTTTAGGTGGAATAAGCCGTCGCAATTATCACCTATAATTTGGCTTATCACCTTGCTTTAGTTTAATGTAGCCTAGTTCATTAACAACCCTTTTCTCTGCATTAATTTCTCTATCAAGGTAATTGTTTTGGAATGTGAAGAGTGTAAGGCAAGGCAAAAAAATAAAATAAAAAAATAAAGCACAATAAACAAAATCTGGAAACCATGGTGTTTGGTAGAGCACCTAACGTGTGACATAGGACATGATCATGGATTGCAATGTGTTGTGTTGCATAATAATGTCAAGATAATCTACTTTCTTGGATCTATTGGTTTGGGCCATGTCATAAGCTTGCTCATGACTACTAATTTTAATAGAAAATTGGTAAAAACCCCATTTTAATGAGACTTATTGCTAAAAAAACCCATTTGCATGTTTTTTTAAGGCAATAACCCCATCAACTAACTATTTTAGTTAGTTGTTAATTTAGATGACAAAAACACCCCATATATAATATATCAAAAGACTAATTTGGGTTTGAGAGAATAAATGATAGATCCGGATGCTGAGGTCTATCGGAGCCTGATCACCGACGAGGAGGGCTCTTCCGAGCATGGGACCGCTGCAGAGAGATCGTGAAGGTCTCAGGAGGCGATCCACCGGGTTGGATCTTCTGTCAAGTAATGGAGGCGGCATCAGAGTTGGAGGAGGAGGGTGATTGAGGTGGTTTTGAGACCGATGGAGGTTGATGGAGGATGGGAATGAGGTCGGGGATGATTTTGGTGGTGTTTAGAGCTGGTTTGGTGGTGAGGGGAGGTCAGAAGGGAGGTCGACAGTGGCGGCGGTCTTTGAGGGCTTTGCTGGCGACGGAGGAATTGGAATTGGGGAAAGAGGAGGCCGACAAAAGTTTCTAGGGGTGATGGAGGATGAGTGGGCGGAAGTTTGAGGGAATGGGAGTGGTGGAAGGCCTTCAACGGCGTAGCGCGTGGGTCGTGGCTCGGGGTCGAGCCACCATGAGCTGACCAAGCCGGGACGATGATGTCCGGGCACGAATTGAGCTTGGGCGAACCACAAGCGAGCCAAAGCTAGAGGAGAGAGAAAATCCAAGTAAAATATATTAAAAAGGGATAGAAAAATAGGAAAACGGGTAGAAAAATAGGGGAAAAGATGGAGAAAGTAACGGAAGAAAAGTGGAGGTGATTGAAGAGACCTTTAATGGAGAATCTCAGCCAATTAAGCATTAAGTTGTGATTTGGGGAGTTAAAAAGAAATGAATGGAAGATAAAAATGAAGTTAAAAAGATAAAAATGCATGAAAGATACAAATGGAGTTAAAAAGATAAAAATGGAGTTAAAAAAAATAAAATGAAGGAAAGATAAAAATGGAGTTAAAAAGATAAACATGGAGTTAAAAAAAAAAAAATTGAAGGAAAGATGAAAAGGGAGTAGAGATAAAAATGGAGTTAAAATGATAAAAATGGAGTTTAAAATATAAAAATGGAGTTAAAAAGATAAAAATGAAAGAAAGATAAAAATTGGATCAAACGGCTAAATGAGTTCAATTTTAGGTCGTTAATTTTTCAATTTTTATATACAATCTTTCAATTTTAAATCATCAATTTTCCAAATCTTATGTATAATTTTGATGCTTAAATTATATTTTGATCAAAAAAATTAACGTGTATGTTAATCGTAATTTACAAAATTTTGACGTTATCATATTGTTTAATTTTTGAAGTTGGCAATCGGTTCAATCATTCTCGATCTGGCTTACAATCAGCTTAGATCTTGGGGCTAATCGGATTGAACTGAGAGGATCAAGTAAGACTTAATCTGGAGGACGAGATTGAGTCTGATCATATATGTTGCCGGAGAGCTTGGGATCAACTTACATGTCGATCGGATGGTTGGGATCTGTGAGATTAGGATCGAGCGACTGAAGTTGGCAGAAGGCTGATCGGACGACTGGGACTCGCCGGAATCGAATCGATGGCGAGGAGGAATGTCTGGTCATCGGCTCCAGTAGAGGAGGGGTCAAGGAAGGATGGGGTTTGATCCACTAGGTCGGATGAAATGGCCATGGGCAACAGATCTGAGTGGGGTGGATGCAGTGGGGCTTGAAGAGATGAAGACGATAGCTTGGGAGGCGGTTTGGGCCTAGCTCATCAATGGAGGAGACGTCAGAGTGACGAGAGGGGCCTGGATCCGGTGGTGGCGGCGTTGACTAGGAGAGAGGAGCTTCTGAGGGGTTTCATGGATGTAGGGGTCGGGATCCAATGAGGTTTTGGCTCGGGTCGAGGTTCCGACGAGGGCAGAAGTCGGGTCGTGGTTTCGACGAGGGGGATGGATGAGAGTGGCGTCGGGATCCGATGATGTCGCGCTCGAGTCGGGGTTTCGATGAGAGTGGAGTTCATGGATGGCATGGTCGGTGGCGGGGAGGGTTGGAGCAATGGCGGGGTGGAGCCACGGGGAAGTTAAGCCGTGAGTTTGCCGGAGGAGAGAGAAGGGAGAGGAGAGGGGAAAGGGTGGGAACAAAGGAAAAAAAAAAGGAAATAGTATTTTGGTCTTTTTTAACACGATTTGGACTTATTGACCCAAAAAAAAATGGATCGGTTTTTTGGCAAAAAGCATGGGGCCTTGGACAAAAAAGGGACCAGATTTGGGGCTTTGGACAAAACCCCCTAATTTCAAAGTTTTCAAGAACTTGTCCACAATCTAACATATGTTTACGAATCAAAGTGTAAAAAAAAGAACATAAAATTACAAATATACCATTCAAAAAACCTTCATATTTACAAAATTATCCGTAAAATCTGATTATTAATATAAAAATATCTCTCGCTTCCCTGAACAATTCATTGGAATGCCTTTAGATTCACCTTCTGCCATATATCCAGGGGATATTCCGTTTAAAATGCTAACGACGATAGGCAAAATGACTATCATGCCCTTGACACTAATATGAGTGTGAATAAATTATACAAGGGTTGTAAGCCCATTCGCATGGCTGTGTTGGCATTTAACTAAGGTCAGGTGTCTGAACATGATGGAAGGATATTTTTGTGAATTGTTTAGAAAAATCAGGATATTTTTGTGAATTGTTTAAAAAATCGGGGATATTTTTGTAAATAATCCAATTTAAGGGATAATTCTTTCGCAAATGGGAAGTAAATAAGAAGGTTTCAATGAATATATTTGTAATTAATCCAAAAGAAACTTCTTTCTAGTTTGTATTGTATCTGGCTGTCCAACTGCCTTCTTGGCAAAGGACTCGGCATTTCGACTGCCGGCGTATATGGAATATATATGATACGGTATCATCCCCAGTGCTCACTACCCTTATCTCTCTCTCCGAGCTCTCTCTCCTCCCATCCATGGCGTCCTCCATTGCCACTATCGTAAGCTCTCCCTCTCCCTCTCTAGCTCTCTCTCCCTAGCTCCCTCTCCCTCTCCCTCTCCCTCTCTTTCGAAGGCTACATATAAATGTGTATCTCTTGCAGGCGAGCGCGAGCCCAAGAGTCAACTGTTCAAGAAGGGTCCTTGGTCCGCGTCTGGCGAGCCCTTCGCCGGCGTTCTTGAAGCTCTCACGTATCCCTCTCTTCTCATCGTGGTCTCCTTCGCCTTCCTCTTATCAGCAGAGGAGGACCCATTTGGTGGCTTCCGCGGTGAAGGTCAGCAAAACCCTCATCTTGGGTTTCTCCGCCATCGCTGTTTGTGTGTTGTGTGTTAGAAACTTGGATTTTTCCCCGTTTCTCGTGGTTTTGGGGCTCGTTGTCCTAGCTGGTTTGAATGAAAACTAGGTATTAAAGTGCGATCAGGATGAGAGTTTTGGCTTTTAGTTGGTCGTCTCTGCTTCAATGAAACCTAGGTTTCTGTGGTTGTTCCGCTACTGACCACGATTCTAGGGTGATTTTATTGGGTTTTAAAGGGTTCTTTTGTTTTGGCTTTCTTCTCCATGACCACAACTAGAAATGTTAGCGTTCGGTCGTTTGAAGATTTCGGTGGTCAATTTTGATGCCATCAGAGATTTCCCCTCTTCGGCCCTTGAAAAGGCTTGAACTTGTTGGTTTTCGCAATCAAACTCTTTAGGTTTGGTGATGATTTTTTCTCTGATTAGTAGCTGTTGGGAATTGTGGAGCAATCACTACGTAGATGGTAATCTGTAATCTGGGTTCTTATGCTAGCTTTGTATCTTGATTGAATGGCAGGAACCTGACTTGCAGTCGAAGGTGACCAGCAAGGTTTATTTTGACATAAACATTGGGAATCCTGTCGGAAGCACTGTTGGAAGGGTTGTGATTGGGTTGTATGGGGACGACGTCCCACAGACAGTAGAGAATTTCCGCGCTCTTTGCACAGGTCAAGGGATTTGCAAACTATCACGCGTTTTAGTCATTTTTTTTTATTTTTCTTTGTTATGCTTGTCAATTATTGTAAGGGTTTTGAATGTGTATCTGAAATTTAGATTGCTGTTGTCAGGGGAAAAGGGCTTCGGGTATAAGGGTTCTGCATTTCATCGTGTCATTAAGGATTTCATGATCCAAGGAGGAGACTTTGATAAGGGAAATGTGAGTTTTCTTCATCTCACGTTCTACTTTAGTTGACATGCTCTTTATTGATTTGCGTCATACTTCTTCTTTCTTTCTTTATTTTCTACGTGATATCTTGGTTGCAACATCGGTTGAGTTAGAGAAAATGGAGAGATCCTTATAGTCACTAAGTGAAGTAGAAATGATAATCGGATGCACTTGTAGCAATCTATTTTTGAGAATATAGACTCATTATGCACATGCTTGTTCTAGTTGCCATCATAGGAGATGTTGCCTTTTTAGGACATGTTATAAACTTCTGCAGTACCTTGGAACCAAATTGTATGCCGTGGCAATCGTCCATTAGCTTTTAGTGTTACTAGGGTTGATATCCTTGTCTGGTCTCTAACACGTTATGATAGTACTATAGTATCTAGTGGTTTTTTCATCTTTTCTATATACTTATATATTAGCTGTATATCTTTGCACAAAATGCTCTATATTAATTTTGGGGAATGTTCTCTTTAGTTGAAAAATTAAGTTCAAGGAACAGCATAGCATACTGGAAGGTATTGAACTTCATTTCTTGTAGAGTACACATAGGTCAAGGCTGGCCATTCGATCGTGTCTGCACCAAACTTATGCTATGATTTGGACCTCAAAGATATGAACTATGAGAAGTTAAATTTGGAAAATGGGAATAATGCTAAGGGTTAGAGGGGTCAAGCTATGCAAAACACACACCCAAACCCAGTTAAGAATCGAGTTTAGGTTTTGGGAGCACTTGCCAATTGCTCGATCTATATTTGAAGTTTGAGATAGGTCGGAAATATTAGTGCAATCGAGGGGTTTGAGTCTTATTTCAATTTGTATTTCATGCTAGTTCATCTAGGTTAGAGAGGCATGAACAAGTATCATTTTCTTTATACATCATCTGGTCTATCCATGAGATAGTGTGCTAAGTCTGTATGTTAGGGTATTCTGAACACTTGATCTGGAATACGTCAAGTAGAGTCCAAATCCTGCTTGACCCACCAGTTGAAATTCTACTTGGATTCACAGTTTTGACCCATACACAGCCTATGTGTGCCATGGGTTCATGTCAAACCGGGTCTAGCCTACGGTTGTATCCATGGTCGGTCTAGCATGAACAGTTTGGACCCAGCTTTTCTGAATTCTTTTGCATGTCTCAAAATGGTCCAATTCTTCATTTAACAAGGTTCATACCTGATCCTCTTTAGGGAATTTGGTCTCAGTTTACTGTGTGCCTAGATTATCAATCTTTATGTTGAGTTTGGAACAGGCTGATAGCAAGGTTTCTGATCAATGTTGCACATTCGCAGCCTAAAATGGACCTGTCACTTGGCCCCAGATTTGAAGGTGCCATCTATTATGGGATTAGATTGTAGTGAGGTTTTGATTATAGGAACTGTTCCCTTGGGCCCTGTTTTCCTTAAGACACCATAAGGATGGCAAGACGTGACGTTCATTGAGCAATCTAAAGATTTATAGAAAGCACCACCATCTCTCAATAAGTAGTTGTCGCATTGCAGGGAACTGGAGGAAAAAGTATTTATGGCCGTACCTTCAAGGATGAGAATTTCAAATGTACGTTTCACTTGTGATCAGTTGGTTTAATTTGAGTTGTATATGTCTGTTCATTTTACTTGAAACATTTTGCAGTGTCTCACACCGGGCCTGGAGTTCTAAGTATGGCCAATGCAGGACCCAACACCAATGGTAGCCAGTTCTTCATTTGCACTGTCAAGGTACATGAATGTTACTATAGCTGTGCAAGTATTTAGTGCTAAATTCTGGTGGTTGTTGCATGATGTGTACATTGCCGTTAATTATTATATGCTTCCTCAACCAGTTTTTAATTGCTTTTCAGTGTTCAGGTTGAAGTCGTGGCAGTAGTTAAGTTTCGTACAATTACACACGAGTTTTTCTTGTTTTGCGGAGTTTATGCCTGATATAAGTTGCAGTTTTACCTTCAAAGCATGCACATGACTACCCTTCCTTGGCAAGAAGTATCCAGTTATGTGCTTAATACACATATTGCATCTTCTTTACCTCGACCATTTTACATCATGTTTTGAAAGGTTGAATTTTCCCGCTGTTCTATCATGAAGAACATATTTTGTGGTTCGGGTACAACCCTAAGCAAGTTTTAGCCTTGCTGCACTGGCTTGCATTTTTGGTTTTGATGAACACTACAAACAAAACCACTCACAACCAACCAACCCGGAATGAACAACAGACTACTGGCTTTCTTCACTGCAGCATTCTTGATAGTCAGTAATATCGCTGTCAGTATATTGACTTTTAAATGTGCCAATCTTCACTCTCTTTGTTGTTACTGAAGAATTGTGTGTGGTGTGTGTGTTGTGTGTGTGTGTGTGTGTGTGTGGGGGGGGGGGGGGGGGGGGGGTGGGCAAAAAAGATGAGCGTGCTTTCGAGACCTTAGAAGGTGACCCTTGTAAAATGAAAATTGCAGAATCTGCTCATCTACAGCCTCACTTTGAAATACATTTTCCAATATTCTTTTGCAAGTCTATTAAAGGTGTATTTAGAAAACTCTTTATCTTAGTCCACCAAGGGCATGTGTGGTTCCGTTGTTAAAGCAACTGCGCGAACGGCACATGCAGGCACATGGTGCTGCTAGATGTAGAGTAGGAACTGAGGATATAAGCATGTGATTCTGAAATCTGCTATCTGATTTGCATGCAGACTCCATGGCTGGACCAGAGGCATGTCGTCTTCGGGCAGGTCATGGAGGGGATGGACATAGTCAAGCTGATCGAGTCACAAGAGACAGACAGGGGCGATCGGCCAAAGAAGAAGGTGGTCATCAGCGACTGCGGGGAGCTCCCAATGGTCTGAGCGAACTTTGAGTTGCACGTCTTTGTACCTTTCATTTCCTTGCGGCTGTGAAATCATTGGCTGCTCCATGGTTTTCGGAGAGTACAGTGATATTGACTGAACCATTGGTACATGAGGATACGGAGTATGAACTAATGACGATTTTCCTATCAATCTCTGTTAGGTTGTATGCGTAATAATGAATTTTTCCGATGCATTTGGGCATTCGGAGGTGATGGGCATCCAGCATTGTGTCTGATGCAGTATTCCTCTGCAAAGAGCAGTAAAGTTGCATCTCAAAAACTAAAACGGAAGAAGTTTTCTTCTCTTGTGTACTTCGCTCTCTTCCTGTCTCAGGTTACGAGGGAGTTCTTATTTGAGATTTCCGATAACTTTTTAATCGTGAGATTTCCTTGAGATGTGAATTCTAATCGGGTAAATGTCGTTAGTTAATTGTAAAGTTAAGTATCTATTTCCTTTTCTTGCCCTTAAATTAGCTTGATCCAACTTAATTTCTCCGGGCCACATTTAATTTGATAAGGTTCTAAATTTTCCTTGATGGTTATTAATTAGCATATATATAAGAGTAGGAACCGTTTCTTTTGATAAGATTTCATACTGTGAACAATAATATATTGATGCTTGCTACCCGTAGAAGTTCTTTTTTTTTCTTCTTCTTTTGGTAGCCTATTACCCAGCTCACTTCTTGGAACTCACTTCCATGAACGATTCAAATGAGTACAGATCTCGAGAGAGACAGAAAAGGCTCCAGGAAACCTGACTTTGTTGAACCAAGATTCAGAAGTACAAAAATGAACATAAAACAGAATGGTAAAGATTAAAAAAAAACATTATTTGGGCATAATTTAGTTACATTGCACACAATTCATATCCAGTTCCAAACGGAATACTAACAGATAGTCAAGCAATGAAGCAATACAGAGAATGCAGAAGACTAAGGGGAGGTGAGAAGCTGAAAAAACCCTGATAAATAAGATGCTGACATACCAAGCTTGTTCCGCAGTTTGTCGGAAAAAAAATGCACAGTATCGTGTAAATCGGATTAAGAAACAACTCAATAATCACAAGAACAAGAGGTGAGAAGCTGAAAGAACCCTGACAAATAAGATGTTGACATACCAAGCTTGCTCCGCAGTTCATCAGAAAAAATGCAGAGTATCGTGTAAATCGGATTAAGAAACAACTCGATAATCACAAGAACAAGAGTTACAGTGCATGTAGATTTCGTGAAGATCGGAGATCAAACAGGAACAAGAATGTGCATATTCAGTTACTGTAAGTCAGACAATCTCCGCGATGAAGATAGGATATTAACTCAGAAACAATGCAGAAGACATGACTTCATTCTTCTCTTTTTTGCGTAGCTGATAAGGAGAAGATTGCTGTCTTCCCTCAAGTTTTTAGCAATGGGAACAAAGAAAGACATCCATAACATCAGATACAAAAGTAGGTGAGTACCACTTTCCTACTACATAAATATTCTTTCAAGGACTCTAGACAAGATTCATAAGTGAAACTAGAAGCAATCTTTAAGGGAAAAAAATTCTAACACACGGGAACATATCCATGCTGACTTTTGCTTACAAAAAGAAAATCTAAACACCGTTGTTATACCTCTTCTTCTTTTTGTTCTGAACCATCCAAGAGTAGGCTAAATTTTCCGATAAAAGTGACAAGATTACATGAAGGAGCAAGGTCATTTTGTAATTGAGATCAAAGAAATGTTGATGATTGACACTAGACTCTGATTACTAGGACCTATGGGGAATATCCTTAAAGCAGGAGGCACTGATACTCTAATGCACAGTAGGTTTCAGGGTCTAAATTCCATAGCTTAACTTGATGTATCATATATTTTATAACAGTAGCAGTTGGCACACAAGCAGGGAGTGAAATAATCCGGAGAATATTGCTAAAGCACTATATGTAACCATGATCACACCTAGGTCACATTCCATAAGATGTGACTATACTGGTACAATGTAGGGATGAAACACCACATATCGTTAGTAAAACTAAGGAAAATGATAATCAAAGCAAGAAAAAATGGGGCATAAATTGTTGCAAAGACGATAATAATGAGTGAGGTATGTATCTCATCTCTTTCAGAACTGAGCCTTGTAAGTATGCAGCCACCATGTATTTTACCAAATTCTCGGTTTTTTATGAAGGCATAAACTTTCAATCTAAACTTTTCCCTGAGATTATAATGCAAGGTATGCACAAGGCTACATAGGAAGAATAAAAATTAATTCACAGGTTACTGCTGTCAGCAGTTTCCCGCAGTCAGTTGGACAATCTCTTGTTTAATACCGAGGAAGTTGGCAAAGTAAATTTGTATCCTCAAGAGAAATTGAGATGATGATATCCTTGTAGTGACAAAAAGAGAGAAGGAAAACAAAGCAAATGTTGGAAATATGAGCAAAATGACTGGGTATCAACAAATGTAAGATGCAAGTCAAAATAGTAGCAGAGGAATGTTACATTGTAATCAGTTTGCATGTTATAAGAGACATATACATTGTCACATGAACTTAGAGCGGTGTGTTTGAGTCCGAGCATGATAGAAGACTACAGAAAAAGGATGACAACTAACATCGGCAGTAATGTGTCTATGAGAGTGATTGTTGATAAATTCTACACTTCCCTGCTTATGTAACCACTTCCGAAGATAAGGTTATATATCTAAAAATCAAACTCAGGTATGAAGGCAAACATTTAGGCACTATCATTCTAAATGAATTCAAGCAGCAGAAACAAGGAAGTTGACTGCACACTTTTCTTATTGCGAGAACAAGATTCAGAACAAACTGAATGATCCATTAAGCACAAGAGAGAGAGGAAAAAGAAACACAATCTAAATATTGTCATCCAACAGAAACATCTTTTGATGTGCTAAAGTAATAAACTATAGTATGGTAGGCCAAGGAAGGTTACGTTGTTATCTTTCTGCATGTTAGAAGAATATATGGCATCACATGAACTTCAGGGGAGAGGTGCATTCAACATTGAGCATTATGGAACACTAGTGAAGAATCATGGCAAGAATGTCGATAATAATGTGTCCATGGCACATGGCATTAATTTGATATCCTCAAACCATTAAAATACTTCCTTGTCTACAAAACTACTTTCCAAGATAATACCATATATCTCAATAGCAAACTGAAGTACGAAACCGTCAACATCTAATGGTTATCATCGAAAATGAATGCAAATAAAGAAAAAACCGGCTGCACTTTCTTATTGAAAGAAGAAGATTCAGAAGCAAACTGAATGGCCCACTAAATATAATAGGAGAGGGGAAATATATATATATATTCCAACATAAACACCAGTTGAAGTGCTAAAATATTCGTAGGGAATAAAGATTTGTGTACATGGCCACGTGGCATGTGCATTAATCTATTCGGCAGTGAGAAACCGATTGATTAATCTATTCCATCGGCAGTGAGATGGACTAGATCAACGAATCGGTATCTCACTACCGATCCGATCATTGATACATTCAATCGGCAGAGAGATACCGATTGGTTGATCTAGTCCATCAGTAGCACAATACCGATGGACTAGATCAATCAATCAGTATCTCACTACTGATTCGAACGCATCTTCAATATACATGCTCTGGTCATGTACACAAATCAGCGCTCATTCGTGGGTATAGAGGAATTGGTTCTGCAGCTGCTACTGAAAAAGTAGTGCAACCTGAACAAAAGCACTCTCACCAAGTTTAGCAGGAAACCTCCAAGATATGTACATGACGCTAAAAAATTCCACAATTATTAATCACCAAATAAGCCATTCACACACCTATCCTAAGTCTAACATCAAAAATAATAAAACCTGGATTGAGCTCTAATCTGCACTCCTTGAAACAAAAAAAATCTTCTAATTCCCATGGCGAGCAGTCCAGCGTCGATCAAGCTACACCTGCACATAAAAAACCAAAAATGCAGCTGCCAAAATAAAAAAAAATCTGGAGAGAAAAAAGTTCAACTGCCAAGAACAATCAAAACCACTATGTAAGAAGTAGCAATCCTACCAATATGCATTGAAACTGGCAAAGCTTTGTGTAGATAAAAGAGGCAGACCAGCTTCTTGATTAAGTTATACAGCATAGAGGAAGGCAAATCAATCAATTGAAGAAAGATGCAAACTTTGATGCTCTCCTCTGTTTCTGAATGTTCTGATTGCAAGTTTTCCATTCCTCTCGCCAAAATCTCTACCGAAAACGAATTTTAAAATACATGCCTGACTACTGTCTCGACCCCTGCGAATCATCGTTACCTTGCATAGGCTGTGATTGCTGCTGTTGCTGATGGTGCAATTGAACATCACCACCACCAGCACCACCAGCACCACCACCTCCAGCTCCACCACCAATTGGCCCTCTTTGACCCATCTGCTGATAGAACTGGCTCAATGCCTGGGAACTCAACACTCCTATGTGCTGCCCGTCCTGCGAAAGCCCGAGCTCCAACCCCGGCAGCTGCTGCCCGCCGTGCCCGGCCAGCATCGACGCGAAGCTCATCTGGCCGATACTGACCCCAGGCAATCCCATCCTCGGCAGAAACCCGCCGCCGCCGCCCAGTCCCTCACCACCGTTGCCGCCCAAATTAGACGTGGACGCAGAATTCAAGAACCCATGCCCAAACCCCGCGCCCGGCGGAGGCCAGAACCCCGGTTGCGGCCTTCCGGCGGCAGCAAGAGCCCAGTTGGCTCGGGCGGCAGCACCCCCGGAGCCCAATTCATCCAGCTTTGAAGCCACAGTCGACGAGGGATGCGAGACGGACGCGGTGGCGGCGGCAAGGGCCGACGCAGGGATCGTTCCGGTCCCCGTCGCCGCTATAATCGACGGCTCCGCCTGCTGTAAAAGCCATTGGATGGTCTCTCCATCACTCTTGTGACCCAATTCTCTAGTTAACTGAAAGATCCTAGCTGCGCACAGGGCCGGCATCCTTATCCTCCTCCCCCTCCCATCCACCTTGGTGTGCCTATCCTTGTTGGAGCTCCTCTTGGGGCCAAGTTGCTTCCTTTCCTCGCTCTTGTCAGACGATACCACCACCTGGGTCTCCCTGGCCTCCCCCTCTGGTGGTGTCTGCATCACTATCCGGAGGTCCCTAGGCTCTGGGGCAGTGGGGGACTTGGTGGTGGGTTCTCTCCTCTCTGGCTGCTGGATGCCTAAGGCCTGGTGGAACTTGGGCACCTCCTTGGGGTCCATGGACAGCTCTGGAAGCTATAAATTTGGGATTTTGGAGGTGTTGGAAAGGAGGAGGGCCTAACGTCTGATGGGTATCCCCTGGTTTCACCCAAAGACTGGGATTTGGTGTTGAAAAGACCTCTGGAAAGTTGGGGAGATGAATCCCAAGCTCCCTCCTTTTTCCTTATTCACTGCTTGTTTAGCAGCAAGATGCCTCCTTTCCTTTTCCACATCTCTTTGGACTCATCAAAGACTAACAACAGGAGTCATTCTTCTTGAGAGAGACAAAAAAGTTACCATTTTTACTGCCTGTTTTTAACTGTTTGGTTTTATCTGCGCTACCTGAGATCTTTCTTTTTTGTTGGGTAGAAGGTTTTTTTTCTTGCAAGCTTTGACTTGGCTGTGGGTGGGTGTCCTCCATCACTGTTCATGTGGAATTCCTTTCCCACATTCTGTGGATGGGATTGGATTCCCCTCTTCCATGAGTGCCTCTCTTTCCAGCCTGGTGTGCCATTATTGCTGCTACCATTGCTGCAATCTTGCATGCATCGCTTGCAAGTGACTCCAGAGCCCAGGTGGCACTTCCAAAGGACGCCCTTTAGGACCACTGCACAGTCCAATTCTGTGCCTCCAATCTGAAACAGGAGAAAAAAATTGATGGCTATGCAACAAAACATTGCTGCAGTTTGGCTGGGGTTCAGTAGTTTGATTACATGCTTCGACTGGCAAGCTATAGTGATGGTGGGCTCATTGGGGACTGTTTCTTTACTGTATTTGTTTTTAAGGGAGTTTGGTGACTATTGGCATGAGGAAAATGACATGAAATCCTTGCACAGCTTCCCAGGATAAATGTGCCAATGTTCATATGCACTTGGAAAGTGATCCCATCCACAGTTTAGTTTTTCTGCCATCTATGGTAATGTATGTGGAATGGATTGAGAGGTAAAAAATGAGAGTCTGAAGGCTGAAGGAATCTTTTGCTATTTGTTGCCTTCGAACTTTCCTACCCACTTTTCTGGATGTTTTCAGAAGGGAACTGCAAGGTTGTCCTTCTTTTTCCAACAACCCCATTGGCTCATGTGCTTCACCAAGCCAACATGTGTAACTTGTTCTTCTTCTCTATCACCTAAAAGGTTGATTCAAGTTCTCGGATTAGTCATCTAAGGGCATGTCTGGTTATCAAGATGAGGCTGTTTAAGTGAAAAAGGAAATTAAGTTACAGAAAAGTTTCATTTTTCTACGAGTCACTTCCCATGAAATGATTGGTCATAGATAGATGAAGATTAGGAAATGGGTTGAAAGCGTGAGACTATTGAGTGGGAGAGATAACTCTAACTTTCTAACATTTCAAGAGAAAATAAGAAAGAAAAAGAATAGTGTTAGATGAGAAGCATATCTTATTGTACCTCTCATACTTCATATTAAAGTTATTATCCAAACACTTGAAACTGAGTCAACTTATGAAATAAAACTAGTTTCTCTCTCCATTTCCTTACAAACAAACAGCCCCCAAGGGGAGTCAACAGAGAGTTTTAGGAATTTTCTATCATGTTTTTTCTTATGTGACAAAAGAAATCTACAAGAAAAGGTACATCATCTACCAAATAAATTTGAAAGAGTGAGGAGACAAATGATCATTAATGAACATTAGAGTTTCCACGAAAGCAGAGTCTCTATTTTCATTCAACTTTTATTTTACACCAAACACCAAAAAGTGTTCAAGCGTTATTTGCTTTGGTCACTACTTTTAAGGGTGTGTTTTTAAGGGTGCGTTTGGTAATGGTGTAAGTTTTGAGCATGTAAAATTATAATGGTGAATTTTCTAGGAGTAACAATTAAAGGGTAACATTTACGTATTACTTATGTTTGAATAGCAAAGGTAAATTTTTGCAACGCTTAATATTTTAATAAATCTTAATATATTCTCTCTCATATCGTCTCTCTCTATTTTTCTCTCTCCTCTTGATCTCTCTTTCTCCTACTTTATCTCCCTTCATTTTCTCTCTCTACCTTCTCCCTCTACTTTGCTCTACTTTCTCTAATATTTTCTCTCTCTATTTCCTCTCTCCTATTTTCATCCTCTTCTTCCTCTCTCTATTTTCAGAGAGAAAAAAATAGGAAAAGAAAGTAAAGAGAAAATATGAGTGAGAAAGTAGAGATTGAAGGCAGAGAGAGAAAATTAGAGAGATGAAGTAGAGAGAGAAAATTAGAGTGAGAAAATAAGGAGGAGGTAGGAGCGAGGAAATAGAGATATTATTAGAGAAAAAAATTAGTTAAATTGTTAAAATAAATTTAGTGATGGTTTTTTCCAGAGAAAGTTAAAAAAAAAAAGAGAAGAAGGGCAAAAACATAAATATAAATAAGTCATTTACAACCCTTTACCCATCTCTCATGGGTCACTCTCTTTACCCTCATATTAAGATTAGTTTTACCCTAAGATAAATTTTACATTATTATTCAAATATAACACCCTACATATCAATCAAAACATATGCTGAGGGTTGGAACTTTAATCCATTCCAAACAATGCATCATTGTTTGTTTGTGCATCCTCACCAACATTTAACAACATTTCAAGTTTAGTCATTTGGATTTGGGGCATCTCACACAAGAACACAAAACACTGAGAAGTGATGATCTATCTATCTATGAGCCAATTGGTGGTTTGCTTATGGCTCGAAAGTGCATCCCTCATAGGGATGGCAATTCGGGTTCGCGGGTCGGGTTCGGGTCGCGTCGTGTACTGACCCGTTTAATAAAAGCCAAACCCGAACCCGACCCGTTTATTAAACGGGTCAGGTTTCTCAACCCGAACCCGACCCGTTTATAAACGGGTCAACCCGACCCGACCCGCCTAACCCGTTTATTAAACGGGTCGGGTCGGGTCGGGTTTGGGTCCGGGTCCGTCACTATCTCTATCTCCTATTCTCCCACTCTCGGCTCCCCCCACTCTTCTCATCTCCATCGTCCTCATCTCATCCTCCACCTTCAGGCGTCCTCCTTCTCTCTCTAAACCCGACGACCACCACTCCGGCGAAGCCCCAGCTCCGACGGACCTCCTCACGTGAGGCCTACCACCGCAGTCTCCTCGCGCCGACTGCTCTCCTCGTTGGAAACTCGCCCGAGCTCCTTCTCTTTCTCGGATCCGACGCCATCACCACTCAACACCGCCACCTCCGACCTCCCGGGCCCCATCTGACTCCAGATCCGGGTACCCGAGCTTCTTCCAGCCTATTCCCGACCACTTCCCGGCAAGATTCGCAGTCGCAAACGTCGTCCCCCTTGTTGGCGACCGTCGTCCCCCTTGTTGGCGATCGTCATCCCCGAGGAGGCGCTGGAGGCAAGAGACGTGGGAGGAGGAGGAGGAGAGAGGGGCGGCTGGCGAGAGGGTTGAGAGAGGAGAACGGAGGAGGAGGCGAGAGGGGCGGTCTGAGGGCGGAGGACTCCGAGGGAGATGCAGGGAGCTCGGGTGTGCGCCGAGCTCTGTGTGGCGGTCGACGATGATCGGAAGTGGACGGTGCTCGGCTTGGCTCCCGACGTGGACGGAGGGCGGGGAGGTTGAGCGGCGTCGAGGAAGAGGGGGCGGCGGGGTGCTGGATCCGAGGAGAGGAAGACGGGGGCGGCCGGTGTGGACGGAGGCTGGGGAGGTTGAGCGGCGTCGAGGAAGATGGGGCGGCGGGGTGCTGGATCCGAGGAGAGGAAGACGGGGCCGGCCGGCGAGAGGGTTGGGAGTCTTGGGACATGGGAGACGAGAACAGAGGAGAAGGAGAGGAGAGAGGAACAGGGGGTGAGTGGGAGTGGGTGACCGGGTGGTTGATTATAGGGGTTTTTTTTTTGTTTTTTTTTTATTATTAAACGGGTAAATGGGTTGACCCGCCTAACCCGCGGGTCAACCCGACCCGACCCGTTTATAAACGGGTCGACCCGTTTATGACCCGAACCCGTTTATACCAAACCCAAACCCGTTTATCTCGGGTCGGGTCGGGTCGGGTTCACGGGTCATGACCCGGATTGCCACCCCTAATCCCTCACTAGAGACATGGAGGGCCCCCCTCTCAAGTGTCTCAACTATCACAATGTAGTTGTTAGCATGTCACACTCATCTCTTCCCTAAATTAGAGTATCTCTCTTACTTTATGAGAGATATCACTAGATCTTGCTTGGATTTTGGAAAGAATATGAGGATAAGATTTGGACCTTTCATGTTGACCATTTGAGCACCTTGTCACACTCCAAAATCTCTATTAAAATGGTTTATATTATAACCATGGGATTAGCTTTTTCATGCACATTTTTTTTACTATCAATTAATTCTAATTGAAATTAATTTGCATCAATGTTTATGGCCCATAACTATAATGTATTACTTCAATTATGAAGTCAAAGAAGTTAAATGCGAATATCAAACTCTTTTTTGAGTTTATTTATGAAAAATTGCCTCAAGTTTCATTATTGGCAATAAATATCCTTTTTAAGGTTATAATATTAGCTAGTTATAAAAAATGAATACTTACAAAAATCATCAAAAACAAATACCGATCAAGGAATATAATATTAGCTAGTTATCAATTTGGTCAATTTGCAATTTTCATATATTGTGGGATTAATATATTATATTTGCACAGACGACTTGCTTGTGAGTTTTTATTATTTTAATTAATTCACATGATGAGCAATAATATACATCAGCTTGATGATGAAGTTTGAGGCCAAATACATCCTAATAATAGAAAGTAAAGCTCCAAGAATGATTTCATATTATTGTTGTCACAATGCAGCAGAGACCATCACCATTGAATGTTGCCGTGTATGCTTTGTTTCTTTTTTAAATGTCATACTTGACACATAAAACTACATTAAATACTCTCATAATGAAAATAAATAGCACTTAACCTTGTTGTCACCTTCTAAAGGATAATGATATATATATATAGAGAGATTGTTGGGATTTTTCCTCCCATGAGGATCGATGGCAGCGACAGGTGAGGAAGAAGAAATCAAGTAGAGATCGACCCGGATAGGCTTGGGATCGATCCCACTCAGAAAGGCAGAAAAACGCTTCTCGGGAGGAATTTGGGATGGATCCTTATCTTTGACGCAGCGAAGAGTCGGTTCTCCGGATGGAATTTGGGATCAATCCTAACATAGTCTGGATCGATCCCAAAATGCAGGAATTACTGATTCAAGCGGATTAATCAAACAGACGGTCTGGATTAATCCTTGGGCCGAGTTTGATTAGACTTGATGGATTAGAGGCTATAAAAGGGGATGTAATTTCGTGTGCTCTTGTGTGCGAGTGGTAGGGTGCTAGTGTGCCGTTGCTTAGGTTTTGGTGAGAGTCCAAGGAAGTCATGAGAGATTCATTGAGAGCCTAGAAAGACGTTCATCCTCTGTAGCAAACCGCTCTAACCAAGTATCATTCCTTTATAGTGCATCATTCTTCATCCGTCGTCCGTGATTTTTCCTTCCAGTTGTTGATGAGAGTTTTTCCACGTAAATCCTTATATCTATACTTTTCTTTTGTTTGTAGTTTGGTTGTCTCTTCATGTCACACTCCGACCCAGAAAATCCATCCGGACCAGGACGTGAGGAGACATATTACTATTTACTTCCAATATGGCACGATACATTACAAATTTCATAGTTAATTTGAACATAATTAATCTAAGGGTAAAGCTGTAATATAATAATTTACTATTGCATGATATAAGATTCAAAAGTACAATTGTTCCTTAATTATGCAATACATACAATCAGATTTGTCAAAAATGGAAATTATACATTTAATGCAATTCTCAAATTATAATTTTACAACAAAAATGTGTAAAAGTACAACTGGGCCCTCAAGATCCTCAAGCACCTCTTGAAGTCGACGTGCCATCAAATGTCTGTCCAATTGAAACTACAGTAGAAGAGTTAGCGCCTGCACCTGCACATGCTGTCCGGGTATGAGTGAGCAACGAAACTCAATATGGTTCTACTCTACGTCACACTAAAAGGAAAGGGAACTACAAAGTCCCAGGTTCTATTTCATCTCTAGGGGAAATTCGTGTTACATCCACCGCCTACCCCATTGTGCGCTCTTTGCGACGTCCATTGTCAACAATCGCCCATCTCTACAACCAAACGCTCCAGCGCTGAAACAACATGGCGTAGGATACATGGTGGTACATAACTTCCCCTAACACTGAAACTGAGACTGAAACTAGAACCCTAGGACGATCTCTACACCTCAATCAGAGTAATTGTAGCCAAATAGACATTAACCTCGAGAATACATAGATTTCAACATAATACAGTCACACCTTATGCTTTACTACCCAGCCTCGCTCCTGGAGCTAGATCTGAGTTGCCCGAGCTCTCGGCGAAACCCTTATTCGCCTACGTCCTAGCTTTATGCTTCTAATGCAAACAAATGCATGCAATGCTTAAACACAAATATCGAAGTATAAGCATGGAACAATATGCTAATCAAAATACAAGTTTAGGCATAGTTTATAACTCACAAAAGGGGTAGACATAGCAAGGGTCTAAACAAAGCGAATAAGGACGCAACATGCCCACAAGCCCTTAAATTAATGCAATAGTAAATTATTAGAGTATAGTTTTGCCCTTAGATTAATTTTGTTCAGATTAACTGTGAAATTTTTTATGTATCGCCCAGATTTGAAGTAAATAGTAGTAGGTCTCCTCATATTCCGGTCCAGATGGGTTTTCTGGGTCAGGGTGTGACACTTCTGCTGCGACATCCTATTATATATTGTGAGTCTGCAGCGTTGCTGGAACTCTCAGATTCCCAACAAGTGATATCAGAGCCAGGTTACGAGATTAGGTGGATCCGAATCCCTGATCAAGATTCTGAGTCCCTGATCAAGATTCTGAGTCACTGATCAAGATCGAAGCGAGATGGATGCCAACGTTGGATGGATGACACTTCTCAATGGGAGAAACTATTACCCGTGGAAGACAAAGATGGATGATATGTTATTATGTATGGATCTCTACGAGCCCTTGCGTGGAATAGAAAAGAAGCCTACAGTGATGAAGGAAGAAGAGTGAAAGAAGCAAGACAGAAGGCCTTGGCTACTACCCGACAGTGTTTGGAAGATGGTGTCTACTACCACGTGTCGACGACAACAATGGCCAAAAGTCTATAGGAGAAGCTTCACAAGGTTTACAAGAGGAAGTATGTTAGAAACAAGACTTTCTTGATCCGACATCTTGTGAACATGAAGTACACGGATCGAGATATGATAGCCAAACACCTAAACGAGTTCTAGAGCATCATCAATCAACTTGTTACCATTAAAATGGTTTTGGACGACAACCTGAAGGCATCTCTCCTACTTAGTTCTTTGCCAGATTCTTGAAAAAGGCTGATAGTCTTGCTCAGTAATTCAGCGCCTGATGTAACAGTGTCCCTGACCCAAGTTACAGGATATTTGCTGAACGAAGAGATCAGACGTAAGGCTGTTGAAACATCATCACTTTCAGAGTCTTGGTGGAAGTGAATCAAGGGAGAAGAAGAAAGGTCATATGCTACCACTGTGGCAAAGTAGGCCACGCCAAGAAGTAGTGCAGGAGGTACAAGCAAGACGTCGAAGACGGCAAGGTTGGTGATGGTGAAGTCGAAGGCACCACGATTGTCATGCTAGACACTGATGTCTGGTGACGGGGGAGCAACCGTGCTAGTGGCACGAGGAGGAGAATCCGATCGATCAGAGCGACCGAGGATATCCAAGTCACAAGCCCGAGATGTACTGTGACTTGAAGGCTATGATATCAAAGCAACCGAGAAGGTCGAGACTTGACGGCATCCAAGTTTCGATGGACAGTTCTCGATGGAATTCTGAACCCGATAGGAGATCCAGGCTTCGATGGCATTTCCGAGATTGACAACAATATCCAATTTTCGACGACGACGTGATAGCGGCTAGCTGGCGGCACTGGAGGTGGCATGGCGGCTGCACAACCCGAATTCAATGTAATATCTTAGTTCGATGTAGTATTCTGAGTTTAATGGAGTATTTCAAGTTCGACGGCTTATCCTCATGTGTCGGAAGGGGGGAGTTGTTGGGATTTTTCCTCCCATGAGGATCGATGGCGGTGATAGGTGAAGAAAAAGAAATCAAGTTGGGATCGATCTAGATAGGCTTGGGACCGATCCTGCTCAGAAAGGGAGGAAAACAGTTCTTTGGAAGGAATTTGGGATCGATCCCAGATGGGTCTGAATCGATCCCAAGTCGGTTCTCTAGATGGAATTTGGGATCGATCCTAGCATGGTCCAGATCGATCCCAAGATGCAAGAACAACTGGTTCGAGCAGATTAATCAAGCGGACGGTCTAGATTAATTATTGGGCCGGGTTTAATTAGACTTGATGGATTAGAAGGCTATAAATGGATATGTAAACTAGGGTTTTGTGTGCTCTTGTGTCCGAGTGGTAGAGTGCTAGTGTGCTAGTGCTTGTGGCGACTATGGTTTGGTGAGAGTCTAAGAAAGTCGTGAGAGATTCCTTAAGAGCCTAGAGGGACGTTAATCCTCTCTAGCAAACTGCTGTAACCATTTCGTCCTTTCTTTATAGTGCATCATTCTTCATCCGTCATCCATGGTTTTTCCTTCCAGTTGTTGCTTAGAGCTTTTCCACGTAAATCCTTATCTTTATATTTTTCTTTTGTTTGTGGTTTGGTAGCCTCTTCCACTACAACATCTCGTTGTGTCTGGTGAGTCCGTGACATCGCTGGAACCCTCAGATCCCCAACAAAGATCGGGTGTATTCTATCAGGCAGCTGAGGATGCCCAATCCAAGTTATGTTCGAATATATCAGGTGATTGAGATAAAGCTACGTGAAAGGGAGTAATGGGGGGTGATGGTTACCGGATGATTAGGAGAGAGAGGAGTAGTGGGGGGTGGTGTTTACACCCACCTAGTATATTATATATTAATTATAAGGCATGGTGCATTCTATCATAGGCCTAAGGTTATCTCTTTTATGTTTATAAATTGGGGAATCTAACGGTGGAGTGAGGGGTGGGAGAGTTAGTGGGGGGAGGGAGAGAGACATGTATAAAGTGTACACTAGTGGGTCCCTGTGCTACCTGACACGGTTATAATCTCTCTCAGTATACCCTCATCCACCATTAGATAATCCAAGTCATAAACATAAAGGGGATAACCTCAACTCTATGATAGGATGCATCATATATCTTTATAAGGGTGGTGGATATTAAACATATAACACGTGACATGTTTTTGGAGGTTTCTATAACTATAATTTATTTGAGTTGAATTCAGATCAGATGCAATAGGAGAATTTATGTCTTTTAGTATTATATTAATATAATACTTTTAACTTTCTTTTGTTTTGTGGGTGGAACATTAACTTATGGGTTGTTTTATAATGGAAATCAATAAGAAAGGATGCAAAACACAAACAGAAATGTCTTTGCAATATAATATTGCTATAAGGTATGAGGGTAAAAGCCAAAAACAAATCTTATATTTATAGTCCATGGACATTAAAGATACATTATGGGATTATATATATGGAGGTTTATTCATGAAATAATAATTAACTCTATCTATGTCAATGGTCTAGCTGTATTGATTAAAATCACATCTTATGAAAGAAAAGAAATTGGTGGTTGCCAAGGTCAAATGGGAATCAGAGGAACCAATCAAATGAGCACACAAATAAGTGGCATAATTCATTATATACATGGAGGTTTATTCATACAATAATAGTTAACTATATCTATGTCAATGGTCTAGCTGTATGGATTAAATAGTTAACTATTTCTTTTCTCTCTTAAAATGACATCTTATGAGAGAAAAGAAATTGGTGGTTGCCAAGTTCAAATGGGAATCAGAGGAACCAATCAAAGGGTACACAAATTGATGGAATCATCCACCATGATAAGATCAATGTCACCATTCTATATTCATATCCCCAATGTCACATCTAGCATCTGCATCACACTATCACCATCTAAATTGGCTTCATATGCATGAATTGTCTCTTTGACTCATGAAAGATTGGATATTAAGCCCTCGTTTGATATGAGTTTAGAAAAAATTGGGTTAAGAGGGAATATGGTTAGAAAAAATGAGATTAAGGAATAGGGATAGGAAAAAATAGAGTGATAACGGTATATGGAATGTGAATAAAATAGTAATGATTATCTTTGATGTTTGAGGATAAGAATGGAGTTAATGGCGTGCCAAAGACTAAAGGTGTAGTTGTTTGAGAGCAATTTTTTTTTTTTCCATTGAGATTGTCACTTCAGTGCAGTTTTAGGCCACTTTGGCAATAACTTATGAAGAAGTCTAGAGGTGAAAGCAAAGAAATCCATTGCACCATCAACATCATAGAAGAGGACAATATTAGTCATACAAAACAAAGTATTCTTCGTACCATCCAGGTTCCTATCAATGGCTCTTCATATATATATATGCCCAGAAGAGATAAATGTAGAGTGAGTTCCTGACTATGAAATTAATATAGTCAAGCACCCAAACGCCAATTATCTGATTAATATATACTTAATTGGACCAAGAGGCATTGCTTGATTGGAATTTGAATTGACATCAGACTTCAGCCACCAGAAAAGAAACAAAAGAAAACAAGATTAGTGGCACCCAAAAAAACGCTGCTATTGGCCATACAAAATCTGGGAATGAAGGAAAACATAACTCCTCAAATTTTTTTTTATTTTTTATGAGATGAGTCCTCAGATTAAAATCTATCAGAGTTACAGATACATGGTCCTAAGCCAGGCTATTAAATAGCGTCGACCCACAATCACTGGATCAAACAAAATCTCTCCCTAACTGACGACAACCCCGAGCAACGACATCGGCTGTTACATTGCAATCTCTAGAAATATAAAAGAACAAAACCGAATCGAAAGGCCATGAGTTTTAAAATGCCCAAATGTTTCTAAGATCAGACTCCAATTCAATGGCTGGCCACACCTCAAGCACATTGGTATAAGGCCATGAGTTTTGAAGAAATAAATGAGATAGAACATAGACATGAAAACTAAACCTTTCACAAAAGCACGCATGGCTTTAAAAGGAACACACAACCATATAAAAGAAAGTTGGCGCACACTAAATGGCACTATAAATGGAAACACTTTTCAACCGCATTATTAACATAGCATGCCACACTCCTTTTCAATTGTCATTTTTTATTGTATCATCATAGTTTATTAACACACATCTACTCTTCACATCCATAAAAGAATGCAACGCACGCCTAAATTGACCCTATATCAAGGTGTCACGATGAAATACAATCGAAAGTTCTAAGAAACTCGGCATAGTTTGACAATTTCGATTTGACATGTTTATTTTTATTTAAATAGTTGAGTCTTTAATCTTGTTTTAGGATTACCGTATTTTACCATTGTCTTCGTAAAAAATAAATGAGCGTTGCTAAGAATAAGCAAACACCTTACTTCACATTCTCGAGTAAGGTCTCTCAAAACTTCTTTAAGTAAATCTCCGAAGTAATTGCAAGATTTGATCAAATCTTCAGTTTCCATGAAAGAGCTTATAAAATCGTGTGTGCCTGCAAAAAACCTCTCAGACAGCCATGAACAATTCTATCTCATAAAACTTCTTAGATAGTTCAATTTTTGGTCACAAGCATGAGCTTGTTTCTCTAAAGCACCTCCTAAAGAATGCTAGGGTGCTTGAGACTATCTGTTGGAATTGATGTTGAATTTTGTTCTTAATGTTTTTATGAACCTTTGTTGAGTGTGCCCCCAATACCTTAAGGCCATGTTTGCCATGGCAACTGGAATATGAATGGAATGGGAATAGGATCAGGTTTCTGATTATTTGGTATGTTCAGAAACGTGAATGAGAATGTTGTTTGCGATTGCTTGGCATACATGATAAACGTCATGAATGAGAATATGAATAAAAGATTAAAAATATCATTTTATCTAAAATAGCATAGAGTCTAGATGCAAGTGGCAACCAAATATGGCCTAAGATTTCTCAGCTGTAGCATGACTCGACTTGCCAAAAGTGCCATTTGGTTACACACATCGTGTGAGATTATTTTGTTTGTGTGATCCAAATGTAGTTCTTGATTCTCTAATACAAAGAGTTACATTACAAGATCCAATTGGTATCCCGTATATAGCGTATAAGTTATTGAACTAAACATAGTAATTGTTCATCCAATTACTCATACGTGGTACCAAAACAACATCATAGTTAAGACATTTGTTTGATTGGTTGTATCGGGTGTGTTGCTGATGCTGCATTGCTTGATCAAGCAGTTGTTAGGTGCCCTCCATCAACAACCATGAATGCGTCATTTTATGCCAAACAAGATTCTACACCAACTGACTAGATCGGTGTGCTCCTTCCATGGACCTCGGCACAGCCGCTTGGGAAAGAGTACGATAAACCCCCCCGGGGACGGTGACTGGGTTTAAGAACGGCGCACTGGTGCTCCTCCTCCTCGTTGATCTCCCTGTCGGCGTCCTCAACTTTTGGGCTACCGCATGTTGGCGGAGTGCTGGTTTGGCATCACCGGTGAGTCAAAGATCGCCACCTTTTCTCTCGTTTAATCAGTTCTTTTGGTTCTTTTTTAGTTCTATCTGGCAGTAGGTAATGCTTGATATAAGGTTTTCCCGTTGAATCAAGCGTCTTTGTGTCTTCATTGGACAGTAGGCCACATCTTAACAATATAGACTGCCCATGATAGTTCACGCCTATAAATGTAGTAAATGACATATCATACTTGTTGATGAGGTATGTCGTGTCAAATGTGATCACATCCCAAAATACTTACACGCGGCTCTGCTCCGTGCATCCACTTATAATATATTTCTCATTTTATTCTCCTCATCAACATGTATGTCATAGTAGAAAGACGGATATCTGGCTTACATGCGTCTGAAATAAGCAAGAACTGCCTCTGTATCACCTTCGCCCAAGCGTAGACGTCTCTCTATAGAAATGCGATTTCTGCAATCATTTTCTCTACATCGGGATGCCGGCTTGGTCATTTAACTCCAGACGCCGCTTGACACTACAGCTCATATCCCACTTTGATGCAAAAAACCTAAACTTTGCCGGGCTCAATGGGTGATTGTGTTCTAGGGTGACCATGCCAGTCTTCCATGTTCCATCAGGGCATCTACTAGCTGATAGTCGTGCCTCGCAGCTTGTCTTGGATGTCGCTTGTGGCCTAATAATATTTTTGACGACGGATCTTGCTTTCCCCTCACCTGTACATACAAATGTCACATACTTTGCATCGCCATCAACATCATTGTTACATGATCTTTTGGATAAGGCAAAACCCACACGCTTTGCATAATTTCTTCAATATTTTTGATGTCGTCGGGAGTACTAAAAATCATTCCGGACTTCGGCTCATCTGGATCCTTGAAGATCACTACATGCTCGATACTCGGATCATTAGTCTCGTGACACGCTTGCTTGCCACAACTGTTCATGTTTGGATGACTTGCAAACAATAGAAAATATCAGCTTTTAATGCTACATAAAGTATAAAGTTCAAAAGCAACATTGATTCTAACACCTAGCTAAACTTTGCGAAACGCATTTGCATATGGATCACAATAGTACACAATATTTATGATAAGTCATAATCAATAATCAAAACTAATCCATGCTTATCCAAGAATGGAGATAGTTTTTTAAGGCATGGTTTCTCAATAAAAAGCCTAAGATCATTTATCCAAACTAGTCTTAATAGCAGTATTAGCATAAGAATTTCAAATAATAGTGAAGGTCCTAAATTAGTATGAAAAAAGGGAACATAAAAATCAAGGAATTCAGACCACTTTCACACTTCATACTATCTCTATTGTAGAAATAAATAGGCTCCACATTCCACAAATCTCCTCTTAACTGCCTATGAATGTTTTAGATGTGGCATTAGCATAAGGATCTCAAATATTAGTGAAGGTACTAAATAAGTATGGAAAATAGGAACATAAAAATCAAGGAATTCAAGCCACTTTCGTCATTCATAATACTTCTATCGTAAAAAAAACTGCTATACCTTCCACAAATCTCTTCTTGACTGCGCAGAAATGTTTAGATGTGTTTTTGGAGTGGAACTCAAACACCCCATACATACTAAATTAATATGGGTTGTAGTTCATTACGATCAGTCATAATCAAGAAACAAAATTAATTCATGTTTAACTAAGAATGGAGAAGATAGTTATAAGGCATGGTCTCTCATTAAAAAGCCTAAGATCATTTACCTTATAGGCGCAAAAGATAGACATGATAGGATATTGTGCATCATAAGGTTTTCAATTATTAAGTGAAGGTCCTAGATCAGTATGAGAAGGGTAACATAAAAAATTAAGAAATCCAGGCCACTTTTCACCACTTTCGTACTTCATACTACTTCTATTATGGGCATGTTTGGTTGCTGAGAATTGAGCTGAAGTGGAGTGACTTCACTGGAGTGACTTTATGGGGAGTGATTTTATGGAATTTTATGAGTTCTGGTGTTTGGTTGGTGTTTGAAGTGGGATATGGTCACCCCCAATTATTTAATATTTTAAAAATTTCCCTATATTAAAATATTAAAAATAATACTATTTTAGATGACGTGGACCAATCACGAGGTGCCACGCGACATATGGGATCCATTTATATTAATATTTTATTATAATATTATATTATTAACATTATTTGCCAATTAAAATATTAAAATTAAAACAGTAAAACAATATTTTAATATTAAAATATTAATAATTTAATAACTTTAAAAATTAAATTATTAGAAATATTATTATTTTGGATGACGTGGATTAATCACGAGGTGCCACGTGACACGTGGGATCCATTTATATTAATATTTTTATTACAGTATGATATTATTAACATTATTTGCCACTTAAAAAATTAAAATTAAAAAAAATATTTTAATCTTAAAATATTAATAATTTAATAACTTTTAAATTAAATTATTAGAAATAATATTATTTTTGGATGACGTGGATAAATCACGAGGTGATACGTGATATGTGATACATACTTATATTAATATTTTATTACAGTATAATATTATTAATATTATTTCCCACTTCAAATGCTACTTCAAATGCCACTTCAAATGACTTCAGGCCAAAAAGACCAGAAGTCGAAATGGAAAGTGACAGCTTTGGCTACAGTGACTTTGAAGTGGGGCTGAAGTGACTTCAACCCTACTTACGAGCAACCAAACACTTGAAGTGGCTCAGAAGTCACTTAAAAAAAAAGACTTCCGACCACTTCATGGGAACCAAAGATGCCCTATATAAATAAATGAGCTCAACCTTCCATAAATCTACATATGTCTTAACTGCATATGAATGCTTTAACGCTCTTTTTCGAGCAGAACTCTTTATCGAGTCAAACTCCAATCTATCTTTTTAGAGTTCTTTTTCAACGGGACAAAATAGTATGTATAATAAACAACCAAAAAATATAGAGGGGATTCAATCAGTATAAAATTTTACTAAAACTAGACAAAACACAAATTTTGATAATTTTCCTTAAATCTTGGACCTCAATGGCAAAAATGTAAATTTAATTTATGTTGATGTCTCTAATCCTTCCCAGGTAAAAAAACCCAACACACTTCTCATTAATCAAAATGACAATGGTTTACACAAAAGTGCATAAACGAATGGATTAGGATGTGCATATAAACATTAAAAGTTATCTATCTATTTGAATAATTGAAACTCATAATTTGATGATTACATGTGTTTCATGTGTAGAAATGGCATTTATAACGCATAAGTACTGCTAATCTATGAAAAAAATGATGTCACATCAATTAGTGTAAAAGGGAACATAAAAATTCAAAGAATCCTGGCCGCATTTTGCACTTCATACTAGTTGTCTCGTAGCAAATAAATTCCTGACTGCCGAAGAATGTTTCATAGCTCTTTTTGAAGTGGAACTCAAGCACCCCATAAATACTAAATTAATCTGGGCTTTAGTTCATTAGGATCGGTCATAATCAAGAAACAAAATTAATCCATGTTTATATAGAATGGAGCTAGGTTTTAGGCATGTCTCTCTTAGTAAAAAGCCTAAGATCCTTTAGCTTGAAGAATCAAAAGATATGCACGATAAAATCTTTGGCAACAAAATATGGAACTAAACAAATAGATTCATCTAGGGTCTGTTTGGATCCCACGGATCCCACATATCCACGGGACGGTATCCGCGAGGAACCCAAACAGTAGGATCCTATTTGCGGGATCCGTGCGTCCAGCGGATTCCGCGGATCCGTTGGGTGCCAAACACACCCCAGATGCAGAATCAAAAGATGGGCACAACCTTTTCAAAGTTGAATAAAAAATGCAAGAACATATAAACATGGTGAACAATGTCGAAAAATAAGAAATCTTGCTTCCAAAAACCTAGGGTTTTACAAGTATCTAAGAAATTCAAGATTAATTACACAAGCATGGCTTTGGTTCTGAACGATTCATCGATTTGGCAATCTTACAATCTATTCGACCTACTCGTAAGGTGAAAATTGTTCTCGTAATGTGAAGAGAGAAGGGGGGGGCAAGGGGGTGGGATTTAAACGAAGGAAAGAGGTTACGTGGCATGAATATAGTAAAATATTTATGTCACATCAGTCGGTGTAAAACACCGGGATCCGTGGTACATGTCAGATGGTATCCGCTGGGGTGGATCCGATGCGCGGACGCCGAAAATAGAATCTGTCTTTTCTGGATCCATCACGAGATCCAAATGTGTAGATCCCTTAGGATGGAATTCACATGTCCTCCCATCCCATGGATCGGTGGTTCCGTCGCTGCCAAACAGGCCCTCGGTTAGTGTAAATATCACAACTCTTGCGTGGTAAACCATACTAAAATCCGATAGACCAATCCAATACTTCATGGCCCTGTTTGGCGCCGGGGACGCGCGGATTCCAATCCGTGGGATCCACGTGTTTGGATCCCGCGGCGGATCTGAGTGGTTCCTGATTTCGGCGTCCGCACCGCGCGTGGGATCCGCAGGAGTGGATATCATTCCGCGGATCCTGCGCACCAAACGCGCCCCATATGACAGATTCGGGTCCATCTATGGATTCAAAAGGATCCGACCCGTTTATTGGCTCGCCAATATGACGGAGAGGAGTTGGAGGGAAAACTTAAAACCCCCAAAAATGAGAAGGCGCCATCTCCGACTCCCGAGCTCTTCCGACGAGGACGAACCCATCCCGAACCCTACCCCTAATCCGAATCCTCCATTGGAGATTTCCGACGATGACGACTTCGTCGATGTCCCCGACGAGCTTTCCCCGCCTTCCCCCGTGCCGCCCCAGGGCGTCGCCTCCCCCGGTGGTGGCGGCGTCACTGGCGAGTCGGGGAGGGTCGATGAGTTCCTCTTGCGTCTAGGGCTTACGATCCGACGGGAGTGGCTTCAGTCGTGCCTCTCTGCCCTCGCTGGTGCAGTGCTGGGTTTCGAGAGTTGGGATGTTCCGCGGAAGGCCGAGGCGTGCTTCGGGGAGTTCTTGAGTTCCGATATGAATCAGTCTGGCGGCGGTGGGCTGCCGGAGAACGTGCACTTGATGCATAAGGTCGAGCTTCAGGGGCCTTTTGTTCTCCAGGTGCGTTTCTCGCATTTCATTCCGTTTGTGATCCTGTGGTTGTAGTTTCTCCGTATCTTTGTAGTTAAATCGAGTCCTGGAGGTCGTAATTTATGATTCATTGCAATTTATAATTCGTTACATTGGTAGAAATTATCCAACAAAAGGGTATTTTGACTTGGAATGAAGTACAGGCTCGAGTTTAATCCTGACTTGCACATAGCATCTTGATTTCAGGTTTTCTCTGTTAATACATGTTTCTAAAGGTCATGCTTAGCCATTTGCATTTTTTTGTGTTTTATAAAGATACTAGTGGATTCCCGTGCCCCTGACACGGTTTAATTGATTGGTCATGATTAATCCATGATTTATATATTTTAATGAAAAAATGCAACATCTCCGTCTTTATGCGGATGCCGCAAACTTCTGCATGTCAAGAGGGTAATGACAAGGAGCAAACAAAGCTTACTTTGATTAAAGAAAGAAAGAAAGATAAGAGATTCTTGTTTATAAGAAACGTAATAACCACCCCCACAATCACCTAGACAAAGATAACCGTATTTTAGGAATAACTGAACTCATGTGGTGGGGGTGTTTCTTGACCGCTAGATAAAACTCTTCTAGCATCTTGTGAGCCGTCGGATATACCAAAACCCTGTCTTATAAGATTAGATTAATGTGGGGATTGGTCAGCCCCTTTTGAGTGAGCTCATGAGTTATATACTCATTCCTCGATTGGTCGTATAGCTTACATTGACTGATACCTGCGCATATGACTATCCTCTTTTGTATGAAATAATAATTTAGTACTCTTTTTCGTTGATAGATTCTTGGGATAATTTAGTACTCTTTTTCTTTGAGTTTGATACGGTTTCTCTTTTGCTCATTCAATACTTATTGCATTGTTTGTTTAGACATCTATCACTGAAGCTGATGCTTGTAGGTGCCATGTCTCTGTATGGATTGTGGAAATATCTATGTAGGCTGTGTTAAGATCCTTCTATCTAGACTGCTCTTTCTTTTTGTATAGTAGAAATTTTCTGAGAACGAAGTCATATCCTCTGACCTCTTTGTTTCATATGTTTTTAAATTTTTAGGGAGGCTTTGTTGCCTTTTGTGCGGGAAGTTCTGTTGATGTTGAAGAAAGAAGTTCAGAACATGTAGATCCACAGATTATGCATCTACTAACAAATATGTATTTTTTGTTCTAGGTTGATGAAATAGTAAATATTTCTTCTCCTCTTCGAGAAAGGTACCATGATGCACCTGCCGGATTTAAGAGGTGCTTGAAATTGTCCATGACTGATGGTTCTCAGCGTGTTTTTGGCATGGAATATAGGCCCATCAAGGAATTGGAGATTCTTGGTCCTGCTGGTTTTAAGGTTACGTTATTTATTATTTTTTTCCATTTCACATATTCCACAGCAAAGTTACTTTTGTGCTTTTAATTTACTGAACATGCTGTCACGATAGTAAATGTTTTTTCTTACTTTTATCATGAGCTGTTTCTAGTTAAGAAAATTCAATGCCTTGATAGTCTTAACTTTTATTTGTTCTTAAGATAGTTGTCTTCGTTGTGAGTTATGGATGACTTACTAACTTTTTTTATTGTTTATATTTATTCAATGTGTCTTAGGGCCTTATTACGCAATTAAGCTGTGATGATTAACGGATGCAGTTTTCAAAGATGTGTGTGGCAAATACTTTGGATATTTCTCGTTCTAATCTTGTACTGAGAAAACTAAACTTATTACCTAAATTTTGTTGTTACCAATTCACCTTAAGGCAAGCTGTTGTTGATTTCCTAGCAGAATTCTATATGTTTAAGTCTTTTCAAGGTTGTCTTGTTAGCAGCAAGGTAATATTTAATATACATTGATCTCTGAATTTTTTCTAAAAGAATTTGACAGTTAGTTAAACTACAACTTGTAGGTTGTCATTCATGATGTGCAAGTACGACGGGGACTTCTGATGCTCACCCCTGAGGTCTTCGAGTTTCTTGGAGGGCTGGTAAAGCAGTTGGATGCTGCACGAAAGAGGCTTGTTGATGAAGTAAACAAGCCACCAAGGGGAAAAAGGTACTTGCTATGCGTGGATGGCCATCTTCTATAATGCATAAATGTTCATCGTTTACTTCATGTTTATAACCTTTTACCTTGTTGAGATGGAATCTAATTTTTCTAATACATCCAAGACGTGGAAGATTGCAAGAGAAGTAAAGGAAGAAAATAAACAATCAGCTGAATGTGATTACAATTTCAAGATCTCTTTCTCCTTTGTACTTAACATTTTAATTGGCCAAGCGAACAATTTGGTATTCAATTACTTCAGGGAAGTTAACCTTGCAGCTTTTGGCAAAAAAATGATTTTGTAATCAGAGGTGGGTTTTGATGTATGAACCAAGGCAATTTAATCAAATTAAAAGTTCAACCATGTTTTATTGGAGCATGTTTTGTTCCAGTTTAGTAAGTCATTGGTTGGACACTTAGATACATCACCTGGTAAGAAATTCTTGTCTGTGTCCTTCTGTGGTTGAATTAATCAAACGAATCTAGAAAGAAACTTTGAATCCATAATCTCCTTAAGATTTATAAGAAAATGGGAAATATGGATCCTCTACCTGTCAATCTGACTATTTTCCGTACTTATTTTTTGTTTTTCCTCTAGCTCGTCTTTTTGTTACCTAGGCAGGTATGGTGTTTCTTCTTTCGTCTTTACTCTGACTCAACCCACTCACCATCTTCGTGTTCTAGATGAATCTGTTGTTTAAGAGCTTTTCTATTACTAAATGGAAAGAAAACTCTTCCAGTTCTTAAGATAAGTTAGGATTAACCTTAGATTCCTACAGAAATGGAGAAATTTTTTCTCTTGTTGACTTGTTGCATTTCAAGTGAAGTATTGCTTTATTATTTGAGGTGTATTTTATAATTCACTGGCTTTTATAAAATGCACATCCTAACACAACTTCAAAATCATGGTTATTATGATTGCCATGATATTGGATTTCAACCATTTGTGATATAGCATGACAAACAAATGATTTGTGAGTTGTGCTTTTGAATTATTTGTTGCACAAATCCTAAATGTGCTGATGATATGGTTGAATGCCATTGACAATTTATCGGGATTGGTTTTCTTTTGCTGGTATAGGATTTCCACAAATACATTTGGCAGGTCTCGAAAAATTGTACGAGTTCATGAACTGATCGTTTTAAGGCACTTTTGTGATTCATTGCTGGTCAAAAATTTGCTTTTGTCTTTGTTATTCCTTCTTATTGACTGACTAGTGGTTATGCAGGAGGCAACTTGTGCTTCCTTTGCGTGAAAGAGCTTCCCTTGTAGCTTGGCCATTGAGTGCAATTAATAATGCTGCTGAAGCAAACAATTCAACTTCTCATAGTGCAAATAATGCACAATCAAGGGCTCAAGGTATTTCTACTTCAGCTAATATATAGTTTATTGATTTGTGACATCATTCACCAACCTTCTTGTTTATCCTCAGATTTTCTTGTTCTGTAAGTCATTTGTTTATGCATTTGTACTTTTCAACCATGCGAATAACTATAACCTTTAAGCCATAGCTGATCTATTTGGGTGGGCTGCCATTGTTCTTTAGATCTCAGCGGGCACTATCCTAGGTTTTCTTTTTCAGCAATTGCATAATAATTTGTTCTGTATTGGTATTGGCACATGATTTAAGGTATCCCCTCCTTTTGGTTCCTTGAAAGCCTCTTTTTGCTGGAGGACCCCCCGCCGACTTCTGTTTAATCTGCCAAATCTTGTCAATTGATCGTCGAATAATTTGTTCTGTATTGGTATTGGCGCCACTCTTAAAGTCCTCATTGCTGCCTAATGCCTCCTTTTTTCCCTACCACATTTTGAACTGTCCAGTTGTTTTTCAATCCTATTTGGTGCCAAATGCTTTCTTAGTTTTCCCATCAGTTTCTGAATCGTACGGTTAGTTTTCACTTGTTTTGATTCCTTGCCCAAAGAAAGCCTCTTTTTGCAGGAGAAGCCCCACTGATTTCTGTTTCATCTGCCAAACCTTGTCAATCGATCATTGACTAATTTGTTTCATACCGGAGCCACTCTTACATTCCTAATCTTTGCGAAATGTTTCCTTTCCCGTCATATTCTGCAGCATCCGCTTTTGTGGGTACTGTTTTACTCTCTTCCTCCTTGAGCTTTTATTATTGCTAGCATTTCAAGCCAAAGACTTTGTGGGCATTATTCTACAGTCTCCATCTTATGCATGCAAAAATATGGTGACCATAATTTTGTGGACCATTTATTTATCTATTTTTATCTGGTATGAAAGTTATGTCTTCATTATTCCTTCTATAAGCTCCTAGGCCCAACAAATCCAAAGCACGTTGGTTTCTTTTGATGTCAATTTAATCAGCAGCTATATTCATATTTGTTTTCAGTGGAAAAAAACTAACGTGAAGTATTCCTCGAATCTGCTTATTCACAAACTGGCATTAGTCCATTCAAGGGACATGATTACTCCATTTTTTTCTTTGGGCTCAATTATCTTGTTGTTTCTACTTCTTTTCTATTTATATGTAGTTTTAACTAGTATTATCATTATCTGGTTCAAGTCTTGTTTGTTTTGCATTGTATCTTTGATAGTGTACTATGTAATTACTGTCTATATGCCATGAGGTCATATGTGCAGTGGAGTATAACATGTATGCAGTACCTAACTGTTATATCAAGTGTCATCCAATTATTTCTGGCCAAACATAAGGGTAGCATCACATACATTCATTATACTATTCTAGCAAAGCTGATTCATTCCCATCATCGTGCCAAATTTAGAATTTCAGAACAATATAAATATAAGAGTTTCTAAGCCAAGTATATTAACTTCATAACCTAACTGCGCAGATTGCTAAAGCTTTCATAGTACTTACATGACTTATAGGATTAAATGGCATAGGTAAACTTGTGAGAGTCAACTGCTTTATAAAAATCATGGTCATATCCAATTCAGGTGTTTGTGCAGATGTTTGATCTGAGAAAGGGCAATTGCTTACATTCCTTGTGAGACTCTCATCTATTTGTTGTGATTGTACAAGAAGTTTAAAGCACATAGATACTTCACCTTTTGTTTCATGAAGTCATCATGCTCCATGTTTGTTTTGTTCATGTTCACTCTTTGTAGTTGGTGTCATGTGCTTGCATATTCTTCATTTTGACTGCTTTTGTACCCGAGTTATTTATAGCTGCTACATTGATGGCGGAGGAGTCTGACATTAGAGGAAGGATTGTTGAAGAGATTGACGCAGTCCATATTGGACAAAACGTAAGAGATTCTGCTCCATCACACACTCAAGGAAGCACCGTTGGAGAGTTTTCTGGTCCCCACACTAGTGGACACATTGTAGAAGAACATGTCTTCGGGGAAAACAATCCAGATACTGAACCCAATACCATTTTTAGTACTGTCTCGGATATGGAGGTAGTTCCCCAAAGTGGCAGACACTATGTGGAAGAACATGTATCCGCTGACAATAATCCTCATACTGAACCTAATACGGCTTTTAGAACAGTCTCAGATATGGAGGATGTCAATGTCATTGATGAAGCCAAGCATCCCCTCATTCTAAGTGGGGACAAAGAAATCCCGTTTACGTATTTGGCTAGTTTGCTGGCAATGTGGACTCAACTGAAAGATAGCACACCAGTTGTTGAGGGGAAGATTAAGGTTCTTCTTTGTCTTTTATTTTCCCTTAGCTGTAAAGTTATGATGTTTTTTCTCTTGTGCTTTTCAAGCCCTTTTTTCCTTCCTTTTTTCTAGGGAAAGTTTGTCGGATCCAAAGGCTGCACTTATGATAGTTAATCAGTAATCATCTTCTGCTATAATGATCACTTCTGATGAGCATTTCAACCTGTTAACTTGCCCAGAATGATGGACGCGTTTACCTCAAAATCCTTACACTCAGCCATTACAACCATTTTAGCCCAGACAATTAATAAATCTTTCCTGAAGAGGGCCATTAACTGGAATTTGTAACTTTGCTTTATATAGGCTCTGGCTGGTTTGTAGCTTTGTTGACAAGCAATGAAATATCCTTTTAGCTTTGAGGATGTAAATCTGCTCTATTTTTAATGTGAAAATGAATTCGTAAAAGTTTCTAGTTTAGGATTTCGAACAAAGGACTACTACTTGCCACATGCAGGATTGTGCTGATAATGTTTGAATATACTACAGTGCTTTTTAACTGGTGTGAAAGGGTTCCAGTTCAGACAACGGAGTACATTTGAACTTCATGTTTTTGTTGATGATGGAAGTCTTATCTCTGAGGTTCTCATTGATCATCATGTGAGTTTGTCAGCCATTCAGTTAATAGGCTTCAATTTTTCTTACCTTTCTGTTTTCTCAAAATTTGTTATGTTCATTTCTCAGGTTGTCCAAAAAGGAATAGGTTACTCTACTGAGGAAGTCACTGCTGCTCTGTCTTCTTCGGACAGGGAAACAAAGGCAAATATGCGAGAGATAATGAAAGGCTTTCAGGCTTTCTTGGCTAAATTCGAGGTACTTTGAACTTTGCCTGCTCATGCATCAAAGTGAAAGATCCTTGCTCTTTAACCTGTACCTAGGTTCACAAGTTTTCATATGACAAATTGCAATGGTCAAAAAGGTACATAGGGGACAATTCTATGTTCAGCTGAGAAACGATTACAGATCTCAATCTTCGTGAAGGTCAAAAGACACCGCTTTGCGAATGAAGCTATAATATTTTATGATAACCAGTTGGTCCAGTTGAGAGTCCTTTTGATCATGGTTGAGATTAAGTAGTAATATAGACAAAAGGAATCCACTATGAGTTTGTTGTTGCATCAGTCGAGCATATTGTAAACTTGTATAAGCAAACAGTGGTGATTTCTCCACATGTAATGATTATAAAAAGACACCATGTGAATATGCTCAACGAACAAATCAGCGGCTTTGGATAAGTCATGGATAATCTTGTCTAAAACCATCTGTTTTATGTAGTTTAGAGTTGCTGCTGAGATGGATTGGTTTTATTCATTATGGATAATTTCTTGACCAAAATGGATGGGTTTCAGTTGGCATTGATGTGAAAACCATGAGTTGCAGTTGGACCTGATGGATTGCATCTGAAAGTCTTAGTTATTTTGGTGAACAACACTTATTCTGGCTTTGGGTGAGTGAAATGGCTTTGGGAATTATTACCTAATCTATTAGGAGATCCAAATTTGGGATTCCCCTAATTTGGGCCTACTCTGACATGGCATGGATTTAATCATGATTTACAGATCAAATTGGGGAAGTTTAAAATCAAATTCCTGCATTTAGAACATGATCGTTAATGTCTTTAAATCACTAAATTCAAGTTGCCAGTGGCTCAATTCGATGATCAAGGCACAGCTTAGGAAGTTAAAACTCCCAATTTTTGGCCAATTTGGGCTTTATGCATTGAACCCTAATTTGGTTGCCGTGAAGATTCAATGTGAGTCAGTTGTAATTTGTGAGTGTTACTAGCATCTACCATATATCAATGTTGGACTTTGTGAAGTCACTCTGAAAATGGTATATTTGAATTTGGGGATTAAAGAAAGTGGCAAGTTAATATTAATACCCTTCTTCATATCAGTTTAGAAATGTTGCCAATACAATTGCAAAGTTGCATTTTCTGGTTATATATTCTTTCCAATTTTTTCTGATATTTATTTGATTTTGGAAATATTTTCTTTGTTCGTTGATGTTATTGTTTTTTAATTGACCAAAACTAAAACTGCCAAAACCATTAATCTGCTTCATTTCGGGGGCCCATAGAAAACCGAAACTGAAACCTAAACCTAAACTCTAGTTTTAAATTAAGATGGTTAACTTGGATAATCAGATAATTATACAGCAAGACAGTAAATAGACAGTGAACTGTTCTGAGTAGCATGCAGCCATGCGATATTGTAATGAATCATGAGAAGAGATTTTACTTTCTGTTAGCAATATGATTGAGTATAGCATAGTAAACTACAATAGTTTGACATAATATGTTTTCTCTTGATTGTAGGGCACAATCGTTATACAGATAAGTGCTAACTTGCCTCTTCCTCTGGCCATTGAGATGAACCATGGTTGCTCTACATCTGATGCATGGATGCTTCTTAGAAGATTAAAAATGTTTACAACTCCCTTGAGCACTCAAAAACACAACTTCGACTCCCTTGTTTTATCTCCTTGAAGTTTGATGTGCCTCACCCCTTATTGGTTATGTGATGGAAAGATCCACTTATAATTTATTGCTGGAAATCAGATGTGATACGGGCATTGGTTCCTCGGTTCTTGATCATGGAGGCTTGGATTTGATATGACAAGTGCAGCATATTCTTCTTTGTGTTTATTGATCCTGCGAATTTAGCAAGCAAATACAACATAGTATGAGGTTTTCTGAGCAGCAATTTTCACTATCGTAAATCAAATGGAGTCTTGAAGCTGGGGCACAGGCTGGCTATTTCTATACTATTGCTTCGGCTAAAAGATTTTCCTCTTTGAGGATAATCTTTTTATACTATTGTTTTGCCTCAGATTATTTTTTATTTGGTCTATTGATCCAGCGAATTTAGCAAGAAAATACAATATACGTACATGGTTTTCTGAGCAGCAAAATTTCGCTCCAGTAAATGAAACAGAGTCTTAGAGTTGGGGCACAGGCTGGGCTATTTCTATGCTATTGCTTTGCATCAAAGATTATCCTCTTCAACAAATTTATCGTGATGAATACAGTTTGTTGATTCTTCTGAGCATCTGGCAGTTGATCCGAGGAGTTTCTTCCTGTTGAGACCTTTCTTCTGGTTTTCAAATGATGAAGGTACCTCACTCTAATCAAGAAATGTTTGTTTTATGTTGTGACCAATTTTGAAATCAAATCCTGGTTATAGTTAATGCTGGTATGGTATTTTCTCCTTGTAATTTTATGTTTCTATGCACTCCATCTGGTTAGGGCAGCTGCTAAATCAATCTCTAGTCTCTACACCTAACTGAAGAGCAACAACATATTTAAGATGTTATTCATCTGCAAAAAACTGAATATATTGACATTGGGGCGAACATAATACATTTCATAAACTTTACTTTTTAAAATGAGGTGAGAGATTAGATATGTGGGCTTTGATAGACGCTTGTGTTGAAGTAAAGTCAACATTGATATCAACTTCTTTATGAGTCATCAAAAACATGCTTCAAATTGGATTGTTCTTTTTTGCATTATGATTTCTTCTTATCTTCACACTTCTCATATCTTGCAACCAATGTGTCGAAGCTAATGTGGACGTTTCAGCAACTGCATTTTGTAGTGCAGTAATACTAAGAATTCTTGTATAGTACCTTCTAATCATTGTGATAGGAGTTATCAGCTAATTACATGAATATGGATGTGACGGTTGCTGCTTATGAATAAGGTGACTAAAATAATGCTTCAATGAACGTAATAAATGTTATAAAGACAATTACTGCTTTTGTGTATTTATGTTTGGACAATTTTGTGAAACTTGTAACCTTTTTTAGGTCATATGAAGGATATTAAGTTTCTAGTTGAAAACTCATATGAGGAAATGTAGCTCCTGAAAAACCTACTCTATCTATTTCAAGCAGTTTTTCCAGAGTGATTTAGAAAAAATGGATAAAGATAAAATCATGGATTTCATGCATACTGACCTATTGAACACTCTATAAGCATTCATTAGCATTAACTATGAAATTAAATTAAAAGAGAGCTGCATTCTTAATGTGTAGCCTATGCTAAGATGGTAATGATTGTATGATCTGAGTCAATAGCTATTGTTTTGACTCAGGACTCTCCATAGGCAGAGATTTTGACATAAATACTATGCATCAATAATTGTCTTAGATTAAGAAGTCTGTAAAATAATGTTACGAGCTGTAATCCACTCAAATTGTGTTGATTAAAATAACCAACATATATTCCCTAACACACTCCAGTCACCATAGCCTTTAGTCTGAAGCTCGTTTCTATTGAATTTTTGGTTGCGGGTTCCAAACATTGCGAGGATCCTGATTTGTTGGCGGCCTTCTTTATGCAAAATCTATGTTGTGGAGGTTTATTTAAAACAAGGAGGCTGCACTCTCTTTTTGGGAGCGTATAACACATCAATGTAGGTTTCTAAGCCGACCAAGGATCACAGAGAGTTATCATGATTTATAGCAGTTGTGCTCGCAATCCCTACTACAATGAGTCAAATGGCACTGGAATGTTACCATCTATTTTAAAAGTAAGCAAATCCGACTTTCTGCATTACTACTACTACAGAAGTTTGGGTTTATTTTTGCTTGTGTGATCAAAACATCAACAGGATTAGAGTCTCATTTCCTAACCTTTGCATCAGGCATTAGATAAGAACTCCACAGCATAACCTGGTTTTATTCCTTATTCACATTACTCTCTGGTCTTTCTATTGCAGAGATGATATACAACGGGTTCAAGGAGACATGCCCTAAGCAGCTTTCTAGCATCAATGAAAAGGACACTGCTAACAGTATCTTTACTGTGTCTTGATCTAAGGAGATTGGATTGAAGAAGGATAAAAGATCCCCTTGGCTCCAGTGGCATCCAAGAACTTCTTGGTCGGAGGGGCTTCTCGCCCAGAGAGAACGAAAACATGGTAGCACCAGTCAAGCACTTCCAGCGCAAAGACCCTCCCTTCACCAGAAGAACACCCTGAACCACGATGGCACTGTCACGCTCCGCTGACCCTTGCGTGCAGCCCAGACTATGGCCTTAGCACACTCTTCAGTGTACAGCACCGGGGGAGCGCCTACTTGTGCCTGTTCACAAAAGGCCAGAGACATAAGTTCCAGGCAAAAAAAATTTGTTAAGATCTCTATTTCAAAAATTTGTGACCTGATAAGTCTCTGGAATGAAACGTTCTGATCCCAAGTAGTTCTTACATCTCTTGTATCTTGGTCTCCTTCCATTTTGCCTTCTGGAGTAAGAAATTTGCCTTTTGTCATCTCAGATTCAATCCAGCCTGGAGTTGCAATGGTAATCCCTACCTCGTTGCCAAGCTCGATGCGCAAGGTCTCAGCGCCGCTTTGCTTGCCTAGATTACAAAAGCATTACAAGGTTTTACTGCTAAACTTGTTCAAGATTTGAGTAAACCGAAACTGAGGGAAACCTACAAACATTATAGAAGCTCTGTCTAATGTAAGGTGCCCAGCCGGCAGCCGAAGAGTTTGTGATGATTTTTCCCCTGCATTGCTTGAGGTAAGGAAGTGCAAATCTAGTTAGATAAACAGAGCCCCAGAAGTTCACATCCTGTTACAGGATATAAATAGCTTATAACATAACATACAGGAGTTTATATATACATTACTATTGCATTACTATTTGCTATACATTGAAGTGATTATAGTATGAAAGAAGCCATGATATACATCTTTCATCCCATGATTGGCGTGAAAATTTTCGGGTCGGCAACTTCTTCGAAAAGGCATGCATGGGCAATGCCAGCATTGTTCACCAGGTGATCCACTAAGAATTTTTTTTCGAAAACTATGAATACAAGAACATTAGTTTTAACCAAGAATCAGATGAAGAGTGATGATTTATAGCAATGCGGCTTACAGCGGCCGTAACGCCTGATGGCAGCCTCGACAAACCGATGGCAGTCGTCAGGGTTAGAGACGTCCGCAGGCACAGTGAGGATGTCAGGAGAGCCGACCTCCTGAGCCTGGTCGCCGACTTCTCTCCCTCTTTGCTACTAAAACCAGGCATGCTCCTTTCTTCGCATACTCATAAGCTAATTGCTGCAAAAGTTACACATATAAGAGATACTACTGTTGTGTGTGTCTGTGAGAGAAGAGGGAGAGAGAGGAGAGGACGTCGCCGATGCCAGAGGAGGCGCCGGTGATGAGGACGACCTTACTGGTGAGGTCCTCAGGGAAGAGGGAGGAGAGGGAGGAGAGGAAGAGCTTGAAGAAGTAGAACGGCAGATAGAGTAAGAAGAGGGCCATTAGCGCCATGGGCGGCGCCACCAAGTCCAACAGCTTTGACGTCAAATCCATCTCTGTACTCTGTAGACACTAGGGGGTATTTGGTGTGGGTTAGCTTATTCTGGGTTAAGGGATTTTGGGGTTAGTTTATTTTGAATTAAGAGGGTTAAGGAATGTGGATAGGAAAAAGTAGAGTGGTGGTGGTAGGTGATTGGTGGACGGGAAGAAGAAGAGGGGGAATGAGAAAGAAAACAGAGTAGGGGGAAAGAAAAGAACGAAAAACAGAGGAGAAAGTGGACATGGGAACGAGGAACGTGGGCCGGCGAGGAGGTAGGAGGAGAGCAAGAGGTGGAAGTACGAGTGGAGCATAGAAAGATTGGAGGTTGAACAGAAACTAAAGGAATACTCACGACGATTGAGCTTGACGTCGATGGTTCGAGGTTGAACAGAAACTAAAGGAATACTCACGACGATTGAGCTCGACGTCGATGGTGAACCGCCAGGCGACGCTCAAAGCGCTGTCCCAGGCTCTGAGGAAGGCAGAGGAGGCCTATTTGAACGTAGCTGACAAGATGGTGTCGGAGAACCCGGAGCTGGTGCTGATGGGCTCATGTGTTCTGGCAATGCTGATGAAGGGGGAGGATGTGTATCTGATGAGCGTCGGCGATAGATGTGCTCTTTTGCGTGCGGAGAGCCGAGCCATGTTGGCTCAGTCACCGGTGAGGAAATCATGATGAGCGACGACGGGGGAATACCCATTTGCTTCACCGCAGTGAAGGTCTCATCGAACAGTTCAAACACCAGACTCTTGGGATGGGAGCTAATGGTTTTAAATATGACATAGGCTGGGACGCTGTGAACCTTCAAGATCTAGACACGAGGAAGGAGGACCTTGTGGGCGTCGACGGTGAGGAGGCGAGGGTACTTGTTGATCGCATTGAGGACGAGGTGGAGAAGGGCGTAACCGGAGAGCATGTGGCGGTGGAGGCTCCAGATGAGAAGGGTAGTGGAGGAAGAGTACACTAGGCAGGAAGGAGGGGGTAATGCCGACGTAGAGGAAAAAGTCAAGCTTGGGGCAGAGGGAGAGCGTAGAGAAGGCGGATGGCCATCGATGGTCGACAACCACCCATCCAAAGGAATGAGGATACCACCTTCCGTGACAGGAAATGGATGCAAAACCTCTCATGTGAGTAGTTTCTCGTCAAATTATACTAACAGAGTATGGGGTCGGAACTAAATTTTACTTTGTTTATAATGGTATCAAATTGCAAACATGGTGATAGCAAAATGCATTTATAAGAAAGTGCACGATATCAGATTATAAAAATCCCTATGATTAATGAGCCTTTCAGCATCATACATATACACAAATAACACAAACACATGAAAGTATCCGTACTGAATGAATGACTTTTACTTGGATCATCTCTCATACAAAAATGTTTCTTTCATAAAATTCAACCAAAGTTGCACCGAAAGAATCACAAAGTTTACAAAACTCCTGTTCTTTCAGATCTGCATCCAGCTACAGCATTAACTTATTGGGAAACTGAGATTGCATTCTTTGACAAAACTAACAACTTTCAACCTTTCTAGTGTTCTGAACTGAGATCACCCCATCTGACTTTGTACTTGGACGCGAGGTAGTGTGCGCCCACAGGCCCTCGGCTGCCGTAAGGATAAAGCTCGGGAACAATCTTCTTCTCCTCCAATTCTTTGAGCAGAGGCGTAAAAAGCTCCCATGCAGCATCGAGCTCGTCCGAACGGATGAAAAGTCTCCTCTCCCCTTCGATTGCATCAAGGAGGAGCCTTTCGTATGCATCCGGTATCTCTTTCGAGTATCTGGAGAAAAAGCATATAAAGATTTTAATAGACAAATAATTTCATAAATACAAAATGGAGTTCACAACCTGCAGTCATTTCCCAAAAGGAAAACACATATGGCCGAAATATCAGCTCAAGAGTGAAAAACAATAACACTATTTTGATGGGGATGTTTACAACACTAGCATGGTTTCACCGAATTCATTGAATGAAAATCCCTCCAAGCTCTGGTATCAGTATCTATAGCAACAAACAGACACTGCATATGTCTTTCAGGACACTTTCTAAAAGACAATCCTTATTTCACAAGAAAGAATAGAGCAATCCTGCAATCAAGTGTCAAAGAATCCGAACCTTAATATAGTTTAACCTTCCTACCCTGCTTCGCTTCCCCCTTGCGGGAGCTTATTGGCGTATTAATGAAACCCCTTTCTTTAAGGGGCGGAGACGCTGGCCTACCTACTTATCGGTCAGTCATCAGATGGCATGTCTAGATTTGGCTGAACTGGAGGATGTCCTTGTTATTTTTATCCCCCCGAGATCATAATTCGGTAGCAGATGCTTTGGCTAGGCAAGGGGAGGTTTGGTTTTGGTGTAGTTAGATCTCATGTCCAGCCCTTTGGGCTCAACTGATAAAAAACAAAAACAAAAAACAGAACCCCTATCTTTGACTTCAAATTTGAGCTAGAACATGACTTGATAACACCTCCTGAGAAAGAATCCCCATCCAAGTTTGATTTTTGATTAGGAAAGACAGGCCATTGAATTAGTTCCCCTAATATCTGTTATATTATTTATACCCATTCATGCCCCTGGGAAATGAACTTAATGAGAAAAGACTGAATTCACTTGTTCTGTTCGGGACAGGTATGAAACCAAAATAATAAGTTTTTAAAAACTTTATACCTTTCAGCTAAAATGTACTTGTATACAAAAAACATCCTTAGAAATGTGAATACCTTATACCCAAGTTATTTTTTGATGATTTTTCTTGAATCTAACACAAACCTCTTTACAAGTTTAGCAAGGAATCTTTTGCTCATAATTCATGGTAAACATTCTATATAGATTGATTTTGACTTGTCTATTAGTATCCAGTATCAGTTTTATATAGGAAGAAGTGAAATATCTATTGTCTAATATATGTTTGAAGGTTAAGCTCTCCTAATGCATTTAGATAATCTATCTACAGATGCAAGTATGCTCTCATAAGAATCTTATTTTTCATGATCGAGAAATCCAATAGCTTGTAGCACTGGCACCAACGTTTGAAATGCCATGTTCACAAGGGACAAGGATGTTAGGAAAAAAGATTACTACACATTCATCTGAAATGACATTGCATCACTTCGAGTCATTAAGGAAAATTTAGTGTCTACACAACTGCATGCTTTGACCTTATGAAGGTTTTGGGTTGTGTTGGTACCTTGCTGCATAATGAAGATTCAAATTGCTCCGATCCAATCTCATTCCCAAACCGGGGATCTTGTTGTTGATTTTTAAGTATATCGCCTCATCCGGCTGGACCCTTATCACAAGCTCATTCGTGGCTCGATCAAGGTCTGTCCCGAAAGTTTTCTTGTATAAATTTCCGGGAACATGCCTGAATTGTACCCTAATTTCAGCCCTGCATCCACAAATATGTCTATACTCTGTCACATCAACTGATGTTGCAAATAGTTCAATAAAAAAAAGGAGGAAATAAACTTGAAAAACCTCACAAACCACTCAAAACATACCGCCTAGTATTCAGTGCTTTTCCAGCTTTCATAAGAAATGGTACTCCATCCCATCTTGCATTGTCTATGAAGAGGGCAGCTGCAGCGAATGTTGGCGTGAGACTGCTGTTGGGGACAGTCTTATCATCTGTGTACCCAGGGTATGTAACACCTGCCTTTGTGTGGCTTTTATACTGCCCTATCACCACATTGTCCAATAGTAGTGGCTTCATAGAATGTAAAACTTTCACCTGAGAAATAAAGTGGAATATACATATCAATGTTCAATAAAATGTTCAACCTTTTTCCCATTCCATGTAATTGGATTCATGACAATGAACAACCTATTAATAAGATGGAAAAAGAGAAGTATCTTAAACACATACCTTTTCATTCCTTATATCCTCTGCATCCAAGCTTACAGGAGTTTCCATGGCAAATATAGTTAATATTTGAAGCAGATGATTCTGCATGATATCTCTGATGATACCATAGTTATCAAAGTACCTGGAGAACTAGAAAAAGATATGTTAAGAGGCAAGGTTATACCAATAACTCATTGTTTCAGGATTTTAACTCATAGATAAAGAAAGAAGCACCAGGGAAGCCCTACCCTCCTCGTCCTTCAGTACCAAAATCCTCGGAGAAATTCAATTGCACATTCCTGATGTACTGCCTCGACCATAAAGGTTCAAAGACGAGATTTGAGAAGCGAAGTACAGATAGATTTTCGACCAATTCTTTTCCCAAATAGTGGTCAATTCTGTTAAATGGGAATATAACTGATCACAACACAACAAATAGCTCTTATGAGAAAACAATTCTGATCAATTGAGGTATAAATCACCTGAATATCTGATCCTCCTCTAAATACTGTTTCAAGCCTCTTGTCAAAGCAGCAGAAGATTCAGAGTCCCGGCCAAATGGCTTTTCAACTATCATCCTTGTCCAGCCATTAGCAGCAGAAGCGGATCTGCTGGCACATTTTACCACATCTATGAAAATATTCGGTGGTATAGATAAGTAGAAGAGGCGGTTTGAAACCCTTCCAGCCTGCATGACAGTGGCAAGATGATAAATTTCTCGTTTGCCATTTAAATTTCTCTACTTCCCTTAAGTCACCATCAAGGTTAAAACTTTCCACATTCCAAATAATGAACAGGTAATATAGAAAAAAGAATTTTATTAGCACTTGATGTAAGATATTATTTCTTCAGTAGCAACAGTGAGCATCCATGAGGTTATGTAATGTATGATTATTCTTTGTGACACTGATACACATCAATTCATTGAAAAATTTATCTAATCATCAAAAGAATCCAAACTCATGTATGAATAGTAAAGAAAGGACTTTTCCTTTTTGTCTTCTCAAACTGACAAGGTCATGTTTTATAAGTGATTCATATGTTACATGTGGCACGTACTAAAGGCACTGGCATGTTGAATATATGCCCAGATATTTTGGCACCATAGCCCCACCTATAGGTCAGGATCATATTAACTAAGAACACCAGCACACTAACCAGGTGTAGCCCATGAATCTTGAAGGAATTGGTTAAGATAGTACTGTTCCGATGACGTTAGGTGTTTCCTAGTGTTCACTTTACATTGCTCTAAAGACAGGAGGGCGTGGATAATTGATTTTAACTAGTAAATAAGTATTCAAGTAAGTCAAGCCGAGATAATTACCCATGTTCCAAAGGAACATAGAGTGAATCCTAGTACTGCATGTTAATTAAACTCCCTCCACATAAAAGAAAAGGAGAGAAAAAAATCTCACATAACTTAGCTCATCTTGTGATGTGGCACAGCCATACCTAGTAATCACTTTGATTAGCAAATGGCTTTGGAAAAACTAGTCACTTGTTCCAAAGTTACAACTGTAACCAGTAACCACCCCTAAGCCAATAGAATACTCAACTATGCATGGAGCATTGCGCAGGTAAGCTAATAAGCTCCTCCGAACGAATGAACCTCAGAGAGGACAATTGTTGCCGTAAATGAAGCGACCATGAAAAAACCAGCTAATCCAACTTTGTAACTTTCAGTTCTCAAGGATAAAAGGCATCTTTAACATTCACAGTAATTAATACTCAAATATACAAATCCAAAATCCCATGCTCATTGCGAAATCTCTGCATATTTCCTCCTTTATCACAGAATTGAGCATTAACTACCCTGAAACACAAGCTACAAACCAGAAAACAAATTTTGAAGTTTCTAGGTTTACTGAATGGCAGATACACTAAACCCATAGAACTTGACATAAGGCGCACAACAAAAAGTTCTAATGTATTCGTACAACAAGAAGCATACAACATTTGAAAAGGAAAGTGCAAGATGCTCTCCTAAAAGTGTGGAGACACTTCGAGCTTAAAGTTTTGATACCCAGAATAATTTGTCTCACAACTACCAATATTAAATTATTTGTAACATGCTCGTAAGTATGAATAAAGTGTTAAAAGAAGCTTGAATTTAAGGTCAAGAGCTATATTAGAGTGCATATAATGTAAAAAGAGGCCTGGATGTATCTACACAATTTGAAAAGGCGATGCAACTGTTACATAGGTTCCAGATTCGTGCAGATATAATTCTCAAATATCATAGTGATACACATAAAGGAGCAAAGCATAAAAAATAAAGGGATATAGTGAAGTATGAACATTCTAATTGATGTAAATCATCTTTCTTTCAAGGTTTACTTGATGTAGAGCTCGCTCAAATTACCTCGTGCTCTTTCAGCTCCTTGTCCAGCGCTGCAAAATTTTCCTCGCAATCATACTGGCCTGAATGGTAGAAGCATCGCTGTAGAAACTGATCCATCTTTTCACTACAATTCTCCCTATAGAGCAAGCATAAAACTTTGAAATCAAGATGAAAAAAAATAAACTTCTTTATCAGGAAACATACCACAATTTTGACACGTTTCATGGTACAAAACACACATAGGATATATACAAATACAATCACATTTTCTGAGCTCATGCGTGAAAAGAGCAGAAATTACCTTTTATCGATGCGGCAAGTAAGTGTTTTGCTGACCATATTTCTTAATTCAGCATCAGTCATTTTACTCCGAGCATATCCAAATATCGTAAAATGCTACAGAGATACAGCATTAGAAAGAGAACAAAAGGTATTAGTGTTAACCAGCCTGGTTCCTAAAAAGGAAAACACAGTCAAAGAAATTTATAAGATGTGTACCTTTGGGAGGCAGTCTTCGTAATAAAGAGCAAAAAGAGCAGGAAATATCTTTTTCTTAGCAAGGTCTCCAGATGCTCCAACCACAGTGATGCTAACTGTTTCTTCCTTCTCAACATTAGAAGGGCCCGCTTCATCCTGATGTTCCACTGAGGAACCAGTTGGTAATGTGCCATTTTCAACTCCCTTCAGTGGTATTTCTTTCACAGGGCTTGCTGGGACAGTTGTTGCTGCTGCTACATTGATAAAAAATTTTCACTTATGAAAAGACGTGATGAATGCTAGAATCTGTACTAATTTGTAAAGAAGAGAGATATGTAGATGAATATACTGCAATCACGAACCAGAGAGAAAATACAAACCAAGAGAAAGGCGGGAAGTTGCAAACTTGAATAGAATCTTCTGCAGCAAAAAAGATAAAGATGGATTCGAGGGGAAAAAAAGGTGAAACGATGACCTACACATAAGGTGCCTTCCTCAACATTTCCTCAATGTCAAAGATATTTGGCTTGTTTCATTTTCTGTCGTAGGCAAACATTCTTTCATAGAATGTTCAGAAGTCAAAAAATTTGTAGATGTGAAAATTTCAAAACTGACCAGTTTGAAGAAACAGTGAACCAAATGTTGAACATTCAAAACTTGGCATCACCCAAAAAGGTGTGATTGCCACCATAGTAATTTTCATGCATAAGATAAATATAACTATAAGGTACCCTAGCTTAACAATGAAAATTCTGCATAAGCAGCGCATGTAAGTATATTAATTTCTGGATAATCAGAATCCTCAAAATAGGCGTCTTGTATTCTTGGCTCATGTCTCACATATCCAAAACATATAACCATAATTGGAACACTTGCGTAATGCAGATTTGAGTAACTCCTTATCAGTAACTTGTAGACAATTCTAGACATTTGGCAACTCAGTAAACCAACTTAACCAATAATCGCTACATCTTCATTAACCTATATTACCACTGCACGTTATAGCTTCCGCTGCACAGTGCATTCTGAACATTGGGCTCTCTTGAGTGTAAGAAAAGACTCACACTGGAGTTATAGGCACCAGCGGTAATGTCTGTCTACTGCTTAAATCACAGTTAAGCTAGAACAAGGAAATCACTACCTGGTGATACCATGGCGAAAATTGCTACATAGATCAAACTGAAAGTAATCAAACGATACAAGCACACCATGATTCTAACTTTAAAAAATTGGGTCCAAATGGAAAAAAAAAAAGAACAACATCGTTTACTCCGCCAAGCACACAAAAAAAAAACTAATATCGCCATTTTTTTTCTGGAATTTCGGTGTTCATTTATCCTTATAAACAACAAAGACCAGGATCGGTTTGAATAGCCATCACTTAGATGAGAACCTCTCTAAATCTCACCCCTTTCTCGCATCGATCGTATCGAAATCGCGTCAAGAAATAACCAAAAAACCTGAAAACTAAAAACAGAATCAAAACCCATTAAGCTCATAAAAGTCAACAACTCAGACACATGTTCCACAATCAAACAAATTGGTTCTCAAAAAGCCAACCTTCTCGCACGCAAGCGACACTCTGGCCGCCATTTCTCCGCGATTGGGAGGATACCAACGTCGCAAAATCCCGTTTTGAACCGGTTTTGATCGAGAAAGGGGAAGAACAAGGCTTCCATCGCTCCGTTCCCAGCGAACCGGGGGCGTTCTGGGAATACGAACATTTTGGGCAAGAAAGAGCCATCTCTTTCAACCCCCAAACAGACAAGAGTGCTACGCCTGCATATATAGTTATCTAGAGAGAGAAGAGTTTAACAACGCTAGAGAGAGAATGAGAGAGCTTTGGGCCTTTGGAAGCATCGGAGAGGAGAGAGCTCTTGGAGTCTCCGAAGGGGTGGTTTGGGGACAAAAAGAATGGGGTGAACCTTTTAAGAGAGAGAAAGGATTAGTATGAATATTTAGGGTTCATTAGCAATTCAATTGGAATGGAATTGGGAATATTATAATTTGGAGCTTGGAAGTATTTTTGGGATGATTGTGAGAGGTCAACATGGTGATTTGTAACATTTTGAATTCATAACAATTTGAGTAGCCTTGGGCTTAATTAATAATAATAAAAAATAATAATTCATAACAATTCCAACAGAACAAATGTATCCGCTTCAAATTGGGGATGTGTTCTGATAAGTTCTGAGGGGTTCGATGCATAGTTCAAACCCGATACAATTATGAGATATTTGGAACCATGATTGGTAAAATACCAATTGTCTAAAGTTTAAGCTGAGTATAGGTTTGTTCGAAGCCCATACAGCATCATATGAAAAAACACCTGTATTTTCTGCATGGAGATTGGAGCATTAATGCACTAGCCACATTTGCGTCACCTAATATGAAGCATAAAATGAGCTCACGTTGTAAGGGGTATATGCGAAAAATTTAAAAAGATCCTACGATGCTATAAAATAAGGTAATAAAATAAGAGAGGAGTCCTAAAGTGCATAAAACGAAGGGTAAATATCACTTTACTCCCCTCTAGTTTGAAAAATGATTGTTTCAAACCCTGTGTTTTGAAACGTGATAAAAAGCACCGAACCATATCGGGTACATCCAAGCAGATTCATCATACTACTCTGGAAGATGAACAACTTTGCTAGCCTTGTTCCTCAAATACAAGAACTAAACTCTGTCAATATTCTATAAGAAGGCAACAAATGATTGGTAATTCAAGAGAAACATATCTAAACATCTACAGCAGCAACAGAGATGGGCTGAACCTCACCAAAATAACAGTAACAGGGTTAATTTGGTTATAGTCTTCATAAATGAGGTCAGAAAAGCCTTTCTTACACTCATCACTGGCAAAAAAGGTCCCAGACTCCCAAGTGAAAAAGGTATCATCATTGAATGTCTTAGTTCAAGTAAAAAAGAAACCAAACTGGAAGAATTAGTGATCTTCTTATTGTATTCTAGCCTGATTATAAATATCAAAGCTTTCCCTGATATGAATCCCTTCCATGAGGTTCAAAAGCATAATTCACATCTAAACATTGGCAATTCAAAAGCCAATTGATAATAATACTTGGCATTCCAGGGTTCAGTTACAACTGAGGTCTCTGTCTTGGACTATATCTATGAGCACTATAAGATCATGTAAAAAAATCAAATAAGAAAAATACAATTGTCAAAATTGGCCGTAGTTTCAAAAAAGCATTCACCAATAGCCGCCACAAGAGCAAGATCCCTTATTGAAGTGATGGAAGCGACTGGAATCTCTCAATATGATTTCATGCTCCACGATCATTGAGATATATGTGATCGCACTATGGCAGTCACCACAAACACGTAGATTCTTAGTGATCCGGATAGGCATTCCAGGAGGGGAGATGAGGATGCCGAAGGCAAGAGCAAGTTTTTCGCTATGCTCAGAGAGAAGGTAACTCTTTTCCTCATCATCAACATCATGCAAGGCAAAGTTTGTCTGAGTTACATATCCCAGTGCTTTAATGCGTTCCATCAGTTTAGCCAGAAGAGTATAAATCTGCTCAGATTGTGGATGAGACCTATCCCCGACGAAGAAAGTGGCAGTGCCTTTTTTCCATTGAATCCAACTGCAGCCTGGCCTCTTCTTGATTCCTGACTTCCTCATCAAGGATCTGATCCTTGCCACATCTCTCCAGCGACCGGCATTTGCGTATATATTGGAGAGCAATGTGTATGATCCATCATTTTCTGACTCCAACTCTAAGAGTTGCCCTGTAGCATACTCAGCAAGTTCCACGTTATTATGAGTCCTGCATGCACTGAGCAAGGCCACCCAAACAACTGGGGTTGGTTTCATCGACATCTCTTCTACCAGATTGCGGGCTTCATCCAAACGCCCTGCACGGCCTAACAAGTCAACAATGCAAGCATAATGCTCTGCACCTGCAAGCACACCATATTCCCTAGCCATGTTGTGAAAAAACTTCATCCCTTGATCAACCATGCCACAATGACTGCATGCATACAGCACAACCAAAACGGTGATGCCATCCGGCACGAGACCTGCCTTTTGCATTCCGTCAAAAACACGAAGAACATCTTTACCGCGGCCATGAATTCCATACCCTGTCATTAAAGATGTCCAAGAAACATAATTCTTTTGTGGCATCAAATTAAACACAATCTGAGCTGCATCAACGTCTCCGCACTTGGAATACATATCAATGAGACAATTAGCCACGAATAAAAAATCTGGCTTGTATTGATTTCGAATGACATATGCATGGATCTGTCTACCAAACCGCAGAACTGCCAGACGAGCACAGGCCATCAAGGCACAGGATATGGTAAAAGCATTAGGAGCTGCAGAACTAGCACTTTGAAGCATTTGAGAGAAGAGTTCTAGAGCAGCATTGGCTTCTCCATGCTGAGCATAACCACCAATCATGACAGTCCAAGTAACAACATTTCTTTGTACGAGGGTGATGGTATCAAATATTTGATGAGCTGCCTTGAAATTCTTGCATTTTGAATACATGTCGATGAGTGCATTTTGCACCATAAGATCTTCTCCTTCACCATTGTCATCATTCCACGTCATGAGGCATCTTCTAAAAGCATGAGCATGTGTTTCCCTACCCTGAGACAGAGCTCCCACTGAAGCACAAGCAGAAAGGAGTGATATGATGGTCACTGCATTAGGGTTTGACCCCGACAGTTGCATCTGTCGAAAGACGTCAAGTGCCTCATGACCGTGCCCTTGCTGCGCGTACCCAGCAATGACAGCACTCCAAGTGATGACATTCAATGCAAACTTATGCATACGCATCTCCCTAAACAGCTTAAGGGCGTCATCAAACTGACCATTTTGTGAGTACCCAGTGACCATCACATTCCAAGATACCACATCTCTGGTTTTCATGCCCTCAAAAACCTTGAAGGCGTCATCCATTATACCACACTTGGCATATGCATCAATGACTCCATTCCCCACAAAAAGATCCGAGAAGAGTCCATTTCTTAAGGAATAGCAATGTACTTGTTTGGTTTGAGACAATGCCTTGAGAGAAGCACATGCAGGAAGAATATTCACAAGGCTTATTATATCAGAGCGGCGTTGCTGAGCATTGTCAACAGCTGACTTTGCCATCTGAGAAAACAACTCCAAGGCAAGGTGTGGATTACCACCCTTCACATGTGCCGCAACAATGGAATTCCATGATATTACATCATCTATTCCCCTGCATATGATCTCATCAAACACCTGAGCTGCTTCCTCCGAAGCACCACATCGCGAATACATGGCCACCAAGGCGTTGCATACGAATACGTTGGACTCAAACCCATTGCTACATGCAACAGCATGGACGGCAGCTCCCCTGCTGAAGGAAGGGAGTTCCCCACATGCCTTGAGGATGAATGGGAAAGTGTAATGGTCAGGATTAGTACCCAGACGCTGCATCCGGCGGCAGAGGGAAAGAGCATGGTCAAGGTGGCCTTGCTTGACATCCTGTTGTATCAGTACATTCCACCAGAAGATAGGAGACGGTACGAGACGCTCCAACACACGAAGCGCATCGGCAGGGGCACCGCAAGAAATATACACAGACACAATGCCAGTTCCCAATGACGACGACGATGACGAAAGTAGACCTCTAGAGACAATCTGTTGGTGGATGCGCCTGGCACTAGATAAGGACTTGCACTCCTCTATCAAAGATGCAAATGGCAACGGCGCATTGTTGTAGCGCGACACGTGAGCCAAAGTGGAAAGGAGCCTTGCTTGGCATGTTCTTGTTGCCTTTGTCAAATGGAAAAGCATTAGCATGATAGCATCGCATCATGCCGCCTGCAATCTGTCACATGAGAGCCATTTATCTTGCTGCGTGCACAAAGCCAAAGCAAGTTGTTGTTACTCATTGCTCAAATATCCCACTGCTATACAAGAGATGAACAAAGAAAATTCTAAACAGAAATCACCTTACAGTTGTCAAAGGTTCCAAGATCACCATTTAACAACTGTAGAATTAGATGTGAAAGCTGATCCGGAATTATATCGAACAGGTTATGCACACTCTCTAAATTGCAAGAAATTCCTACTTGGTTAATTTAATACTTGGTTAATATAGGGCTTTCGAATCGATGAACTATAATAGATCGGAAGGTGTCAATAGAATTAAGGCAAGCCACAAAGAAAGTAGGAGGAGGAGGAGGAGATGAAGATGAACAAAGTTTGATCTTTTTCTTGTTTTATTACAGAGACACAAGTAGGGAAAAACTAATCTAATACACAGCTTTTGAATCGACAACCTATAATAGATCAGAAGGTGTCAGAAAGGCAAAGCACAAAAGAACTGTAAACTTTTACCTCTTTCACCAACAGATCAGAGATCCAAGCAACAAAGATCGATCTTTTTCTTGCCTTACTATAGAGACACAAATCTAGTATGCAGCTTTCAAATCAACGAACTATAATAGATCGGAAGGTGTCGATGCAAGTAAAGCAAACCACAAAGGAAATTGTAACCTCTTACATCTTGCACCCACAGATCAGAGATCCAAGGAACAAAGTTCAATATGTTTCTTGTCTTATTAGAGAGACAAAGAACAGAAAGGAAAATTCACTAAGGGTCCGTTTGGACACCGCGGGATCCACAGGACGGAATCCGCGGGCACGGATCACGCCCCCGGCGTCCGCTCGAATTCCGGGATCCGCGCGAGATCCAAACGCCGGATCCCGCCGGGATCCTCAGGTGCCAAACGGACCCTAATATACATGTAGATCAGAATTAGTCTGGCTATTAGGAATCAGGGATTGTGATTATATCACCTTCTTCTAATTTTCTTGAACTCTGTTGCTTTTGCCTTTGTAAATCAACATTATTGTTCAACTGACATCTAGCGCTGTCAGAGACATCGTTTGTTTGAATTTGAATCAGCCATTGCTTGCTTATTGCTTTTCTACGTCACAATATTTGACTCAAAGCTCACAAAAAGTCAGAGCAAATAGATGCCTATATTTAAGAAGTTTAGTTACTAAAGTATAGGCCAAAAACCCTTGGTTCATGCCACAAATAATAGTTTGACGTCACCAGAAGTAGAATATTTGAGTTAGTGTGCCCCCATGTTTCCTTGATTTATTTTTCTGCATATGTCAGTTGAGCTGCAGTATGGTTCAAATAGCTCATTACAATTTTGTCTGTGTAGGGTTGATATCTGGGTAAAGCATGAGAGTGAGAAGCATGCTAAACTGAAAGTTTAATGCTTTTGGATCCGGAAAGCTAGGCACAAAGAACGAACCATGATTGTGCGTGTATAAAATACTGACACGTGATTGTGATTCTTGAGAAGAGAAAGGTCATCTCTTATAAGACATCCTGTCAGAAGAGAAAATTAGCACTCGGGACCATAGTGATCTCTTCTCATATTGAAAGCAAAGTTCACCAAAACCATCTTTTCTTACTCTATTATGGCCAAATGGCTTTGGCCAGATGAATCACAATAAGCCCATGTGCCTCGGCATCCTATCATTGTGACACGCATGTTCATATAAGATGAACTGCGATGCTAGAAGCTTGAAGCATACGCGATATTACACTGTCAAATTTCTGCTAGTTATGTAACTCAGCTCATCATATTCTTGCTTTATCTTGGATTGCCATCAGCGAGCCTATGCATCTTTGTTGATCAGTTATTCCTGGGGACGCCATTACTAAGGACCATTATAACTGATTAGACCGTTACTTTCCTGATCCATGTAGAAACTTCTGAATATAATTTCGTGCTATCTAATCTAACCCTAGAAACCACACCAACTCAAAAATCGATATCACGTTTCTGGCGGAAACGAAGCACAAATCCCTCCATTTCCCATTCCACTGGCATCACTTCCAAAGAAGTAAAACAACTTCAACCCCAACAACAAATATCTCATAACCTTTAAGACCCAAATCTATAGGACAAGAAACCGATCATACCAAACTTTACATCCACCAATGATCTCGAAAAAATGATCAATCGACCAAAAAAACCAGAACCTATAGATCACCAGATCGAAGAAGTCTTACTTACAATAAAGATAAATCTTCCAGAACAAAACTAAATCTATTGCCAAGCGAACGAATCAAGACCATTGAAACGAACTCTACCCCTTAGAGATCCAAGCAAAGAAGAACAAACACAAAAATATCAAAAAATAATACTAAAAATCCACGAAAAGATGAAATCTAAAGAGAGAGACAGCTTACCAGAGAGACAAAAGAAGAACCTAGCACGAAATAATTATCCATTGCGCAGATCAGAGAGACAAAAGAAGAACCTAGCACGAAATAATTATCCATTGCGCAGATCATCAAGAACCTATGGCACGAATGACAATATTCTTCATAAGTAGAGGTGAAGAACACATACCTACTACGAAACGGCGAACTCGCCACGACTCGTCGGACTCCTGTCACCTTCTCTCCCTCCGGTCGCCGTCCGTCGGAGCCCGTCGCTTGTGTGACTCTCTCTCTCCCGTCTCAACTTTGGGCCGGTCGACCCCGGTAAGGGCTGTCCGAACCCAAAACTATTCCTATTGCGGGCCGGGTCGGGCTTGGACTGGGCCCGGATAACGTTACCTAGGGGACTAGGCCTTAATAATAATACCTAGGCCATCTGGGCCAGCCTGGCAACGCATTGGGCTCAGACCGGTCCAACTTCATTCATACCGGGAAAGAGAGAGTTATGGCGGGAATGGAACTCAAACGGCACCGCCATTGGCCTCGCCTTCGAAGTTCGAAGGCCTCCAGGATGGCGCCATTGGCGGCGACGTGACCGAACGTGGTCCAGGGACTCACCTCCTGGAACTTAAGGATGACGTACCCTCCTCGCAGACTCAAAGGTGTGAGCTTTCTTCGCCGCCGATACCAAAGTCTTGTAGCACCGCTCGCCGGACTCCGTCGCCTTGCAGAACAGTGCTTGCAGAACAGATGCAAGCACATTCAACATCCATAGGAGTTGACGGAGCTTGATGGAGTCTCGGAGAAGGCCCCCGGCCCATTTCCCGGTTCCGCTGGGATCACCGAGCTCCGGCGGCAATAAAGATTAGTGTTCGGAAATCTGTATAATAAAGATTAATTAGGTGCTGTATAATAAAGATTTTTAAGCAAGATTTAAGTTTGATATCGCCATCATCGTCGTCATGGAAGTTTTGGATTTTCATATAAATTAATCAAAAATTGCATTTTTCAACTCTCTTTTAACTCAATTCTAGATTTTGGATTTTACAAAAACCCAAGTTGATTGATATATATTGTCCTGATCCAATGTGAGTGAAGAAAATTCTGACTATTAATTAAGGCAGCAAAAAGACTGAATTTTTTCGTTTTAGTGTTCGGAAATCTGCAACAATTTTCCATCTACATCACAGCGTCATCATCCAAAGAAGTGTTTGATAGAGCAAAAGGCACTGCATTTCTCAATCAATTATTAAAGATTTTCTTGTTGGGAGCCATCATTAATTGAATTAATCAAGCGGCATGGCAAGTTTCAGAAAGTAATTTATACAAATCTCTCTTCCCATGAAAGTTTTCAAATAGAAAAAAAAATAAAGGTTCATGGAAGGATTAACAAATACAAGTAGAACACATATATCTAAATCCTAATCACCCCTTACTCATGATTAATTAGAGAAGATAACAAGAGGCAACCTCTTTAATTAATTTGAACGGCGACGGACACATGTCCTTATCGTTGGTTGTCGACCAGATCGCCGGTCACCGACTAGATTGCCGGTCGCTGACCAGATCAGGAGGTAGAGGACGCCGAGAGCTGGTGGACGGTGGACCCGGTGGTGGGAGTGACGAAGTTGGGAAGATGACGAGGGTATTTTGGGAAAGAAAATAAAAGAGGGTGTACTTAACAAAAGTAGCCGTATATCCAGAATCACTCTCATGCCAAAGGCCCACTATGTAGGGAAAAAGGAGTCACATGACCTTGTATGATTTCCATCTCTGTGGCCAATGGACATGCAACAGCTTTAATCCATATGCGTTCTCAGACCTTTGCTGTACCAAGCTGTGCAAGTTCATCATGGCATCTATCTCTCTTTCCTCTATGTGCATACATAAGGTGCCAATCAAAAGTAGGAAACTTTGAAGCTTTTTCTTGGTGATGTTACATGCCTCCACTTGCATTACACTCTTCCAGGTAATAATTATCCTGCATCAATTACCTGAAGTTTCTTTTTACAATCCTGCAATGCATATATTGTTGAGGTGTGGAACTTGATTTTCTACTTGTCTTGGATTATAATGCGGATCCGACTATGATGCATTATGCAGAGTTGACAGGATTCGAAAAAAAATATGCCCAATGTGAAGTTAATTTCCATCCCTCCTCCATTATCCACAAAAGAGGCGTAACTAATAAACTAAATGTAGCAGGCAACCATCTCTGGTAAATCCAAGCAGATTCATCATACTACTCTAGAAGATGAACAACTTTGCTAGCCTTAGTTCCTCAAATACAAGAACTAAACCCTGTCCATATTCTATAAGAAGGCAACAAATGATTGGTAATTCAAGAGAAACATATCTCAACATCTACAGCAGCAATAGAGATGGGCTGAACCTCACCAAAATAACAGTAACAGTGTTAATTTGGTTATAGTCTTCATAAATGAGGTCAGAAAAGCCTTTCTTACACTCAACATGGCAAAAAAAGGTGTTGTCCATTGGGTGCCTTGGATTCTGTCGCCGGCTCGACTATGACACACTACGCAGAGTTAACGGGGTCCGGGACAGCGCACCGGCGGGGGTTGCCCCCGGAAGGTAAACGGTTTTTGGGATCTGCTTAAGCGGGTCTGATCTATTTAGTCTTTAGACCTGATCCAGATTAGGTTATGTTATGAGAACTATAAAGTACTCATGTAACCTAAGGGTTAGGGTTGAGAAAAAAGGATATATTGAAGTGGCCGTAGAGAGAGGCCCTAAACTATAAAATACCGCGGATTCCGGATCCCGGATTACATCATGGATTCGAGCCAAACAAGCCCTAAATTGGTCCAAATAATATGGGCCTAAGATGTTCTATTGTTTTCACATTAAACATCATCGTGCAATCCTAATAAAGTAAGCAACACTTTCACATGAGAACTTAGGACGGCCTCTACACCTCAATCAGAATAATTACAGCCAACTAGACAGTAATCTCAAAACATCAGATTATTAGCAAGACAATTCCACGCCTAGACCTTGCTACCCAGTCTCAGTCCTATGACTAGATCCGATATACCTGAGAACCTCGGATAAGCGATCAACCCATCGTCCATGTCCTTAGCTGATGCTTCTAATGCGATCAAAATGCATGCAATGCTCATACGCACAAAGATAAGATTCAGGCATGCAACAATATGCTAAAATGATATTCAAGGCTTAGCGTAGCATACAGTTCGCCATAAGGTAAGCATAGCAAGAGACTAAGGAAAGTGGATAAATAGGCATGCATGCCACAAGTCTCCACGAGACTAAACACTCAATCTAGATTAAAAATCATCATTAATCTACAAACGGGATACAACCCCGGCTAATCAATTAAACAACTATAACAACAGTTATAATAATAATTTAATTAAAGCTCAGGGCGTAACTAAGGCCCATGTATTCAACACATCCCAGGGAGGCGTGACTCCTCTGGTTCAACCACAAACTACACACGGGCTTACACAGTTATAATAACATATATCTGAAAAATAAGATTAAAATAATCAATTTATCGAAAAATCAAATCAACTATACTGTAAACTTCAAAAAATCCTATCTTTCAATTTAGTTGTCCGATTGACATGAAACTTGATATGCCCACTCAATGGCATATCCCGAATCACATATCCAAAAATCGGATCACTTGGATAAACGAAAATACATCAAAACCTATAATTTCGGTAAAAGTCCGGATTCGATAAACAACCCATAAATCCTTCGAAAATTCGTCGGATTGAAACCAAACTTTGCAGATCCCTCCCAAAGATTATTAAGATCATCGCATCCAAAAATCATCACCAATTCACCATCTCTCTGTTCTAACTTTTGTTCGCTCAAGTAGCCTTTGTCTCCTCACCCTTGAAATGAACTCTTCAGCCCTCTTCTCCAACTCATCTACACCCTTGTCATCTCTCACATTACTTTGAACTCCCTTCTTTCTCTTCATGTCCACCCTTTGAGGTTTCTCCATCAGTCTCTCATACTCTTCTTCAAAGAAATCTTTCTTCTGAGAACTTTTCCGCAACTTATGCTCGCCGATGAGGAAGATAACAATGAGATTGCCCAAGATGAATGAAATCTTCGGCTCGGAGATGAACAAGAATAGCTTGCTGATCAAGGAAACCATGATGAAGAGTAAACTAAGAAGAACTGTGGGGTGGATCAATTGCTGCCTCCTCCTATGCCTCTTCATGGCATGAAGCTTCTCTATAATGATAGGGTTCATAATAACAAGAAGACTATTGAGCTATGAGACTATGGATTCTCTATTTGGAGATTAGAGAGAGTCTTAGGAGGAATTGAGGGTTATGTTCAAAGGGTTTTAAGCTTATATATATATATTTGATATCTAAGGGGGGTGCATAAGTTTTATAATTGTATGGAGATGTGGGAGATGATTTGGACCTTCTACTTTCCAACGTCATTTGCTTTAGTGGTCTTGATTTGGATATCTTTGTTTTAGTGGTCTTGATTTGGATCCTACTATGACTCGCAATAGTGACAATAGATGCAAACAAGTACATCTTAATTATTGTTTTCTTCCAATTAAGTAGCCAACCAAAGTGACGTCTTATATTCTTATAGTAGTTTTATTGATCAAGGAAATTATTGTTTGTATTCGTCGGCTTACATTTCCACCTTGTGACTAGTACAAATTGGTTATCACAATTTTAAATTGATTAGTATACTTGTTGATATGAGAGTGGTGATATACATGTTGATGTATGATTGTAACTGATTTTTTTTTATCTTATATAAACTCTACATAGCCTGCGGGCTCAATTGCTCAAAAAACAAAAAAAAATGCAATGATATGGATGTGTGATAGCTTGTCGTAGATTAGTTTGTTGTAATCAAATGTTCATAATAGCACGTACATATTCATTCTATATATAAGTCTATTTAGATGATCATGACAAATTGAATTTGATGGAAGAGTATTTCAGTTCTTATTTCTTAGCAGCTGCAAATTGATGAATTGATGTACTTAATTATTAATTTAGAACTATTATATTTTGATACTAGAATATTACACACACAAAGATAAATGTCTATATATACTAGGAGGGTGTGCCACCTGCCACGGCTAATCAGCCACCCAACTCTCTTTATCTCTCTCCTCAGTCCCTCTCTCTCTCTACGATAACCAATCTTACATCTCGTGTGCGTCATATCACAAATTAGTTATGATGTGACATATGATTTAACTAGTGACTCACAAAACATTACTTAACAGATTACACATATATATGTGTATCTATAAAAAAAGGTTTAGTGTATCCTATAAGAGGACCGAGATTATTTCCTTATATTTATGACTTAGTTAATCTAACGAGAGGGGTGTGGGAGTTAGGGGGGGGTCGGTTATAACCATGTCGGGTGACACAGGGAGCCCCACTAGTATATATATAAAAAAAATTAAAGTCCACTTTTGCTTCAAGGTTGTGACAAATTAGTAGCTATAATTTACTTTTACTCGGTTTACTACCCAGAGTTTCAAAACTGCCCAATTTCAACCCTACGGATGAACGTCGAAAGTTATGTGACAGTAAACTAGCCAAAAGTGCGTCACGTCGCGACCCCCGCCCGTGACTATTGTCAAAGGGGCTACGATTTTGGAGAGGGACCACCAAGAGACCAGTGATCGGAGTGCAATGGCCGACTAAAATCGAGTTTTTCCGCCATTGGCCGGCAAGCCGAGCAATAGCTACACTGGCATTTGTTCAATTTCACCCAATTTTACCCTAGATTTGGCAATATGCTTAGTTATTTCGATGCTAGGTGATGCCCAATTTCCTCCCTCCTAATCATCGTTTCTTGGAATGTAATCAACACGAAAGTTGTAGGGCTTTTGCTTGGCTTTCCATAGACAGCAAAATCACCCAATTTGGAGATTGGAGTATAAGTTATGTCAAAAATACTGAAGATTGTCCCCGAAAATCCGAGAATAGAATATTTCCTCCTAAATCACCATGATTCCTTCGTTCCACGATTATTCCTAAACTGAAATAAAAAAGTAAATAAGAACTCTAATAAAAACAGAAATAACGCAGATTCTAGAATAAATTAATATTAAAACTATGACAAACATATATATATATATATAAATCAAGCACATCACTAGGCCCGGTGATATGGATTTGATTGATTTGAGGGCATTATTTAGTTGTTTATTTGATTTTGAGATGTTTAATCGAGCTTTTCTCGCTTTTTTAAGCCACAAGGCTCATTCTTCATTTGCTATTCATCAAGTTTGGGGCGAATGATTGGTTTACCATCGTCCTCTTATAACGCCGTTCAACGGCAGGACCTCAGTAGGTATATTATTAAAACTTTGGGTACTTAAACGAGTAAAAATAAACTGTAGGTATTAATTTATCACAACCTTGAAATCACATATACCAAAAGTGAATTTTAACCTATAAAGAATCAGCAAGGAACAATGTTTTTTGAATAAAGATTTGTGTATATGGTCACGTGGTATGTGCATTGCACATGCCTCCAATCGATAGTGAGATATCGATTGGTTGATTTAATTTATTTGTATTGTTCTACGGATGGATTAAATCAACCAATCGGTATCTCACTATCAATTGAATGTACCAATGATCGAATCGGTGGTATATACCGATCAATTGATCTTGTCTCGATATTGTTCTACCGATAGACTAGTTTTTTTTTTTTTATTTTAAGAGTTGAGCCAAACGGCTTACAAACAGGACACACTACACTACACTATCCCATCAATTCCGCTAGGTCCATCCCCACGGGCCCAGCTGAAAGTCGACGAGGTAATCCGACACCATTTCGCTAGAGCATCAACTCTCCCATTACAAGCCCTAGGAACATACAAAAACAAAGCATACTCAAAACCTCGTGAAACTGCCCAGACGGCCCTCACAATTGACGCCACCTCCTCCGGCCACAGCCGCCCACCATTTAGGATGTCGACGGCTACCATACTATCAGATTCCACCACCACTTTTCTCCCACCCCTGGCAACGATCGTATGCACCGCCAGCAGGATCGCTTGTAGCTCCACATCAAGAACAGAGGACGCGGAGACCACCTTCCCCAACGCCCACCTCACCCCTCCATCATCCTCCAGCGCCACTACACCGACCGCAGCCTCCCTCGTTTGCGGAAGCCACGACGCGTCCCCTTGAACCACAACAGCTCCATCCTCGCGAATACGCCGAGCTCCACCCAGCCGTCGCGGTAGATGAAGCTTCTCCTCCGCCAGCCGCCAAGCACGCCGCGCCACAATCGCCGCAGCCTCCCCACCCTCGCCAAATAGAAGCCTATTCCTATCCTTCCACACTTCCCACATCCCATAGGCTAGGTAGGACTTAAGCGTCCCGGCGCCCCGCGAGGAAACAGGGCACACCAACGCCAACCGCACCTCCTCTGGACTCCAGGTCCTCTCCTCCCCACTCTGCCCAGCCACAATCTGGAGCACCTGCTGCGCAAACCTACACAGAACCAGAGCGTGGTCGATCGTTTCCTCCTCCATACCGCACCTCGGGCACTCCCAGTCGGAGCACACCCTCGCACGCCATAGGAACCCTCTGACGGGAATCCTACCATGCCAAGCTTTCCAAATAAAATGTCTCACCCGCGGCGCCACCCTCAACCGCCCCAGGGATCTCCAGTCCTCACCGTTCGGCCGGCACATCTCCGGAAACCTTCTCAGCAGAACAGAGGAATACACAGACGCCGTAGTAACCAGACCTTTTGCATCCAGCGTCCATCGCCAGCGATCACCCTCCCTGCCCACAGCCATGGAACTCACCTCTGCCGCCACATCAGTGCCCAGCACCGCCCTCACCTTCTCCATCTGCCAAACGCCATCTACTATTAAGTCCCCCACAAGCATCCCTTCAGTGTCGCCATTCCCCGCAACCAACGCCGGTCGCCTCTCCAATGGCTCCTCCCAAACCCATGCGTCTTGGAGGACACTAACCTTGCTCTCCTTCCCCGGCGTCCACCTTAGACTAAACCGGAGTTCCCCAGCCGCCGCACAAAGATCCCTCCAATGAACAGAGGCCGATCTCGACGCCTTGGCCTGCGGCAACCACCCATTCCAACCATATTTGGCCCTCGCCACCAGCGACCAAACAGAGTCCCCCTCCTTCAAGAGCGCTGCCATCCTCTTCGCCTTCAATGCCCTCTGCCAGACCTCCAAATTCCGTAGCCCTAGACCCCCCGCCTCAACCGGCGAGCACACCTTGTGCCAAGCTACAATACCAAAGCCCGAGTGTTTCCCATTCCAAAGAAAATCCCGGCATATCCTCTCAATCCGCCTAATCACCGAAGAAGGAACACGCGTAGTGGCCATCACAAATGCCGGTACAGCTTGAAGGACCGCCTTAATCAGCACCACCTTCCATGCTTCTGAAATATACTTCCCCTGCCACCGAAGAACATGGGCAGCTTAACCGAATGGGTCTTGAGAGCGGGGGTGCTAACACAGTTCCTGGGGACGTTGCCGGCCGTTCACTGGACGACGCGCAAGTCTGGTGGCGTGAGGGCGGGGTCCACATTCAAGGCGGTGAGCGTGATGGAGGTGGTGACTGGAGGGGGAGTCGTTCCTACGCGGAGGCGGCGGCTGCTCTCAAGCCTAAGTCGTCCATTGTTACGCTGGAGGAGATGGCCAGGGTGGGTTCGCTGTATGCGGATGAAGTAGTTCTGGATGATGAACTGATGGCGGCTGGCCAGAAGCGTTGGGAGTTCGCGCTGTTTGGCAGGTTCCTGGGTGGATGGGTTTCGCTAGAAGTCCTAAAGCAGAGGTTGGCGAGTCTTTGGTGGACGGCTGATCGGTTCCAGGTGGTCGATACGACTAATGGTGTGTATGTTTTCCGGTTCACAAACTCAAGGGATATGCAATACGTTTTGACTGGAGGCCCCTGGGTGGTGAATGGTAGGCCGCTGGCGGTGATCCGGTGGGTGCCGGATTGTGTTCCCGATGAGTCTTTTTTTCGGAAGATTCAGGTTTGGGTAAGGTTGCCACAGATTACCGATAGACTAGATTAATCTATGGTTATTTCACTACCGATTGGAGACATGCTACATGACTATATACACAAATCACGACCCATGTTCTTTTACTCTTTTACTATTCAAGGGTTTTCTAATAGCCGGAATTTGGATATCCATCATTTTGCTTGCCTAACTCACCCCGACTGTCGCGCCCCGACCAGCGTAGGCCCAACCGGGCCGGGCGACGCGAAGCGGAACCTAACCTATTGCGGAAATTTTGGCGATGTTTCCCTCTAATCGTAGTGGTTACCCTAACAGATCATATCATCCTGTATTGACACAAATTACAAACTCAAGGACTGAAACCGATATAATATTATAGATCCTCAAACAGGGAAATTATACATTTATCACTCCCGTAGGAGATTATCTATAACAAAAAAGGTGTAAAGCTGGAAGATCGCCACCTCTCAAGCACCGCCAGACGCCGCCACGCCACCAAACACCGGCCCGATAGGGGCGACCGAAGAAGAGCTAGCACCAACACTTGCAAAACGCAGCCAGGGTAGGAGTGAGCACTAAGCTCAGCAGGGACACTACACTACGACGCTCACAAGGGAGGGAACACAACAGTGTCGCCCTCGAGCAAGACTTGGGTGTGCAGCAAGGGTCCCATAACCCTTTGCCGATGTCCCTAGGCATATCCAACCATGGTCACCCCAAGGGACTGGGCCCATCCTGGATACACCTAGTGCGGGCAGGAACAGACACTGCCTGGGTGGGACCCCTCCGAAGGCCCCCAAGGACAAGAACCGACACCGGTTGCACCCACAACATCTGGCTCGAGGCCGACATGACCTCTAAACATCGAACAACATGTATTCAGGTCAAACTAACCCTATCATCGAAAACGACTGAATACTACAAATCGAGTCCTGGACCAAGCTACCCGCAACGGTCCTAGAGCTAGATCCGGGCTACCCGAAAACCCCGGATAGGCAACGCCCTACACAGATGCAACTAGTGCACAACACAATGCATGTATGAACATGCGCAGGATAAAGCAGATTAACATGCAACAGTATGTGATGATATACAATAGCAAGGTCTGGGCACGGCACCCTGCCGGCCCGGGGTGGTGAACAGATAAATAAGGTATAGGGACTGCTGCAGTGGTACCCCCACCAACTGCCAGCAGTCCACCACAGAACATGCACCGGGAAGCAGCCCCGCAAACAACAGCTCACATATATAACAGATAAAGCCCTCGGCGGACGCCAGCATGCAAGGCTAGGGAAAGCTGTAGGGCTACTCGCCCGTTTATTCTAAACATCCCGGGAGTCATCACTTCCCCGGTTCACCACTGCCCCTATTATAGGGCTAACATGCTTAAACGTATATACCAGGTATAAAGCGATAAGAAAGACCGACATACCAAGCCCCGCGGGCAAAAACCATGAAAAACCCTCTCTGCTACTGAAGGATCGATCCTTCCCAACGAAAGGATCGATCTTTTAAGTAACAGTGAGCAGAAGATCGATTCTTCCTCCCAGGAAGATCGATCTTTCTCGAGACAGAGGGCACCCTTCGTGTCGCACAAAAAAAGATCGATCTTCCTCCCAGGAAGATCGATCTTCTTCGCGACGAAGGGTAGCCTTGCTACCCAAGAATCGGGATCGATCTTCTCCAAGTAGGAGATAGATCCTTCATCGGGCGTAGCATGACCAACCCAGAGAGATCGATCCTCCCTCAAGAAGGATCGATCTCGATGGGTTCTCCGGCGTCCTTCCGGCGAGAAATATCGCCGGAAGAGACATCCAAACTCAACCAAACTCTGGGATCTGATAGATCAAGATCCCACGAGTCCAAAACCGGTGAAAACACGAGGAACAAACATGCATATCAAGAGATCTAAGTAAAAGAACACAATCAAACCGGAAACTCCAAAAACCCAGAATAAAAGTAGGTAAGAATCCCTATCGGAGAAAAAGCAGCTTAGATCCAAGCAGCTAGGCCTTGGATCGTCCTCAGATGCCTTCAAAAATCGCGAGATCTGGGCTCAAATCTCTGGATTTCAAAAGGGATTCAAGGAAGAAGATCTCGTCTGCTTTATAGACAAACGAACCGACTTATGAATGATCGATCCTTCCCTAGACAAGAATCGATCCTTCATGACGATCACACTTGACTTTCTGGCACGAAGAAGATCGATCTCTTAGCCAGAGAGGATCGATCCTTTTTGTGCTGAAAACTAAACTTAGACAAGAACTCAAGTCTAAGTCCGGATCTTTCGATCCCGGGTCGCACTAACCGTTCTAACCAAACATTACCACAAATACGGTCAGTGTGTGCACACGCGGGTGTGAAATAAGCCGACAAGGCGCCTTGCGGTCTACGACGAACCAAAAGAATAGAGGGACGGGTCCTCACACCGACATAGATGTGAATCCGTCATGCGACTATCCTCATCCTCCCAACTTACTAATGGCTCTTCCGAGTCAGTCACTTGAGTCCGAAGAAGGCGATCGGAAGGTATATGAAGTGAAGGTATATGAAGTGACGGGTGAAACGTACGCCAGATCGTCGCGGTGCAGGGGTGACAAAGAATCGTTCGAAAAGGGTCCGGCACATGAATCGGGATACGACGTCAGGAAGTGGCGGACCAACCAGTATGGGCGCTGTCCCGTCTACAATCATCCTGAAGGAAAGGAAGGGACCATAAGACCAGTAATGTTCAGCTCCCATTCTACACTTTTTTTCATGGAAAAAACTCTTCAAACATCACAATTAGTCCTCCAATATCTCATAACCTCATAAGAACCGATAAACTCTTACTTAGTGCACATTTTTTTAATTTTCTGCATCGTAAACCACTTTAGATTATTCGCATATATAGGAAAGCGACAACAAACACGTATGGGTGACACTACATGAGATAAACCATGAAAAAAATCACCAAATGCATGACTTTATCATCAATTCCTTGTACAACATCTTCATGTTTGTCATCCTTTTTGGTTCATATTCTGCAATAACTTCTCTGACCCTAATTTATAATATCACCATAAGTGATCAAAGATTGGTTATTAATTAGTTACAGCTAATAAGGTATATGTCACCAGTAAAACCTGCTATATCATTTTCTCTTCAGCTCATCAATTGGTTATTAATTAGTTGCAGCTAATAAATTATATGTTTTTTAAGTAAAACCTGCTAAATGTTTTTTAACAGCTAGCCTTGAGTATAGTTCAAGTTTTTACAACATTCCTTAATTACATCAAGTTGGACAGAGAATTCAAAAAAAAAAAAATCTTTCTCCTCCCTATCTCCATTGTGAACCTCTCCAAGTTTAAATCCAAAAGGAAAACCATTAGGTCTTCACAGAAGATTAAAATTATATAATAGAATATTCCCAAAATATAAGAAGCCCAACTAACAAAAGATTCAAACACACTACAAGCTTAAATAAGAAAATATTTAAGGAGTGAGCAAGCATAATATTGTATCCACAGCCAAATAAGAAAATATTCCTACTTGCAATTAACTTGCAAGAATTAGTACAAATCTTGAAGCTAAACTTGAACAGATAATGCCAAATAAGAAGATTAAGAAAATTCACGGGAATCAGCATTTCGAGAAGATTAAGACCAAAAGAGAATTTGTAATAATATGTAAAAGTTTGCTCATCTCAGGCGACATATATAGAATTGTAGTAATAGAGAGACAGGGAGGGGTTTGCATGAGAGGAGAGATGTATAGGGGGTTTTACTCAAGTTCTGACGAGTAGTACGGCTTTTGCACAAAAGTTTACTAAGGTAGCAGTAAATAGCTGGTCGCAGCCGAGTGGAGCTGTAATAGCGTCTAGGCAAGTTTCCTGTATCATCCTTCAAAAACTCAAAGGTGTCGTTTGGTTGCGAGATAAGTAATTTCGAGATTGGAGAGGATAGGAATTGGTATGTTGGGATAAGTAGTGAGATATATGTGGTATTTGGTTGAAAAGTAGTGATAAAGTAGTAATGTTTGGTTAAAAAGTAGGGATAAAGTTGATTTGATTGGTTGAAAAGTAGGGATAATAAAGTAATGATTGGTTGAAAAATGAAAAAAGTAGCGATAAAGTTGATGCGATTGGTTGAAAAGAAGAGAAAAAGTAGGGATTAGAGGGTGTTTTGGCTGCAATACCGGGATAAACTGGGCTTAAACCGGGATAATGATTCCTTATTTCCGAACCAAACGAGGCCAAAGGGTTATTTACATATATATATATATATATATATATATATATATATATATATATATATATATATATATATATATATATATATATATATATCAACCTTATAAGGAGCAATAACGGTTAAACCTGCATTAATTCATATCCCCTAAGTTTCTTTATATATATTCCCTAAGTTTGCTTTATATAAACCTGCATTAATTCAAATCAACCTAAGTTCTATTAATATTATCTTATGCTAAGACTTATATATTATTTTATATACCCTAAGTTAGACTTATAATATTTTTATATTTTATTAGCTATGTTTTATGGTGGCAGTGAACAAAAAGCTACGACCAACCTTCGAACCCTGGATCATCTACGGGTCAACACAGCCGTCTAACCAGACAAACTACAAGGAGTTTGTTAAAATTTTATATTAGTAATAACTAAAAACTGTGCCAGGGGCACATGTGAGTACTAGTATATATATATAACTGAAATCTGACATATTACATATTTAGGTATGCAAACAACCGTTTAAAGTCCAAATGCTGTATAAAGTCCATATTCCACATATAAGTTTGAAATATGACATATTACATATTTAGGCCTATAAATACCGTTTAAAGTCCAAGTGCAGTTAAAATGTTGTATGTTTAAAGTCCAAATTAACTCTCCCAATGGTAGACAAGGGCAAAGAGGACATTTCACATGTCTCCGTTAAGGCCGTTAGACATAGTCCCTCTAGATTCGAAGGGAAGTAACTCCATGAACACATTTGGACTTTAAACGGTGTTCATAAGTCTAAATATGTAATACGTAAGATTTCAAACCAATATATGTAATTTTGTATATTTTTAGGCCTGCGTATGTAAATAACCCAATCTCAAATTGCTGGAGAGTCCTAAATTCAAGTTAGTAGACTAAGCAAGGTATTAATTGATTGCAAAAAGAATCCAAGCCCATGTCTTTCTTGTATCAGTTATATATAGCACATAATCAGCACCGGCATTTTACTATTTGTAGGTGGATTCTAATCCGCTCAACAGTTATAAAGTGGTATTGATGTGTGAAAATTAAGTTTGTTTTTGTCATTGAAATTAAAAAAACCCCACAGAACCCTCACGGGAAAAAACCACGGGTCCACTGCAGGACCAGACGAAATCAATCCACGAAAAACAAAAGTACCGTTTACACAAGTTAACACGACTCACTGTACTGACTCCACAGATACACGCCATCGTCCTCATACTTGCTCGACTCCTCGAATCACGGTCCGCAACTCCGCTTTTCTTGATTAATCGTCTCCACTTGGTTATACTCGTCGACTCACTCAGTCTGACGAATACCTTTCATCTGCATTCACCTCCACTCTCACCTCACAGCCACCTCTCTCTTCTTCTCTCTCCTCTTTCTTTTCTTCCTTAGCCGTATCTCTCTCTTTCTTCTCTCTCTTCTATCTCTTTTTCTCCCTCAGCCGGTCTCTTTTTTCTCTCTTTTCTCTCTCAGCCGGTCTCTTTCCTCCCTCAGCCGGCCTTCTCTCTCTCTTCTCTCTCTTCTCTCTCTTCTCTCTTTCCTCCCTAAGCCGGCCTCTCTCTCTCCCTGTTCTTTTCTCTCCTCTCTATCTTTTCCTCTACGGTCAACGCCACTCTTCTCTGCTCTCCTCTCAAATCTTTTCCTCTTCCACAACCGGTCAACATCTCTCGAATCTTTTCATGTTCCACACAACCGGTTAACATCTCTCTCTTCTCTCTCTTTTCACCCTCACATGGCCGTACCTCACCTCTCTCTCTCTGTCTTTCCGTGGCAGCCGAGAGAGTTGTCAAACAGGCTCGTCTTCTCCAACAGCTCCGGCGCGCGCCCCCACTACGCATCACCGCCTCCTGCCTCCCCATCCCCATCCAGTCCCAGATTCGGATACTGGAGATCCTTCCGACCCGTCTCCGGCCATCCTTCGACCCATCTCCGGCCATCCTCCGACCAGATCCGGCAGCTGTTCGTTGATAAGACGTGAAAAGTGCATAAATCACCCTTTTAACTTGGCCTTATTAGTCTCCGAGCAAGGCCTTACTGATGGATTTTACCCTATTACAGGTACAAGTGCCCTCAACGAGAATTGGATCAAGTTCCGAGCTTAAACGATGTCATTCGGGCCAGTTTTTATGAAGAAGATCGATCCTGTATTGATGAAGGATCGATCCTTTGAAGTGCTTTAAGAAGGAGCCAATCAGGACAACAAGGATCGATCCTATGGCATGAGAGGATCGATCATTTTTGCGCATTTTCTCAGTGACAGAACGCAAGTTCTGAAGGATCGATCTTCACCCTGGGAAGGATCGATCTTCATCGAGGCGCAGCCAGAATTCAAGAAGAAAAGATCGATCCTTTCCTATAGGAGGATCGATCCTTCACGGGACCAGCGATCACACGAAGCGAATGATCGATCCTTCACCCTATGAGGATCGATCCTTTGGTGCCAGCCGAGCAAAATCAATGGCCCAGATCTAATCCGAGTGGGGAGGCTTGTTTACTATAAATAGACCCCTTAGGGGTGATTTGAGGGAATCTTCTCTTAGTTTTCTCCAGCCCTTCTAGGTTTCTTACCCAATTGAGAGGAGGACTTCTTGGAGGGAATCCATGGGAGGGGAGCTTCATCAACCTCCATCCATGGATCCAACCAAGATGAGTAGCTAACTTCCTATCTCTTGGGATTTCCATGTAGTTGTAGGATTCTTTTGTAGTTTTCTTAGGGTTTTGATGTGTAATCTTTAGGGATTGATCTATTGTATGGTTTTGAGCATTATTTCTCTATCTTTGTACATGGATTTCATATGTTGAATGGATGAATGCCTTCCTTTGGTATGAGTTAGGACTTGTGCATGATAGGTGTTTATTGTTATGCCCCAATGAGTTGGATGTGCTAGAAACACATCCAATGACATTGGGAGGATTACTAGCCCTAGATTAGAGATTAGGGATGCTAGAACCATCCCTATCTCTCTAATCAAAGGATCCATTCTATCTTTCTCTTGCATTGGATTCGAGGTGCTAGAACCATCTCGATCCAATGCCCGACTCCATGCAATATCTTTTTCTTGCGACGAATCGATCTTAATCGAAGGTTCGTTAGCGACGATAGAAGCTAATCACTCATTCGTCGACTTTGTGAATGTGATTATTTCCGGCGGATGATCCTAACCCGACTTCCGTTGAGCGATAAGTGAGGCTAATCACCCGCTTGTCGACTTCTTGATTTCGATCGTCCCGACTGGATTACACACCTCAATTCCTTAGGAGGCTACATTAGAACCTACAATGAAATGGAGATCCCAAGACCTCTCTATATTAGTTTTATCTCTCTTCCCTTAGTTAATTACTTTAATAGTCATTAATCCAAAACCCAAATCATTTTAGCTAGTTGTTTGGAGTTATCTATCGAGTACGTTAGACAATTCTCATTTCCCTGCGGATCGACCCGGACTCCCACTAGCTATGTAGTAGTTAGTAGGATTCGGTATAAATTGTAATCTTTGACGCCCTAGTCACTTTTAACGACGAGTGGTTTGGGTCCCGTCAAAGATTTTGGCGCCGTTGCCGGGGATTTGTGATTTGAATTTCTTACTTGATAAATTCCTTCATTCAATTAGATTGCTTTATTTTCTTTTATTACAAAATACCAAAAATAGAACGTTGCTTATATTGTATATCTTTTTGTGGTTGTAGGTGAAGCTTCCGAGCGGCGAAACGACTCATCTACGGGCGAAGATACAAAGTTCTTGGACCAGCCCACTGTAATGTATCTCTTACCTTGTATGGTCCAAGTTCTTATATGTGTGAATGAGTGTGCATGAGGATTCGGATTCCGATTTAGATATCACCTTGCAAGAATTCCTAGATTCTAGGACATCTTCAAGCATACCCTTGCATAAGGACCTCCCACTTCCTAAAGTCATGGATGCTCCCAACCCGGACCCCAATCCCAATGCCAATCCCATTCCGGACCGTAGGAGTATGAGGGATTATTATGTCCCTACTACTTTTGCACCTACATCGGGCATACAACAACCCGTTGTTCAAGCCGCACACTATGAGTTTAAGCCTCAATTCCTTCAATTCCTTCCAAACTTTCACGGCTTGAGTAATGAGGACCCTTACTATCACTTAGAAGACTTCCTCGAAAAGAGTTCCACGGTTAAAATTCCAAACTTTACCGAGGATGCAATGAAATTAAAGTTGTTCTCATTTACCTTGAAGGGCAAAGCCAAGCATTGGTTAGGATCCCTTGAGCCCCAAACGATCACTACATGGGACCAATTACAAAGTGCTTTTCTAGAAAAGTTCTTTCCTATCGCTAAGACTCATGAAATGAGGATCCAAATTGCGACCTTTCGTCAAGAAGATGACGAACCTTTTCATGACGCTTGGGATAGGTTTAAAGAGCTTCTTAGGAAATGCCCACACCATCAAATCCCTAAATGGTCTCTTGTTGATTATTTTTACAATGGCCTTAGAATACGTCATCAACAAGACGTAGACACCGCTTGTGGAGGGGTGTTCATGACAAATCCCTACGAGGACTCATGAGTTTTATTTGGAAAGCTTGCCATTAATTTCCAAAACCATGCCTACACTTCAAGAAATGTTAGGGAGACTTCAAGTGCTAAGGGACAATCCAACCCGAGAGGATTTTTAGAGTTATCCGAAGCTACCCGTGTTTCACAACAAATCGATACTCTAAGTAGGAAAGTTGATCAAGATCTTGCTCATTCTTTGAATCAAATTCCTACTCTTCCTTGTTCATCGAGTTACTCCCTCAATTCTCCATCATTGGGAGAACTTTGCTTCCTTTGTTCGACTCCCGACCACGTAGTTACCGATTGTCATTTGGCCGGTGAGTATCCGGAGCTCGTGCAAGAGCATATCAATGCGGTCTTCAATCAAGCAAAGACTACCTATGACCCTTATTCAAACACGTACAATGCTAGGCCTCCGATTTCGGGCAATCAAGCCCCAAGCTATCCTCCTAGGTACCAAGCGCCATATCATTCTAATCCACCTCCACAAAATCAATCCACCTACCGGCCACCTCAAGCTCCTCATGCATATCCACCTCAAGCTCCTCATGCATATCCATCTCAAGTGCCAAGTTATCCTCAATCATCTCATCCGACAAATTGGAATCAAAGGCCACCTGGGCCTTCCTCATACCAAGCTCCCCATCAAGCTCCTCAAGTGCCTAAACGTGACCCTTGTATTGAGGAAAGGCTTCTCAAGGCCTTGGATTCCTTTGAGACAAGTACCCAACTTTTGCATTCTCATTCCCAATCCATTGCAAAGTTGGAAGTGCAAATAGGCCAATTGGCCAATACTATGGCAAGAAGGGAGGAGGGTAGACTTCCTAGTCAACCCATAGCAAACCCTAAGGGCCAACATTTTGTCGATTCCACTCACGAGGAAGTGCAAGCGGTTACTACCCTCCGGAGTGGAAAGATCTTTCCTAATGTTGAGATGCCTAAAGACACCACATTAGGGCAAGGACATGAACCTCATTTGTCTACTTCGATGAATGACTCTCAAGCATTACCTCCTCATGCTCCTCATGATTCTTCAAGTCAATTGCCATCTTTCAAGGAAACTGAGCCTAGTCTACTCGATCCTTTACCAACCAAAGCTTACATTCCTAAGGCTCCATACCCTCAAGCATTAGTTGATCCTCAAGCTACATCTCAACCTTGGAAGGTGGGCAAGTATGAGGAGATGCTAGAACTTTTCAAGAAAGTTCACATCAACCTTCCCTTGTTGGACGCCATCAAGCAAGTGCCTTCTTACGCCAAATTTTTGAAAGACTTGTGCACCCATAAGAGGCAATCCAAATCTCACGTCTCCAAAAAGCTCTTCCTAACTGAGCAAGTTAGCTCTATTCTTCAACTCGATCTACCTCCGAAATTGAGAGACCCCGGCACTCCTATCATCTCTTGCATCATAGGAGATCAATTGATTGAGGGGGCTCTTCTTGATTTAGGAGCTAGTGTGAATCTCATGCCCTACTCCTTGTTTTGTAAGTTTGGCTTAGGAGAGCTCAAGCCGACCTCGATGACTTTGCAATTGGCCGATAGATCTCTCAAAACACCACGGGGTGTTCTTGAGGACATATTAGTCAAGGTCGATCGATGTGTTTTTCCGATCGATTTTGTTGTCTTAGACATGGAGCCCGGACCAAGGCATAAACAGTCCATTCCCATCATTCTAGGTCGACCATTCCTTGCCACAGCCAACGCTTTAATAAATTGTAGGAATGGAGTCATGACCGTGACATTTGGCAACATGGAGATACGGCTTAACATTTTTGATGCATCTAAGCATTATGCAGGTGAAAAAGAATGTTTTATGATTGATGTTTGGAATGATCATCATGATGAGGAATACTTGATTGAGTTACTTGGTGATGATGAAGGGGTTGATGATGATTGTTATGATATTAATCTTCCAGTATATCAACCATTTTATGAAGACATACCTAATTATGAAGAGGATGCTTGTGATATCAATATGCCGGTCTATGAAGTTTTTAGTGAGGATATATCAATTTTCAGGGACTCCTATGAGGTTAATATGCCTATCTATGAGGTGTTTTGGGAGGACATAACTAAGGTTGATGAGCCAAGTGTGGTTGTTTTCCAAGAAAGGTTATCAATCCCTCATGATTGTGATGATGAAGGCCAATATATGTTGCCGGCTTTAGAGACTTTTGAAATTTTGGATGAGGTCTTGCCCATTCTTAAATGTGATTATATAGGCAATGATTGTGCTACTCCTTGGTGGAGACATGATTTTGATTTGTCGCCTTCTATATCTTCCTCCACAATAATATTTGCCACCACACTATCATTGCTCATCTTGAATGCCACCCCATTTCCCACGTTCATGCATACATTCATTCGGCCTTATAAAACCGTTAATAAAAAGCGTGACACCTTTTGTGCTAAAATGGACATAAAGTTAAAATGGCTTGTGATGAAAGAAATGTGGTTTTATCATTGGCATTTAAGTAAAATTCTTCGAAAATGGCTTCGATCTCGCATTTCTAGATGCGACCACCATTTAGAGGGGACATCGAAATTTTATGGGTGAGCTTGCATTGTGTCGAGCTAGAGACGGTAAATCAAGCGCTTGGTGGGAGGCAACCCATCCTTTCTTCGTATTTTTCTGTTTTTGTTTGTTATTTCTTCTTTGCATGATTGATTGTTTTTCTCATTATTTGCATGTTTGATTTTGGTGTGTTTTTGATTTGATCTTTGTTGGAATAATTGTGATGTCAAGATGATATGTTGAATTTGTTGGATGATTGATGTGTTGTCTGGTTTAGAGGGTTTGTATTGTGGTATTTTAATGCCTAAGGAGCCTAGTATTCATGTTTGGGGTGTGTGGGGCGAATTCCCAGGTTTTCAGCCCAGTTTTGCATTTTGGTACATAAATGATCGATCCTCCAAGAGGAGAGGATCGATCCTTTATGTCCGATTGATTTTACGCTGGAACCTGGAGGCGAGAGATCGATCCTTCCATACCCCATGATCGATCATTTTTGCGAATTAATTCGTGACAGGGGATTGGTTTTGAGAAGATCGATCCCTCAATCCCTCATGATCGATCATTTTTGCGAATTTATTCGTGACAGGGGACTGGTATTGAGAATATCGATCCTTCCATCTCTAAGGATCGATCATTTGTGCGAATTTATTCGTGACAGAGGGATGATTTCTGGATGATCGATCCTTGATCATAGAAAGATCGATCATACCTACTTATACACGTCAGCACGACTTAAGTGAGAACCGTTATGATGCTGCCACGTGTTCAAAAGATCGATCTTTTGCTGTCAGGAGATCGATCTTTTGCGGGGTTGGTTAAAAAAATATATAGGCGCGGGAGATCGACTTAGGGCCCCAAGCCCTAAGATCGATCCTCTCTTCCCCTTCCCCTGTTCGCCCGGACGCCGCATCCCTTCTTCGCCGCCTCCAACCGGTGCGCCACCCTCTCCTCCGGCCGGATTTCACCGCCGCCGACCTTCCCAAGGTGCCCGCGACCACCCTTGACCACCCTTCACCTCTCGATCGAGCTCCCGTCCCCCACATTTACCCCACCTCCTCTCACATCTCCGTGATCGGCGGGATCCTTTCGCCTCCGACGCAAATCGCCGCCGCCCTCCACCTCCCAGTGCCTCCACTACCCCTTCCTTTCACTCCACTTCCCTCAATCGACCCCGGCGCCGTCCACATTTCGTCATCACCTTCCATCGAGCCGCCGGTGCCGCCTCATCCTTCAAGCTCGTCGTCGCCGGCCACCTTTGTTGATCCAGTTCCCCCTTGCTGCCATCCTCAGCTCCGATGGTTCGCAAGCACACCGCCGCCATCAAGAAGGCCGCCGGGAAGGGCAAGGCTGCGGCATCCTCTCCATCTTCCTCTCCAGCCGAGCAAGCTTCTTCCACACCATCTTCGCAACCGGCATCCTCTCCATCTTCCTCTGGGCCGGCCGCTGATTCATCTTCTCCTCCTACACGGCCGGTCCGTGCCACTTCGTCCACAGCTCCGGCAGCTTCCAAGAGGAAAGCCTCCGCTGCCCCTGTGTCATCCAATCCTCTCCGATCCAAAAAGTTGAAGAAGCCCAAGCCCTCCACTGCGCCCACTGATGTTCGAGGCCTAGATCCGCAGTGGCGACGGGAGGTAAAACTCGAGTACACCTTTGACGTCTCCTTCTTCAGCACGATCGAGCATGCGCAGGATTCCGTCGCCACACTGGAAGCCCGCGGCTGGCTGCCCTTCTGCACCCCCTCCACCACTGTTTACCCAAGGCTGGCCTGCATGTTCTACCAGAACATGAAGGCTATTCCCTGCGGTAATGAGAGGGACGAGGCTGGTGATGCCCCGAGCCGGGCCTTGGGCTTCACTTCGATCATTGACGGCGAGGATATCACATTCACTGCTCGGGACGTGGCTGCCCTCTTGGGTGTCCCTCGCCACTCCCCTGGTTTCCACCGAGCCACCCTTGAGGAGCTGCCTCGTGAGGTTGATGCCCAGCTGTTTCTCCACCCAGATCGCACAGGAGAGGCCAAATTTGTGCGGGCAGAGCTGCCCCCTCAGATGTGGTTGATCGACGATATCTTCCGCCGAAACATTTACCAAACCGGCCACGCCCAGTATAGGACTGGCAAGTGGTTGTGTTCACTATGGTTTTTGGCTAAGTCGTGGTCGATCGACTTGGCCCAGCAGGTCGTCGAGGACATGTTCCAGTTTTATTGTGGAGCGGTTCGGGACCGATCGGACAGTTTTAACGATAAACCCGTCCCGCACCCCTGCCTTATTTCGGCTTTTCTCACTAGCCAGGACCTAGTCCCGGAGGGTGAGCCTACTGTCTCGGACGCTGCCTTCAGGTTTGCCCGCTTCGGTAAGGCCACCTGGGCCAAGGTCCTTAGCCATATGAGGAGAGCCGGCCATCCTCGTCCTCAGCCGAGACCCAGTAGGACCCAGTCGACCCCAGAGTTCGGACCTGTAGAGCACCCTACCATGGGTGAGATCTATAGGGAGCATCGGGCATTCCAGGACGTGGTGTTGCAGAGGTTGGACGCGGTAGACGCGCGCATCGGCGCCCTACACCAGGTCACGTCGAGTATCCTCACCCGTCTCGACGCCATCCACCCTCCTCCTCCACCTGTCACAGATCTCGCTTCTTCCCATCCGTTTACTTGTTCAGAGCAGAGACCTCAGGGATGATAGACTGTATCTAGGGGTATTCTGTATTTTCGGGATGGTTAGAGTGGATCTCTTTTTGTGTTTGGAGGGTAGGTAACTTTTTGTACTCCATTGCTCCACTTTTGTATATGGTTAACATCATTGATAGTGGATATATATATACATGATTTTTGGCGGTGGGGGTGTGCCCCGGGTGTGTGTGTGTATGTGTGGATGTGGCTATGTAACTGATAAAGATGGATGGATGGATGCTTGTAAATGATGGTTGGATGTAGTTACATTTCTGTATTTTCATTTTGAATGAATGTATAAATTGTTGGATGCAAATGGCATCTTTGTACAACCCTTGGGCGTATTGAATAAATAGAGGGAATGCTGCCCAATTTTTCTCAAAATTTGTCATATCTATTCTTTGATTTCCATAATGCTATGGTGGGTATTTCCTCTATGTTTTTGCAGGGCATACGAGCTATGGATAGCAACACAAAATACGACATTTTGACATCACAATAATACGGTTTTTCACGACTAACCTTGACTCTAATTCCTGTCATATCTTTCGTCAAGGTTACATTTTCGTCCATTTCGTCACAAGGTTATCTCTACACTCTACCCTTCTTCCGTGCTTGAGGACAAACCCGCTTAAGTTAGGGGGTATGATTGCATCATGTTTATAGATAACCTGTGATCGATCTACAGTTAGTCACACGTTTATTTGATTGGTAAATATGTGAAAAATTTTCAACTCTTATGCTAGCATGGATGACTATTGCATAATTCATCTTGATTCCCATGCTTTGTAAAATTTAGCGAATCATTTCATGAGTAGTGTTATTCTTCTACTTTAATTCTTCTTGTCATGCATTAAGGACATTTAAGTGATCCAATCCACTTGTGCACTTACACTTGTATGAGGGGGCAAGTAGTTTTGATTGGGGGACCTTGATAAATTGGGAGTCCAAGGCTATTTACACTCGATTGAGATGACTTGTAGTAGGGTTCGAAGCCAAGTTAGAGGCCGAGAGTCAGGTTAATAAAAGTGACTAGTCGTGATTCGTAGCCTTCTAGGCTCGAGTAGTTAGATCTGAGGGGTGCTTCAACACCTAATGCCCCAAAGCCATCTGGCGTGGGAGTCATTGATCTAACACTCGTTAAATGGGCCTAGTAGAAAGCTTAAGGGATCAAGGCATTGCACGGTCACGCTAGTATCAATTAAAAGCTTGTTGGTCAGCTGTGATTCGTGGCCTGCTAGGTTCGGGAAATTAAGCTCGAGGGGTGCCTCAACACCTAGTGCCCTTAGGTCATCTGACCAAGGAGTCACTGGCCTAAATCCTGTTACATGGACCTAGTAGAAAGCCTAAGGGATCATGGCATTGCACGACCACTGGTTTAGTTAGAAAAAAAAAAAGAAAAGAAAAGAAAGAAGAACAAAGATTTTACTTTAAATAAAACTTGTCATTTGTTCAACCGGTGTAAAGCACTAAGGATGTCTAGTTTTGATGGGAACCCTACTTGAATGACTACGAGACCCCGAATACTTGAGTAGCAACTTTCACTACACGGATTACTTAGATGAGCTTTAATCTTGTTCAAGTGCTTTGAAGTGTTTGAATGATGCTATTGATGGAATTATTCACTTGCATTTTACTCGTGCTATGGGATGATGGATGGAGCTATGCATTTGAATCTATGTGTGCATATGAATGAATTTTGATCGTATAAGAACCAAAGCTTTATGAGAAGTGGCTAATTGTTGATCGGGGGATTGCTCTTTTTGAGTTTCTTATTTCTTCTCTTTCCCTTCAAGTTATTTTTCTTTTGCTTTGCTCGAGGACTAGCAAAGTTCAAATTAGGGGGTGTGATAAGACGTGAAAAGTGCATAAATCACCCTTTTAACTTGGCCTTGTTAGTCTCCGAGCAAGGCCTTACTGATGGATTTTACCCTATTACAGGTACAAGTGCCCTCAACGAGGATTGGATCAAGTTCCGAGCTTAAACGATGTCATTCGGGCCAGTTTTTATGAAGAAGATCGATCCTGTATTGATGAAGGATCGATCCTTTGAAGTGCTTTAAGAAGGAGCCAATCAGGACAACAAGGATCGATCCTATGGCATGAGAGGATCGATCATTTTTGCGCATTTTCTCAGTGACATAACGCAAGTTCTGAAGGATCGATCTTCACCCTGGGAAGGATCAATCTTCATCGGGGCGCAGCCAGAATTCAAGAAGAAAAGATCGATCCTTTCCTATAGGAGGATCGATCCTTCACGGGACCAGCGATCACACGAAGCGAATGATCGATCCTTCACCCTATGAGGATCGATCCTTTGGTGCCAGCCGAGCAAAATCAATGGCCCAGATCTAATCCGAGTGGGGGAGGCTTGTTTACTATAAATAGACCCCTTAGGGGGGATTTGAGGGAATCTTCTCTTAGTTTTCTCCAGCCCTTCTAGGTTTTTTACCCAATTGAGAGGAGGACTTCTTGGAGGGAATCCATGGGAGGGGAGCTTCATCAACCTCCATCCATGGATCCAACCAAGATGAGTAGCTAACTTCCTATCTCTTGGGATTTCCATGTAGTTGTAGGATTCTTTTGTAGTTTTCTTAGGATTTTGATGTGTAATCTTTAGGGATTGATCTATTGTATGGTTTTGAGCATTATTTCTCTATCTTTGTACATGGATTTCATATGTTGAATGGATAAATGCCTTCCTTTGGTATGAGTTAGGACTTGTGCATGATAGGTGTTTGTTGTTATGCCCCAATGAGTTGGATGTGCTAGAAACACATCCAATGACATTGGGAGGATTACTAGCCCTAGATTAGAGATTAGGGATGCTAGAACCATCCCTATCTCTCTAATCAAAGGATCCATTCTATCTTTCTCTTGCATTGGATTCGAGGTGCTAGAACCATCTCGATCCAATGCCCGACTCCATGCAATATCTTTTTCTTGCGACGAATCGATCTTAATCGAAGGTTCGTTAGCGACGATAGAAGCTAATCACTCATTCGTCGACTTTGTGAATGTGATTATTTCCGGCAGATGATCCTAACCCGACTTCTGTTGAGCGATAAGTGAGGCTAATCACCCGCTTGTCGACTTCTTGATTTCGATCGTCCCGACTGGATTACACACCTCAATTCCTTAGGAGGCTACATTAGAACCTACAATGAAATGGAGATCCCAAGACCTCTCTATATTAGTTTTATCTCTCTTCCCTTAGTTAATTACTTTAATAGTCATTAATCCAAAACCCAAATCATTTTAGCTAGTTGTTTGGAGTTATCTATCGAGTACGTTAGGCAATTCTCATTTCCCTGGGGATCGACCCGGACTCCCACTAGTTACGTAGTAGTTAGTAGGATTCGGTATAAATTGTAATCTTTGACGCCCTAGTCACTTTTAACGACGAGTGGTTTGGGTCCCGTCATTCGTCGTCTCCCCTGCTCGCGGCCATCGTCCCCAACAAGCCACTTGAGCTGGTTGAATCAGGCTCAACCACTTCGGCTAATAAATACATTTAGCTATCAGGGGTATTTTAGTCTTTATTTAATTACATTAGTCAAATAAACCTATCAAATGGGGTTCTAACCTTAAAAACACATCAAACGGGGTTTTTAGCAAAAAATTTCACTAAACTGGTGTTATCACCAATTGTCTAATGTTTTTAGCTCCAAGTCTAGATTGCTGGATTGGGGCATGATCGGATTCAGTTGTGAATGAGCCTGATGGGCATGATTTGGTCCAATCTGGCTAGGAGGAGGGGTCAATTCGTTCAGATCAGGTTCAAGTGCTCAACATGATCTGATCAATTCAAACCGGTTCAACCCGATGTAGGACTTGGAGAGGAAGGCAAGGCCGATCGGACGGCTGAGAGAACTCTGGCCTTGGTCAACAGCGAGGACGGACCAGCGGTCGACGGTGCCGGTAGGGATGAAGTCGTGGTGGCCTTAAGACTCGATCCGCGGTGCTGGATCATCGGTGGCGCCGCCGTAAATGGCGGATCTACGGAGGCGACGGCGGTGCTCTTGGAGAAGGGAGGCAGTGCTTGGTCGCCGGAGGATGGCCGGAGAAGGGCGAGAGGGAACTCGAGTACCCGAATTCGGGGTCAGATGGGACCGGGGGAGGTTGGAAATAGCGGTGTAGAGGGTGACGGTACCGGATCCGGGAAGAGGGCGAAGCTCGGGGTTGGCTCTCGACGAAGACAGATGCTGAGGGAGGTCCGACGGCGTCGAGGTGTCGGGGGTCGTCGAGGAAGGCGGAGATGTCATGCGCGCCGGTTCAGGAGGCTAGACGATGCTGGAAGGCCGTTGGTTGGTGGGTTTAGGTGGAGGCGGCGCCGGATATGAGAGAGGGGAGGAACTTGAGTGAGGCTTCCTGCGAGAAGGACGATCGGACAGCGTCGGGCGTCGTCGGCGAAGGGGAGATCGCCGGGAAGGGGGTGGTCACCGAAGTGGATGGCCAGCGGAGAAGGTGAGTATTCTCTCGCCAGGAGAGGAGAGAGAGAAGACTGGATTAAAAAAAGAAAAAGAAAATAAGGGTATTATTGTCTTTTTGAGGTGTTTTGGGCTTATTGATCTAAAAAAATTAGGGAGATTTGTTAAATGGTCTCTTACTAGAGATCAACTTGTCAAATGGTCTTCTATGGAAGACCTTCAATCATTTAGTATCATGTTAAGAATAAAGACTAAACTACCCCTCTTTCCCATATCTGTAAATCCTAAACACCCCTAACCCTCTCCCTAACACCCCCTTAAACCCAACCCTCCCCCACGTCCCGCGACCCTGCGTCCCCGTCCCGTCCCTGTCAACCCCCCCCCCCCCCCCCCCCCCCCCCCGCGTCCCCGTCCCCGGCGTCCCCGTCAGCCGTCGCATCCACATCATGTACTTAGAATGAGAGCTGAAATGAAGGAAAATCGGAAAAATAGTGGAAATATTGGGAAAAACGGGCAAAATAGGTGAAATAAGAGGGAAAATAAGAGAAATAAGTCAAAAATTAGCATGTCAAGACTTATTTTCCACGGTAGTTACTTTCCACAACAGTTACCTCCACCGTAGCTACTTTTCACGATAGTTACTTTTCCATAAATAATATGTGAAAAACTCAGCGACAATAATGAAAAATATGGTAGTTAATTTTCAATTTATAGTTACTTTCCAATTGGTATTAAAATATTGAAAAATATTGTGAAAAATATTTATAGTTTCCTTTCAATTTTGTAGTTACTTTTCAGTTTTTTTTTCAATTTTTATGGGGGAATATCTCTTTTTAAATATTTTTAGTTACTTTCCAATTGGTAGTTAAAATATTGGAAAATATTGTGTAAAATATTTGTAGTTACTTTTCAATATTTGTAATTACTTTCCATTTTTTTTTCAATTTTTGTGGGGTGATGTCACTTTCAAATATTGTGAAAAATTTGGAAGTAACTTTTCATTTTGTAGTTACTTTTCAATTTGTAGTTAAAATATTATAAAATATTATGAATAATATGGAAGTTACTTTTCAATTTGTAGTTACTTTTAAATTTGTTGTTAAATATTGAAAAATATTATGTAAAATATTTGTAGTTACTTTTCAATATTTGTAGGGGAATTCACTTTTCAATATTTGTAATTAATTTTCAATATTTGTAGTTACTTTCCAATATTTATAGTCACTTTTCAATTTTGGGGAAATATGTGCAAAAATCAGCTAAAATAAAGTTGGTAGTTAATTTTCAATATTTGTAGTTACTTTCCAATATTTGTAGTCACTTTTCAATTTTGGGGAAATATGTGCAAAAATAACCTAAAAAAATACTGGTAGTTATTTTTCAAATTTTTTCAATTTTTATGGGGGAAATTCACTTTCCAATATTTGTAGTTACTTTTCAATATTTGTAATTACTTTTCAAGTTTTTTCAATTTTTGTTGAAGAGTAATTTGGTGGAAAATAGCTTATAAGATGGTGGTTACTTTTCAATATTTGTAGTTACTTTTCAATATTGGGAAAAATACGGTAGTTACTTTTCACAAATAAGAGCTGAAAAATATTGGGGGACCCTCCTTCACGGTAGTTACTTTTCAAAAAAAAGTAGGGTTGACTTAAGTGGTAGTAACCTAAAAAAATACTGGTAGTTACTTTTCAATTTTTTCCAATTTTGTGGAGGAAATTCACTTTCTAATATTTGTAGTTACTTTTCAATATTTGTAATTACTTTTCAAGTTTTTTCAATTTTAATTTGGTGGAAAATAGCTTATAAGATGGTGGTTACTTTTCAATATTTGTAGTTGCTTTCCAATATTTGTAGTCACTGTTCATTAATTTTCAGAAAATATGTGCAAAAATCAGCTCAAAAAATGCTGGTAGTAACTTTTCACTATAAGGAAAATATGGTAGTTACTTTTCAATATTGAGATGGTGGTTACTTTTCAATATTTGTAGTTACTTTTGAATATTGGAAAAATACGCTAGTCACTTTCCATAGATAATAGCTGAAAAATATGGTAGTTACTTTTCAATATTAATATGGTAGTTACTTTTCAATATTAAGATGGTGGTTATTTTTAAATATTTGTAGTTACTTTTGAATATTGGGAAAAATACGTTAGTCACTTTCCACAGATAAATAGCTGAAAAATATTGGTAGTTACTTTTCAATATTAATATGGTAGTTTCTTTTCAATATTAAGATGGTGGTTACTTTTCAATATTTGTAGTTACTTTTCAATATTGGGAAAAATACGCTAGTCACTTTCCACATATAAATAGCTGAAAAATATTGGTAGTTATTTTTCAATATTTGTAGACACTTTTCAGAATTTCTAATTACATTCCAAAATTCGTAGTCACTTTTCAATTTTTGGAAATTTTTTGCAAAAATCAGCTACCAGAATGTTGGTAGTTACTTTTCAATATATGTAGTTACTTTCCAATATTTATGGTCACTTTTCAATTTGGGAAAATACGTGTAAAAATAATTAAAAAATACAGGTAGTTACTTTTCAATATTTGTTGTTATTTTTCGGTATTTTTAATTACATTCCAATATTCGTAGTCACTTTTCAATTTTGAGAAAATATGTGCAAAAATCAGCTAAAATAATGCTGGTAGTTACTTTTCAATATTTGTAGTTACTTTTCAATAGTTCGAGTCACTTTTCAATTATGAGAAAATATGTGCAAAATTAAGCAAAAAAATGTTGGTAGTTACTTTTCAATATTGAGAAAATATGGTAGTTACTTTTCAATATTGAGAAAATATGGTAGTTAATTTTCAATTTGAAAAAATATGATAGGTACTTCTCAATTTTCCAAAGAGTTTGAACAACAGCTATCCTACCATTTTTCCTAACTTGGTTTTTCCTATTTTCATCATTTTCCCCTGTTTACCCTGCCCTTTTTCATATTTGGATTTTTCCAATATAAAATCCAAGCTCCATCCCGACATTGCCGTCCCCACTCGCCGTCCCGATCTCGCCTTTGAGGTCCACCATCAAAAGAAATTAAGCTGAGTTGTAGAGATTGAGATGAGCGTATCTTTCTGTGTTCATCTTGATGCTGTCATTGAATGTTGCTAAGCATCCTTCAGGTTCACATCATAGAACTTACAATCCTCAAACTCGCCGCAAGAGTCCAAAAAAAACAGGGTAAAAAAAAGAAGAGAAAAAACCGCTGGCGAATAAGTACTTTAGGCACGTCGTATTTTATCACGTTAAAATCCATTTGTAATGTTGCGGTTTTCTGCAGACAAAACAAAGAAAAGAATTAAAGTTAATTTCATAAAGATAACAAATAGTTCAAATCATCATCAGTAAAAACAGGTTCACATCCGAGCTCGCCGCGGATCCATCCTAGCTCCATCCCGACATCGCCGTCCCGATCTCGCCGTCGCCGTACCGACATCGCCGTCCAGGAGATTGGATGAGGTGGTGATGAGTTTGGCGGCGATCTCGCCGACCCACCTCCATCCCAGCTCCATCCGAGCTTGCCGCGGATCCATCCCAGCTCCATCCCGACATCGCCGACCCGATCTCGCCGTCCAGGAGATTGGACGATGTGGTGATGGGTTTGGCGGCGATCTCGTCGACCCACCTCCATCCTAGCTCCATACGAGCTCGCCGCGGATCCATCCCAGCTCCATCCCCACATCGCCGACCCGATCTCGCCGTCGCCGTCCCGACATCGCCGTCCCCAACTCGCCGTCCCACCTCCATCCGAGCTCGCCGTGGATCCGCGCCTCCATCCCAGCTCGCCGCCGTCCGATCCCGAGCGCTCGCCGTCGGTCGCTGATCGGCCGATCTCGTAGCGTCGCCTCCTCTTCTTCGCGATGCCATCCGATCCCGTCGTATTCAACGCCAAACCCATCACCACCTCGTCCGATCTTCATCGCCACCCCCAATCACCACCTCCGATCCCCATCCCCATGACCACCTCCGACGACCTCCTTCTCCTTTCGACGTCCCCATCACCGACCACCCGACCTCCTCCTTCTCCATCACGATACTGTCAGTGGTTCACCGGATGCTCTGGGGAAGACGAACCGGCACCGAGAAGGAGAGAGAGAGATGATAGAAGGGTATTTTAGACATTAAAATTTACAACTGGTAAAAAAAAGGATTAAATGACTTAACACTTAGTAAGGGGACTACAGTGCAATAAAGATCTCCCAAATAGACTAAACACCAATTATCCCTATATTTTATACACTTTACGTACAAACATTCGAATTAACTTAATAGTTAATTCAAATATTATAATCTTAACCCACTAGCTTATCCACCATTATAATATTATATATTTTATACAATTTACAATTCTTACCCTTATCCCAACCTTAACCCACTAACTTACCCATATTTTTCAGCCAAACACCAAAAATGGGTTAAGCTATCCCCACTTTTTTACCCCTAACCCCCGCCCCCTATCTCTATGCCCGTTAACCCCGGACCCAACCGGGCTTAAAAATGCAACATGTTATATAAAGAGGCCTATACACCTGTTCATTATTCTTGCCGCAAAAGGTCTATAAAAATTTTTAAAAGTAACTTTTTTTTTCTTGGGTCACCTCAAATTCAAGTTTTGTCCAACGCAACACAAGTACACTCACGTATATACACACTTTTCTATATCACAGAATGAGAGAGAGACAGAGAGAAGAAGCAAACTTGTTCTATTCTTTGATCAAAAGGTGCTTGATATGTAAGCCAAAACACATTAGATACACATTGGCAATAACCAAAGTATCAAGGGTCGCATACAATTCATTTGAGATCACATCAGTGCCCAGCTTTCAGATTTCAACAAAAAGCAGTACTGTCAAGGAAACAGTACATACATATGCCAACTCATGATATATACTAGCAACATTTACCAATTGTACTCCAGCAGAAATTAATTTACTCCAGAGAAAAACAAATAGAGAGTGTGTATATATTTCTGGGATCAAGTGTCTCGCCAAAACACAACAGTTATGCTTTATTGAGAATTGAGTTGTAATAGCTCTAAAAGATTTCGAATGCCAGCGGAGCATCCTAATTCAGTAATTGTACCGAACTACTGATAACAAATCAAAGTACAAGATTGAGCAATTACACTAGATAGTTACTTCTTAACAAATTTCTGCCATTCATACCAAGAAGAAACGACTCCCATGATCGAATAGTTTCCTCCGTGAGCCATTGGAAGGTATAAACAAAAGTTCTTTCATTAAACTCCAACGCCGAGCACGCTTAACGCTGGAGTTTTCTGACGGATCATTGTCATCACGGCTTTAAAACACATTGTGTCTATTAAGGGCTTACTATATACTTATATCGAACCCCAGACCATACCCAGGCGTTGTGGAATTGCTTACCCGGCTAGCAGACTCAGCTTTGCCCTCCAGGCGTAGGCATCTTGTCCCACGGTAGACCCAGCGGGCCTCACATCTTCTCTCTAATAATGGTGTAAAAGATGATGAAATGAGAGGTCTAAGTCCTCTATTTATCGTCTCAAGGTCTTCTCCCATCGGATTAGATCTGGACCGTCCGATAATCCACGTTAGCCAACCTCGGATCGATCCGAACAAACCTCGGATCGATCCGAACAAACCTCGAATCGATCCGAAGTTCAGAGCTTCCATTTCATGTAAGAATTGGATTAATTCAGGCTTCAAAGTTGTCGGCCTTCATAGGCTTCGGATCGATCCGGACTTTTGTCGGATGGATCCGAAGGCAAAATATGGGATTTGAGCTCCCTGAATCTCTGCAAACTGATCGATCCGAGCTTTAGCTGGATAGATCCAAATCACCTGGGTTGAGCTCCCACATCCTGGATCAATCCAGACATACCTCGGATATATCCAAACCTTGCTAAACTTGAACTTCTAAGCCCGGATCGATCCAAACCTTTCCTGGATCAATCTGAAAAGTATTGTATTATTGGCTTTTTAAGGGTGGTTCTTAGCTCAAAATCAATTAAACTCTCTTCAAAGGCCTTTGTACATGAAATGACATGAAGATTATTAGAAACACAATGCTTTGTGCTGTATTGACTGCTAAGAGAACTGGGGTTCAATCTTCCTATTGGCGCCATATATGTCTAGCGGAGGATGAAGTAAAGAAAGGGTGGAAGGCAAAGTTACTGGCTATGGTTCGGTGTTACAAGGAGAGATGGAGGGGGTGGTGCTAGCCCTCACGGCTGTGCTTGAGCGAGGTTATATTACACTGATTGTGGAGTCGGGCTCTCAGGAGACGGTTCAGATCCTTGTGGGGGCGAGGCTGTGGCCGTCCGAGTTAGAGAGTCTGGTTACGGAAGCGTGGTTAAGTGCTATGCAGTTTGTTTCGGTTTTGTTTTTGTACATCCCAAGGGATTGTAATGGTCGAGCAGATACCGTTGCTCGTCTTTGTCGTCATTCGGAGTTCTGTTTGCCTTGGACGCGGGATGACGGACTGGGGCTTATGGATGGTCTGATATAGTCTTTGGTTCTTACCCTTCGGGCTGAACTTATACAAAATAAAAATAAAAAAACTCATCTGGAACATAGTAACAAATGTTACAATCCATGTTAGATTAGTGCCTAGCTTTGAGATTTCAAAAAAGCAGCACTCTGAAGGAAACAAGTACATACACATCAATATGCCACAAGCCAAATCATGATATATATACTAGCAACATTTACCAATTGTACTCCAGCAGAGATTAATTTACTGCAGAGAAAAATAAATAGAGAGTGTGTATATATTTCTGGGATCAAGTGTCTCGCCAGAACACAACAGCTATGCTTTATTGAGTATTGAGTGCTAATAGCTCTAAAAGATTTCTAATGCCAGCGGAGCATCCTACTAATTCAGTAATTGTACCGAACTACCTACCGATAACAAATCAAAGTACGAGATTGAGCAATTACAAAAGATAGTTTTTTTTTTTGATGAGTTGAGCCACACAACGGGCTAGATTTCTTACATCAGGTTATCCAAAATTACAATTCCATCCTCGGAAACCCACCAGAAAGAGTTGCCGGAGCGATGACACCATCTCGCCACACCGTCGGCTCTAACATTAGAAAACCGAGGGATGTGCACTACAAGGACGGACTCAAAAAGTAAAATTTCAGACCAGATACTCTTTGCCAGGCCCTCAGCTTCCCTTGGCCAGACACTGAACCCATTAATAATGTTAACCGCCGTCCGCGAATCAGATTCAATAAGCAATCTATGACATCCATATTGTTTAGAGCATTTAAGGGCCAAATCCACTGCCCCTAATTCAGCACAAAGAATGTTGGGTGCCTGAAATGGTCTACCAACGACCCATTCCAGGTTATCCTCATCTGATCCACATACCGCAGAAATCGCTGAAGTACCAGAAACACCATCAAATGCCGCATCAACTTGAATGATCTTACCTTGCGTACCCTGCTGCACTGTTATCTTCTTAGGCTTTGATATGAACTCCACGGAGAGACGACGAATTCTACGTGCCAACACCTCCACAGTCTCCCCTAAACCTTCATGAATGATACAGTTTCTATCTTTCCAAACAGTCCACATAGCATATCCTATGTGCGTCTTCAAGGCCTTCATTCCTAGCAAACTTGAAGATGAATATAGAATCTGCAAACAATGATCAGCACCTCCAGCCAATCGTGACAGACCATCGTTCGTAGAGACCAAATAAAAAATCCTTTGAACCACAGGACAAAGAATTAAGGCATGCGGAATTGACTCCGGCTCTAAATTACATCTTGGGCACAAACGATCTGTAGCACCGCAGAATCTCCATAGCAGCTCACAGACTGGTAGCCTTCCATGGAGAACTCGCCAGATGAAATGACGGATCCTCGGACCCACAGGCAATGACCATATGTTGCTCCAAACTTCCGAGGCATGGTGGTTGCGATTTTGAAGACCTCTGCCCACCAGAAAGTTATAAGCTGAAGCTGAAGTTATGTGGCCTCCACTTCCAAACGCCCATCTGCATCGATCATGAGCACCCACCTGAGTAGAGCACACCTTCTCTGCTAACAGAGGATGGCACAACAAAGAAACTTTAGCAAGATCCCATTCCCCAACAGTCAAAAGATCTCCTACCATCACATTATCAAGTTGCTCAGCATCAAAAATATCGGGATATCTAATAAGAGGCTCATCAGCAACCCAGACATCATAGAGAAAGCTGATTTTACTATCCCTGCCTGGAGAGCAAAGCAACCCCTTTCTCAGTTCATCAGCCGCAACACAAAGGTCACGCCAATGTAAAGAACCTGTTTCGGATTCCAATCTCTCACAGATGGAAGAATCCCACTCCATCCATACTTAGCAACAACTAACTTCCTCCACACCGATTCCTTAGGCTGAAGAAAATTCGCCATGCGCTTCATCTTCAGAGCCGTTTGCCATTCAGAGAAGTTTCGAGCACCCAAACCACCAACCTCCATAGGCGAGCATACGGTCTTCCATGCAACAATAGAAAGCCCAGACTTGCAGCCATTCCACAAGAAATCCCTGCAGATTCTGTCAAGCCTTGTAATTGTCGCAGCTGGGATCTTCAATGAGACCATGACATAAGCCGGAATACTTTGAAGCACGGATTTGAGTAGAGCAAGCCTACCGGGACCAGAAACCAATTTACCTTGCCATCCCAGTACCTTGGCTGCCAGTTTATCCACCAACGGTGAGAAATCTCTCGCTCCCAGCCGCTTGGAACTCAAAGGTATGCCTAAATAATTCCATGCCTCTGTCGCCTCCGTAACGCCAAGGATATGGCAGATCGTATGTCTCCTGTCTTCATTGAGCCTTGGCGAGAAACGAATGCTCGATTTGGTGGTATTCATCTCCAGGCCTGAGAGTGACTTGAAAAGCAACAAATTTTGCTTCAACCTCCTAGCCTCCATGCAGGTTGCACTAGTGACAAACAAACAATCATCTGCATAGAGTAGATGGGAAATGGAGAAATCCGAGCCATTATACCGCAACCCTTCAATACCGCATGACGGATCCTTCAGAATATGAGACAAGACCTCCTGCACAATCAAAAAGAGATAAGGGGACAGAGGATAATTACAAAAGATAGTTACTTCTTAACAAATTTCCGCCATTCATACCAAGAAGAAACGACTCCCATGATCGAATAGTTTCCTCGGTGAGCCATTGGAAGGTATAAGCAAAAGTTCTCTCACTAAACCAGCAACAATCAAGTTATCAAGTATCACGAGTCCCAATTTTAAGGTCTTCAATGTCCTCCCAAAAGCTTTGATCTTCTAAACGCCATAAGATCACTGTCTGACCAATAACATAATGAGCATATCTTCAGCTGTGCTTGCCATCCCAATCAATTTCACTTATGGTTCCTGAACAACAATTTCATACACGAAACGAAATTATCAAGGTTACAAATCATTTCAGACCAAAAGTACTCAACTTTGTGATTTCAACAAAATTGACCAAAAGGGGAAGATATCTCTACATATCTACATATATACTAGCAAGATTACTTACCAACTATAGCACATTTGAACTCCACAGAGACAAACAAAGAGCAAGAAATGATCATCGTTTTAAATTGGTGTCGAAGGCGAAGGGAGCCTTGGTGTATGAGAAATAGGCTGATCCATCGTAGGTCTTGGCTTTAACTTGAGGGATGTCTCTGATCTTGGGCCACTCCGGGCCATCCTCAAGACACTTGGAGAGTAGGTCAACACTGCCGTGAATATTCAGCTTCTGCAGACCACCGAACTGCTGCTGCTGCATTTCTCCTCCTGCTACACTAGTACTAGCACTGCTGCTTGCTAATAACCATTCTGGCAGGGACTCTATTTCATCTAGGTCAAGCAATTCCAGCTGCTGCAGAGCATCCATACCCACCACAATCCTCAGGTTTCTCCAGCCGCTCTATTAGAGTCTTCAGACTAGGAAGATTTGACACTTCCTCTAGCATGGGGCAATCCACAATTACAAGTTTCTTGATAAACAGGAGGTTCTTGATCTCTCTCAAACTGTTGGCGCCTCTTATGTACAACTCTTGCAACATAACTGCATGATTGATGAGGTCCGTTGGGAGAGACCTCAACTTGGAACACATATCAATGGCGAGATATTGGAGGTGAGGCAGTACTATTAGTTCCTCACCCGCCTCAAACCAATTCCATTCCCTCCAGCTCGGCATTTTCTCGAGATATAAGTTCTCAAGCTTGGGAAAGGAAGGGGAAGAAAGTTGCGGACCTCCATCATTCATGCCAAAACAAAATTCTTGTCCAATGCTTGTGACTCCCGATGCACCTGAAATTCGTAAGCAATCAAGTTGCGGTAGCTGGCCCAAGGTTGGGAGCTGCACGAAGTGGTTGCAGTCCAACAACTCCAACCTCCTTAATGTACGAAATAGTAGAGATGGCGCTGACAACATCCTCAGCCAGCTAGGGAATTCGAGGCCAAAATAACCTGTAATCTCTAGCGTTTCTAATGACGAAGGGGGACATAGCTCCTCGAAGACCTCTTCTATTTTTCTGATGGCCTCCTCTGCATGTTCTGTACATGTCTCTTGAATCTCTAAGTTGCAAGGACTAGTGCAATTCAAACAAAGATACCGAAGATGGTGTTTGTCCTTCAATGCTGCTGCTCTTGCGTCACCTCTGCTGGAGACCCTTTCAAGCTTGTCTATTGACAAACTGGTCAGCTTGGAAAGAGATCCCAAATCTTCCAATGTAGAATCCCCAACATTTTCAACTCGTTCTTCATTCATAGCAGCAGCGGTCAATCCATAAATTACTGCAAGTCGGTGGAGCCTTCTTATTCCGAATGGCATTCCATCAATTGGAGTCTCATGGAGATTGAGGTACTTGAGGTTATGCAACATGACGATTGTAGCAGGAAGGCGGTGCATGTTTTTACAGTCTCTCAAGTGTAAGAAATGGAGATTCCACAGATTTCCTATGCATTCAGGTATCTCTCTCACTTTAGTGTATGCGAGACCTAAATATCTCAAGTGAATAAGATCACCTATAGAACTTGGCAACTCCTCCAAGGGAGAATAAGAAAGATCCAAGATCCTCAGACACTTGAGAGATTTGAAATCAGCATATTGAAGCTTTTGAATATTTGGAAGTTTTAGTGCCCTGAGTGATGTTTGTCGCCTTATGATGTCGGTAATGCCCTGTACTTCCCCACCTTGTAAGTATAGACGGCGTGGCTTCATCGGAGAAGAACTAAACGATGACACTATCTCAGGAAGCCGTTCTGCGTCTCCACAGAAGGTTTCATGGTGTGCTAGATATTGTACAAGAGATTGCACAAGGTCATGTATTCTGCATACTCCTTGATCATAGTAATTTGGATCTGGCTGCAAAAGATTCCTCTGTATCAATTCCTTCCAATACTCTTCTGCCGTCTCTTCTATCGTCAACTTTCCTATTGGTTCCACGAACCTCTCGGAGGACCAAAATTTTTGAGTTTCAAACTCGTTGAAAAGAGTATCCTTAGGATACAATGCAAAGTAGAGAAAACATGGCTTGAGATAAGATGGTAGATCCTCATAACTCAAGTATAAAGCTCCCAGAACTCCTTCGGGAAGAAGATTATTGTTTGACCATACTGGATTTCGGTGAACTTTCTCCCATTCAGAATGCCGCATGTCCTTTGTACTGAGCATGCCAGCGACTGCATTGATGGCCAGAGGAAGACCATCACATTGCTCTACGATTTTCATCCCAATATCTTTCAATTCCTGCTTTTTATTGTTGTCATCATCCTTCTGAAATACCGAATTACATAGCAACGACCAACCATCCTCAACACGCAACTTCTCCACGCTATGAAGATGTATGGCTCCCATACCCTTGGCTATGTTTGTGGATCTAGTGGTGATCAAAAGTCTACTTCCACGGCCACAACTTTGCAAGGGCCTTTTTAATAAATTCAGCCATAGAGATGCATCCCACACATCATCCAATACAAGGAAGACTATCTTCTTCCTTACCACCTCATGGAGCTTCACTTCTAGATATGCTGAATCTTGATTCACATCAGGATCACCTCCTATATGTTGTATGATCTCCCTTAAGATTTTGGTTTCATTGACATCTTGGGAAACACAAATCCACACAGGTTTGACAGTCCGAAAGTGATTTTGCACCATCTCGTCGTTGAAGATTTTTTGGGCGAGAGTAGTTTTGCCTATCCCCCCCATGCCGACGATGGCGAGGGTAACAAGCATCTTCTGACGATGATCGTCGGCTAACAGCAACTTCACCAAGGTCCTAGTATCCTCTTCTATTCTTGTGCCCACAAGATCAGGTTCAACCAGAGAAGACATGATTCTTCGGCTTTTTGGAGGAGCAGATCTTCTATTTTGATCATTGAGAGTAATTGGCGTAAGATTGAAATCATTTTTGTCCTTAATGATTTCGTCCAGCCTATTGTTTAGACTTTTAATTTTGTTTCCAATCTGGTGACGAAATCCAATGCAGGAAAAGGGAGTGAGGCAACAGTTTACCTGCCAGGAAAATATATAAGGGCATTTGATCAATATGCAAGTTGCAAAATGGATGCTTTCGTGTTGTATATGTACATATCATAAAAAGGAACTTCAATGGTTAACAGGTGTGTATAAGATAACAAATAGAGGAAAAAGTGAGAAGGGTTCAATCGACATACTAGCTGCCTGAACAGATATGTAAGGTAAGAAAGAGAAGATGGTGCTGCCTGCAGGCGCTTCTGGTTCTCGATCTCGATCTCGTCCATAATATCATCGGCATCGTACATGAGATCTTTGAGCTCGTTCAGCCAACGATTGATGGCCCGATCCTGGCTCTGCCTCCTCTCGGCATCGACGAGCAGGTCACGTATCAAGCTTAGCTTTCTTTGAAGCTTCTCGATCTCGCCCGGCACACCGAGGAGCATGACAGCCTCGTTCTCGGCATATTTTAGCAGCACATCGGTGAACTTGGAGACGTACTCACTCGGGATCATTGCCATAACTCCGACTTGGAACAAAACTGAGAAGAAACAGAAGAAGATGGTTGCCGAAACTGAGAAGAAACAGAAGAAGATGGTTGCCGAAACTGAGAAGAAACAGAAGAAGATGGCTGCCGATGAAGATGGAGTTGAAGACGAAGAGAGTGTTCCAAGAGTAGCACAAGCTGGTTCAGCTGTAACAAAGAGATCAGAAAGGAATCCATAATAATTGCTAAGGAGGACCAAATAATTACGTGTCATACTAATTAGATGAATAAATTAATGATAAAGATCACTACATGTGAAAAAGACTTAAATTTCTAATTATTATATGAGCTCATACCTGAGTGATCCGTGAATATAGCTCTGTTCTTATAGGGAAATTTGAAAAAATAGTTCCATTGCAGACACGACGTCCAAGAAAGAACAAAACACGAGGAAATTAACATGCAGGAAATTGATCAGGCAATAGGCATGCATCATCTAATTAGTAGCACAGCTATGTAGCACAGCACTGGAAACTGACCATCATCAAAAGACCTTAAGTTACTCTCACAGATATGTAGCACAGCTACTCATATGATGATTTGGTTTACATAGAGTCAAATTAAGCATATTCAAATAACTCCTGTCCGGCATCATGGAAGGTCGATGATTATGGGATCATATCATCAAATTAAGCGCTTGTGTTCCCGTCTTCATGTGCATAAAGGACGTTGTAAATCTTTTGTAAAATGCCCAGAAGTTTTGATTTAGATAGCAGAGGACAATACCTTTTGATTTGAAGAGTCGTTTGCGACTTGAACTAAACTTGTCCAATAAAAAGATTCAGAGTTCGTACTCCTTTTTCTTTTTATTCGTGACTAAATTTTTTCAAAGAGAAAATTTAGTTGCAATAATCATAGAATTAAGGAGTAAAAGTATCAGAAATAGTGAGAAGTGGAGTTATCAATAGAAACCAGAACCAGAACAAGATTTAATTACTAGGCTTCTTGTAGATACATCATATATAGGAAAGACAAGATTGAAAACTAGAAGAAGAACAAATTAGGCAGTCAACCATCTTGATTACCTGAATAGCAAGACCTTCTTAAGGGAAATATGGAGGTTTTATACGTACCTGCAATTCACTGCTAGCTATCAATGAGCAATTGATTCCCTTGTATTGCTTCAACAACCTCTTCTAGCTATCTCCGCCGCTGGCATGGAGTCCCCAATTCCAACTTCTTCAACTATTTGTTTCTACAACTCTATGTAGGTTAACAATCAAGCAAACACATTGATTTCCTAGATAGACTTCGAATAGTCAAATGTTGAACTGATGATGAACCACCCCAAATTAGCCGACTGACTTAGCATTCACCAACTAGCTAATATGTCAAAGATGCAAATACTATAATAGACTAGATCTGGCCTGCGTTCATCAAACTGGATGGATAAGATCGATTCGATAGGATCTCAACGATCCTGATCACTTCCAGTGCTGCATTCTAAAGAGAGCTTAACCCAAGTTATGAATGTTACTGTGAGCCTACAATTGTGTCTGTATGGACAGTCATGAAGGGAATCCCTTCATGACTTTTTAGTAAACCAGCTGAATCATCATCCTAATATTTTTTTAACAATAAGACAGGCATATGCTTTCAATTAAGCCAAGGGAATCCCATGCTTTCGTTGAAGAATTAGTTATGAGTTTAGAAGACTTCTCTACCTTCACTATCTTATGCTTGATTAGCTTAATTAGTTTAGTTTGTCACACCCAAGTTGATGAGTTGTTTTATTGTACAATTAACGTGTGATTGATATACCATTGCTAGAATAAAGAAAAATGGCTGGTAGCTGTAAGGTTTTCGCATTGCTTTTTCTCATAAGATCATCCAATCATTTTTAAGAACAAGATGAGCATTTGCTTTCAATTAAGCCAATAGATTCACTTGCTTTCGTTAGAGATTTAGCTCTTATCTTAGAAGAGTTCTCTGCCTCCATTAAGTAGTTTATGTGAGATTAGTAAGGAATGGAATGATTTTTGAGGAAATGCAAGAGGGGCATATGCTATGGATAATCCCAATGACTTCCCAATTAATTTGAAGAATTACCTATGAGAACTTAGAAGAGTTGTAATACCTCCACTAGCTTATGCTTAATTAGCTGGTTACATCCAAGTTGATGAGTTGTTTATTGTACATGATTGAAGTAACATTGCTAAAATTAATAAAAAAGGGTTGTTAGCAAGCTGTTAACTCTTCACATTTCATAAGAGTTTTTAAGACCAAGTCAAGCATATGCTTCAATTATGGAAATGGATTCCTTTGCTTGCGTTGAAGATCAGCTATGGGTTTAGAATAGTTCTCTAACCCCACTATATTACGCTTAATTAGCTTGTCACTTCCATATATATAGCCGAGTTGTTTATTGTAATTTGTTATACTATATTATTATAAACTTAACTTTTCTTAATGTTTTAAGCTTTTGCGTGAGGGATTAGAGTTAGCATTATATCAGATGTACACGAGTGTAACTCAAATAAAATCTCCAAGGGTTGACCTGAAAATTAAACGATTAAGTACTTGGCAAGTTCTTTGCGTAGAGAATAAAATGTTTTGGTGCCACAAAGTTTTCGGAGTGTCTCCGAGCAATGAACCTTGCTTCTTGAAGATAAATAATAGGCTTTCACTATCGATGGTGTTAGAGATATTTTCAAATAAACTATCCTTTTCTAATAGCATCGGTTGGGATGAAAGGTGAGAAGTGAGAAGTTATACGATACTTATGTATCGTTGACCGTTCGTAACGGGATGCTTCGCGCGAACGGACGCGACGCTTCCGGAACGGATGCGATGTTTGAGTTTGAGGTCTATATAAACCCCATTAATTCTTCACTTACGAATACAGATTTTATCATATCTTCTCCTCAAATCTTCTCAAATCTTCTGCCAATATCTCTGACAATATCCTACGGACTTTCCTTCGTCGGTACTAACGCAGGAAAGTGAGAACCTCGTTGTATTCTAAAGGAGATTCGCCAGAGACCCGTTGTACTACCGATCTGGTGGGGCCGAATCAACCCTTAAGGGTAACGACATCCGTAACGTGCCTCGAAGTTCTGTCAATCCGCTACAGAGTCTTCCTCCTTCTCCAACATCCTTTAATTTCTCCAACAGATGGCATTTCAGCAACCATGTCGTTTGTCTGTGTAGTATGAAACAAGGCTTTTGGTGTCGGCCGATATGGTGCATCATGATCGAACTTTTAGTCGAACACGCATGATCATGAGCCCTCACAAGGGATTGGTTCGACCTGAAAAGCTAATCACAAAACTCCATGAACAACTCCAATACCACAGGCTGGGGGGTCCGGACAAAATCCTGATGGTGAAAGCGACACCATCAGCAGAGAGGAGGAACAGAGGTCGCAGGATAGGGAGGAACTAAAAGATGGTTGCAAGCACAAAGTGGCTTAACAAATGAACGTACAAGGAGACACTTTGATATATAGCAAGGAATTAATTGAAGTGCTCAATGAATACTTGAATGCCTTTTAAGATGTTGGACTACAGTTCCAGCTGAACCTATGTTCATTGTGTTTTCCCCAAGATTCTTCACAGCTTGTCCACCACCATAATATTAGTATGCTGTTGTTTCTAAGTACTGTCGAATTACCCAGTTTGAAAGAAAACTGTTCACAAAGAAGCTAATTTCTGGTAGCACGGCCAATAATTTTGTCAACATATATATCAGCCTTCGCGCTCTTAGGAGCCACAGCATAGGATTTTTTTTTTTGAACCCAATAGCTTCTCCTCCTTGTTAAAGATGATTCCTTGTTCTTCTTCATGCTCTAAATTTGACTACTATTGGACTATATATGTATCTTTGAGAGATTAAACATGAGAACACACATGCATAACTGCTGCAGCAACAGAAAACATAAATTTCGGTCAAGTATGAATGATTTTGGCGCTAACTGTCGGCAACTGAACTAAGGAAACAAAAACAAGCAAAAAAGAGAGATTTTGCAAAGTGAGTCTGTACATATACATGTGTATCATGAAAAAGGAATATATCATGGTGATAGCACTTTCTTGTGACTGGCAAGTCTTGTTGAACTTTCTTTGACTAAATCCAAGTTGTGTTTAGTGGCTCATCATGTTAATGAAAATTATGAGATAATGACTTGCAGAATTGTTCTTCTTAATCTCTTCCTTTGAGGTGATTCAGCTCCCATAGTGTATTTTGATAGGGTGGTGGGTCTTTAACACAAGTCACAGCTTTCTGAAAAGATTGTCAAGGAATTGTTTGAGTTGCCTTGCTGCAAAAAATGTTAGGAGTTCAAGTTATGTCCAAGGGGTGGGGTGATGGGAGTCATGCACGAAGGCCTGCTCAAGCACAGGTTATTGATCGAAATCTTGCAAACGGATGGAGCATGGTGTATTGGGTCTTCGACTACTGGGATTGGCATGGCTTGTTGAGAGAACGAGGGGATTACACCGACCTGGGTCTTATCTGAGAACGTAATGGCCAGCAGTAGTAATGAGGCGGAGTTGTTGGCGGTCCTCCGGGCACTAAATGGGCTAGTAGAGCGAGGGATTCACGATATCATTATTGAGTCCGACTCGAGGAACACAGTGAACTCCATTAATGGTAGAGAGGTGTGGGTGACAGGTTTGGAATCCATCATTAGGAGTATTTGGAGTCTGGCGTCTCTCCTAGGCGGAGTTATTTTCATGTATGTACCGCGTGAGGCAAACGCGGTGGCGGATGATCTAGCACGTCGGGCTAGGCATGCGGCTGCTGGCACTGTGTCAGTGACCACACCGCCTTGATGTAACCTGAAGTAGAGACATGTATCACTTCGCCTCTTGGCTCAACTCAGCAAAAAAAAAAAAAATCAACACACACACACACACATTTATATACGTACAAAGAGAGTAGGAGAGATATGAATGCAAACTTATCATCTCATAGTGATAACAAAGCCGCTTGATGTATATTAGTCAGAAACTTAGTTAGACACTTTGACAACAAAAGAAGCATCAAAGGTTACATGCAATTCATTTGAGATCAGTGCCAGGAAAGGATTTGAGATTACAACAGAACACTTTGTAGAAAATAGTACATACAAATCAATGCGCCATATGCCAATTCCAGATTTATATTAGCGACTAATTGTCATGCTACAATCTCGGGCTTCACCCTTGTCCTGCTTCTCCACCTCCTCCTCTAGAGTCCGCCTTTTGATCAAGTATCTGATCTCGCTGCGTGCAAAACGCTGTGGAGAGATAGTATCTAGTCCCTGATCAATACCAAAACAGAACAAGTTATGCTACAGGGAATCGAATGCTAATAGTTTAAGAAACACCGACAGCCAATCGAAGTACGAGATTGAGCCATTACACAAGATAGAGACACAGAATTTTAACATGAAAAAGATGAAGCTAATAAATCACAGGTGCAATTCAGGATTAAAACAAAAATCCAAATACTCGAGGAGTAATTGCACAGTAACAAGTTAGACATTTCAACATTTACAAAGCAATGGAACAGAATAGTTACTTTTTAACAAATTTCTGCCATTCATACCAAGAAGAAATGACTCCCATGCTGGAACAGGTTCCTCCTTGAGCCATTGGAAGCTATAAACAAAAATCCTCCCACTAAACCAGCAACAACCAAGTTATCAAATAATACGAGGTCCAAATCAAGGTCTTCAATGACAAAACAAACATATCTGCAGCTATGCTTGTCATCCCAATCAATTTTGCTTGTAGTTCCTGAACAACAATTACATACACGAAACAAAACTATCAGGGTTACAAATCATTTCAGACCAAAACTACCCATCTTTGTGATTTCAACAAAATTGACAAAAAGAGAAAGATATCTCTACATATCTACATACATCATCTCTATGCCAACTCATGATATATACATACTAGGAAGAGTACTTACCAAGTATAGATCATTTGAACTCCAGAGAGACAAACAAAGAGCAAGAAATGATCATCGTTTTAAATCGAAGGCGAAGGGAACCTTGGTGTATGAGAAGTAGCCTGATCCATCGTAGGTATTGGCTTTAACTTGAGGGATGTCTCTGATCTTGGGCCACTCCGGGCCATCCACAAGACACCTGGAGAGCAGGTCGGTGCTGCCTTTGATGTACAGCTTCTGCAGAGAACCGAACTGCTGCTGCTGCTGCAATTCTCCTCCTGTTGCACTAGTAGTAGCACTGCTACTTGCTAATAACCATTCTGGCAAGGACTCCATATGATCTCCGCCAAGTAATTCCAGATGCTGCAGAGCATCCATACCGACCACATTCCTCAGGTTTTTCCAGTCACCCGCAACAAATAGCGTCTTCAGATTAGGAAGATTTGACACTTCCTCTAGCATGGGGCAATCCACAATTGTAAGCTTCTTGATAAATAGAAGGTTCTTGATCTCTCTCAAGCTGTTGGCTTCTCGTATGTACAACTCTTGCAACATAACTGAATGATTGATGAGGTCCGTTGGGAGAGACCTCAACTTGGGACACAGTATAATGGAGAGACTTTGGATGCGAGGCAGTACTATTAGTTGATGCACTGGCAGTCGTAGTTCCTCACCCGCCTCAAACCAATTCCATTCCCTCCAGTTTGGCATTTTCTTGAGAATTAATGTCGTAAGCATGGGAAAGGTAGGGCAGCAAAGTTGTGAACCTCCATCATTCATGCCAAACAAAAATTCATGTCCCATGATTGTGACCCCCGACGCACCTGAAATATTTAAGAAATCAAGCTGCGGTAGCTGGCCCAAGGCTGGGAGCTGCACAAAGTGGTTGCAGTCCAACAAATCCAACTTCCTTAATATAGGAAATAAAGATGGGGCCGACAACGTCCTCAGCCAACCAGGGAGCTCAAGGCCAAAATAACCTGTAATCTCTAGAATTTCTAATGAAGAAGGGGGACATAGCTCCTCGAAGACCTCTTCTATTTTTTTGATGGCCTCCTCTGCATGATCAGTACATGTCCCATGAATCTCTAAGTTACAAAGACTAGAGCAGCGCAAGTAAAGATCCCGAAGATGGTTTTTGTCCTTCAATGCTGCTGCACTTGCATCACCTCTGCTGGAGACCCTTTCTAGCTTGTATATTGACAACTCGGTCAGCTTGGAAAGAAATCCCAAATCTTCCAATGTAGAACCCCCAATGTTTTCAACTCGTTCTTCATTCATAGCAGCAGGCAATCCATAAATTTCTGCAAGTCGGCGGAGCTTTCTTATTCCGAATGGCATTCCGTCAATTGGAGTCTCTTCGAGATTGAGATACTTGAGGTTATGCAACATGACGATTCTAGCAGGAAGGCGGTGCATGTTTTTACAATCTCTCATGTGTAAGAAATGGAGATTCCACAGATTTCCTATGCATTCAGGTATCTCTCGCACATTAGTGTCCGCGAGACCTAAATATCTCAAGTGAATAAGATCACCTATAGAACTTGGCAACTCCTCTAAGGGCGAGCGGGAAAGATCCAAGATCCTCAGACACTTGAGAGATTTGAAATCAGTATATTGAAGCTTTTGAATATTAGGAATCTTTAGTGTTCTCAAGGATGTTTGTTGCCTTATGATGTTGGTAATGCCCTGTACTTCCCCACCTTGTAAGTATAGACGGCGTGGCTTCATCAAAGAAGAACTAGATGATGACACTATGTCAGCAAACCGTTCCGCGTCTCCACAGAAGGTTTCATGGTGTGCTAGATATCGTACAAGAGTGTGCACAAGGTCATGTATTTTACATCCTTGTTGATCATAGTAAGTTGGATCTGACTGCAAAAGATTCCTCTGTATCAATTCGTTCCAATACTCTTCTGCCGTCTCTACTGCCGTCAGACTTCCTGATGGTTCCACCAACCTCTCGGAGCACCAAAGTCGTTGAATAGGATACTGGTAGAAAATAGTATCCTCCGGATACATTGAAAAGAAAAGAAAACATGGCTTGAGATAAGATGGTAGATCCTCATAACTCAAGTATAAAGCTCCCAGAACTCCTTCGGGAAGAAGATTATTGTTAGACCATACTGGGTTTCGACGAACTTTCTCCCATTCAGAATGCCGCATGACCTTTGTACTGAGCATGCCAGCGACTGCATTGATGGCCAGAGGAAGACCATCACATTGCTCCACGATTTTCATCCCAATCTCTCTCAATTCACGCTTTTTATTATTGTCATCGTCCTTCTTAAAGACTGAATTGCAGAGCAACAACCAACCATCCTCAACAGACAACTTCTCCACATTGTAAAGATGTATGGCACCCATGCCCTTGGCTACCCTCATTGATCTAGTGGTGATAATAATTCTGCTCCCATATCCACAACTTTGCAAGGGCTTTTTTAATAAATTATGCCACACGGATGCATCCCATACATCATCCAATACAAGGAAGAGTATTTTATGCATTACAACCTTGTGGAGCTCTTCTTCAAGGTATGCACGATCTTGATTCTCACTAGTATCACCTCGTAGATGTTGTATAATCTTCTCTAAGATTTTGGTTTCATTGACATCTTGGGAAGCACAGATCCACAAAGGTCTGACTATGTGACAATGATCTTGCACCATCTCGTCGTTGAAGATTTTTTGGGCGAGGGTCGTTTTGCCTATCCCCCCCATGCCAACGATGGCGAGGGTAACAGACATCTTCTGATGATGATCATCGGCTAACAGCAACTTCACCAATGTCCTAGTTTCCTCTTCTATTCTTGTGCCCACAAGATCAGGTTCAACCAGAGACGACGTGATTCTTCGACTTGTTAGAGGAGCGGATCTTCTATTTTGATCATCGAGAGTAATTGGCGTAAGATTGAAATCATTTTTCTCCTTAATGATTTCGTCCAGCCTAGTGTTTAGACTTTTAATTTTCTTTCCAATCCGATGACGAAATCCGATGCAGGAAAACGGAGTGAGGCAACAGTTTCTCTGCAAGGAAAATAAGGGTGTTTGATCAATGCAAGTTGCAATATTCTTTCATGTATAGCAGCATATCAGGAAACTAATTTCAATCCTAAATAGGTATATAAGATAACAAAGTGTGGAAAATAAAGTGAAGGGCTGAATGTACGTACCAGATGCGTTGTTGAAGAAGAAGAGGAGGATTCTGCTGCTGCGATGCGTTTGGCATTCTCGATCTGGATCTCATCGATGATATCATCAGCATCATACATGAGATCTTTGAGCTCGTTTAGCCAGTGCTTGATGGTTTCTTCCTGGCTCTGCCTCATTTCTGCATCGACGAGCAGGGCACGTATCAGGCCCAGCTTTCTTTGAAGCCTCTCGATCTCGCCGGGCACTCCATTGAGCATGGTTGCCTCGTCCTGGGCATATTTTAGCAGGACATCGGCGAACTTAGAGACGAACTGACTCGGGATCATTGCCATCGCTCCGATTGAGAATATGTATGCACTAGAAGTACAAATAAAACTGAGGGGAAACAAAAGAAGGTGGCGGACGATGAAGATCAAAGAAAGGAGTTGAAGATGAAAAGAGTTCCGAGAGTAGCACAAGCTGGTTCAGCTGTAACAAAGAGATCAGAAAGGAATCCAAATAATTGTTAAGGAAGACCAAATAATTACGTGTCATACTAATTAGAGGAATAAATTAATGGGCTTAGGACATTAGTGTTGCAAAATTTGTGTTGTCCATCTCTTACTCATTTTAGATGGTATAAAGATAACTATATTAGTAGAGTAATGCAATTATCGGATGCTAATAGTATCCACTAGAAATCCAAATTTAAAGATAGATTATCAAATCTCTTTGCAGAAAGAGTCAGAAATTATTTGAGGGAACAAAACAATGGATTCATTTGTTACTCTTCTTTCATGAATGGTGCATTAAAGACATGTATACATGAAGGTTTGAGTTTATGTAATGACATAAAACTTAAAAATAAGTTAAAGTCTTATAGACTTATTGAGAAAATACAATAAGGCGAATTTTGCCAACAATTTGCTTTCCATGAGCCTAATATGCTTGAAAAAGGAAAGAAAATAAAAAGGGAATCTACTCCTTATAAAAAGAAAAGGAAAAAGTGTTTTCCTAAGAAACATGATTCTCGAAATAAGCGAGAAAATCCAAAAAAGGATAAATCTAAAGCAAAATGCTTTAAATGCGGAAAAAATTGGATATTATACAAATAGATGCTATACTTAGAAAAAAATCAATGAGATTGAAGACGAAGGATTAAGAAAATCCTTATATAGAATTTTAATTAATTTTGAGTCGGAAGAAGAAAATGACACTTCTTCTTCAGAGTCACTAGGTGACGAAGAAAATTCTTGTCAATGTACTAATAATATTAGTACTATACAAGATAATCCAGATTATTGGAAATCAATAGTCGAAATGGATGGATTATCAATCAATATGATTTTATAAATAAAGAGTTATTTACAAAATTCTTCTCAGAAGAAAATATGTCTTCTAAAGTAAAGTCTAAATTAATATACTTATACATACAAGGAGAAAATCTCCTAAAATTGATAATACTTATAGGCTATCAGAAGTCTTAAAAAGACGACATGAAAAAACAATAAAGACACTATCTTTAGCTGAATTAAATCTAGAGGTTAATAACATAAAAAAAGAAATTAGAAGCATAAGAGAAGAAAATAGATTCATTCTCTCTATACTTGGAGGTTCTGAAGAACCGATACATGGACCAGGATCATCTTCAGAACAACCAAATGATTTGTTGCAAATTTTACAACAAATTACCTTACAAAAATGGTACATTGAGGTGACTTTGATAATATTATATCAAGTAGTTATACCAATTGATAGTGGTGCTGATTTAAATTGCATTTGAGAAGCAATGATACCCTCTCAATATTTTGAAAAAAGTACTCTACAATTAAGTAGTGCCAATGGAAATAAGTTGGAAGTTAATTATAAACATTCAAAAACATATATTTGTGCCAGTAATAATACTTGGATCCCAGCACCATTTGTGTTGGTAAAAAATTTATCTTAGTATATAATATTGGGAACACTAGTTTTGCATAATATTATGCCAATAAGAACAATAGACTCTTCAGGCATTAATGCTAATATGATGAAAAATCAATTAAGTTTGATTTTATCTTTGAACCTCATACAAAAATCTTGAATGAGGTGAAAGATATTATTTTGAAAGAAAAACAAATAAGTTTTTTGAAAGAAGAAATTTCTTTTGTTCGAATTAAAGAACAAATAAAAAATAAAAGAGATTTCAATCTACAGTTTGTGGTACTACCCCAAATGCTTTCTGGGATAGAAAACAACATATCTTGTATAGTACTAATAATAGGAATCTTTTAAATCCCATTTATAAAGCTAAAATTTTCTCTAAATTTGATCTTAAATCAGGATACTGGCAAATCCAAATCCATGAAAAAGATTGTTATAAAACGGCGTTCACCGTTCCATTCGGTCATTTTGAATGGAATGTAATGCCATTTGGGTTAAAAAACGCCGCATCAGAATTTCAGAATATTATGAATGATATTTTTAATTCGTATTCTAATTTTGCGTTGTCATATATAGATGACATATTAATGTTCTGAAATGATTTAGATCAGCATTGCAAGCATTTACAGATATTTAGAAACCTTGCAATAAAGAATGGGTTAGTTATTTCTGCTCCAAAAATGAAATTATTTCAAACTGAAATTAGATTTCTTGGTCAAAATATTGGTCAAGGCACGGTTAGCCCTATAGATAGAAGTATAGAATTTGCTTCCAAATTTTTTGATATTATAACTGATACTACTCAGTTACAGAGATTTTTAGGAGCTCTAAATTATGTAGCTGATTATTATCATGATTTGGCCAAGGATGTGCCTATTTTATACAATAGATTAAAAAAGAATCATTCTCCTGAGACCGATGAGAACACTCGTGCTATTAGATTGATTAAGTCTAAAGTCAAGAATTTACCTTGTGTTCATTTATCAAATCCTAATTGGAAAAAAGTTATTGAGACCGATGCAAGTTATATTGGTTATGGTGGAATTCTTAAGCAAGTAAATCCAGACTCTAAGAAAGAGGTCTTGGTTAGATTTACTTATGGAAAATGGAATTATACTCAGATGAATTATGCTACTATAAAGAAAGAAATGCTTTCTATTATTAAATGTTTATATAAATTTCAAGATGATATCTTGAATCAGCATTTTATTCTCAAATATGATTGTAGCTCTACTAAAAATGTTATAGAAAAGGATGTAAAGAATTTAACATCCAAACAAATTTTTGCAAGATGGTAAGCTGAATTATCAGTCTTTGACTTCTCAATTGAATACATTAAAGCTAAAAATAAGTGTTTACCTGATTTTCTGACCCGTGAATTTTTACAGGGTCAAAATGAAATGTGGTAATTCTTCTTACAATTCTTCCCATAATTTTGGGGGGAGAGGTTGTAGAGGTAGAGGCAATGTTCAGGGTGAAACCTGGAGATCCATAATTTGCCAGAATAAAGGCAGTAAAGGGAAAAATATTTCCCATGAAAACAATTTGAGAAATTTAATCTCAGAACAGGAAGAAATTCTTCATGGGCTTACCGCTAGGGTAAATGATGGAGGTAATGTCTCAGAAGTTAATTATGCAGCAATGGTGAAAAAAGAGCCGCTACTATTTACTAAAATTGCTTCAGAGATCATTCTCTATGGGTCCGTTTGGCAAGCATAGTATGGGAAGTATTAGATGGAATGGGGAATGAGCGGATTCCGCATTCCATCTATTCTCATGTTTGGCTGATTTTACTATTTGGAATGGGCAGTACTCGACCAGCGTCGGATTCCAGAAATTTGGAATCACGCCTTTCGCTTGATTCGAGCGAATGCCGCTGCCAGCGGGATCCGAATTTGAGATTATCCTAAATGACCATTTTATCCCCTTGATATATAAAATAGCTATATTTATCATAACTTTAAATATATATGTTGAAACTTTATGAAATTAGTCTCATTGGAAAGATATCATCGATATCTTCGTTATGAGACCAATATTGAGTATTTTTGAAAGCAAATATTTGATGTAATTTAATTTATAAAATCATTTAATATATTATAACTTAAATTACACCCGGTTCCAATTCAGAAATTTATGAATTAAACACCAGAATCCACAAAATTAGCAGATTCAGCTCATCCATAATAGACAAGCCAAACGTCAAAATCAACAGATTCAGCTCATCCCATACAGACCAATCAAACAACAGAATCAAAATCCACAGAATCACCAGATTCAGCTCATTCCCCATTCAGCTAATTCCACAGATTCCTTATTCAGCTAATTCATCAGATTCATGTTTGCCAAACGCACTGTATATTGATCGAGAGGATATATCATCAATGGATGATGCTGAAAAATTAAAGCAGAAATTTCTAATTTGTAAGAGACTTAAAATTCTAATCATCATATAGCTCACATGTGACTGATCCGTGAATATAGCTCTGTTCTTATAAAGAAAGAAAAAAAAACACAAGGACATTAACATACAGGACATTGATCAGGCAATAGGCACGCATCATCTAATAAGCACAAGGAAATTGAGCATCATCAAAAGATCTTAAGTTAATCTGTGAGGTCTCGAATCGAGAAAGCGAACTATAACATGTGTCTCTAGACTGGTGGGGAGGGGGGGGGGGCTATGGAGGTGATTTTACTCGGATGGAGCATATGGGAGCATTTCGGTGTAAAATGACATTTCAATCGAGAAACATTCGTATTCTAAAGTGCCGGTGGCACATATGCGGAGCTTACATGCCGGGTGGGCTTTTGGCCTCGTTTCTTTTTCTGATATGTGTATCTAGTCAAGTTACACTAGTGTGTGAAGTTTCGGAATTTTTGAATGAAATTTCCGGGTTTTGGGCTGTTAGGTTCCGAAATTTCTGTATTTTATATTTTAGACATTTTCAGCTCTCGTGGAAGCATCATTGGGTCTTTTCATGCGTTTTCTTTTCTCACGCATGTCTTTGGGCCAGGGGATACTATCCCCAAGTTTTCGAATTTTCAGAGTTGAAATGACCGAAATAGCCCTATTTATAGTTCACTTTTATTCCCAATTTCTGATTTTTCATAAATCAGCAGGCTTGAAGGCATTTATATAACAGAAATCAACACTTGGCTAAAATAGGAAGCAGAGAAAACAGCTGAGCAACTGTCTACAATCCGGCTAGGGTTATATATCAAGACCAGCTGCCCATGAGTGACAGAGGCTGCAAAATAGCTTGGTGGTCTAGCAGCCTGCTCAATAGCTGAGTAACTTCTTTTGTCTGCTCAAGATAAGAAAGCCTGGCAGCATAGCTTTTGCTCAGATCTCAAGGAAAAGACCAGTCGGTCAAGTCGGAGCTGAAGCTTTTGGATTTAAAAAGAGGAGAAGAGAAGATGAGTTGCCTAAGAACTCTGGTCTAAAGGAAGCGAGGAGCAACCTTATCAACTAAGCTGAAATCCTAGCTTCCTAGCTTCCTCAGAGCTGCCTTTTTATCAAAGAGAGAGTTCTTCACCCTTGAAGCTTTCAAGGGGTGTTATCTGAAGAAGAACTTCTTCAATTACTTGGAGGAGTCCAAGTTAAATCGAAGGAGCTTTCCTTCATCCGTGGTGGATTCCAAGGAGCTTCAAGTGAGAGAGGTGTCCTCTATCCATCTCAACCGTGCGTAGTTTTGAAGGCCATGCACAAGAACAAAGTCTCAAGTGACAGCGAATCGAGCAGTTGAGTGCAACTGTAGGCAAATGGCAGTGATGAGGAGTCATCATGGAGGGTTGTAAGTTATATATAATTGTCAAGACAGTGATCTAGTGCATGGTTTGGGTGGTCTCCGATAGAGGACTTGTGGTTTTTACCCAGTTCGGGGTTTTCCACGTCAAAAAACTTATCGTGCTTGTGTATAAGCTTAGCTTCTTCTTCATCACTAATCATAGTAAGTGTTTGCACTACACACAGGATTGCAGCACAAGTGTTTGATGTTTTGTCTCTTATAAATTTTTAACTGGCAGCTCCTTATAAGTGTCGAGTCTTATTGTTTTGGTCGAAGAGGCTTGCACGAGGAAAGTTGAGTGATTACTAGGGGTCCTTATTGTTACAACCAGAACCACAACGAGATTTAATTACTGGGCTTCTTGCATATACATATCTAGGAAAGACAAAATTGAAAACTAGAAGAAGTAGGTACTCAACAAATAATTACCTGAACCACAACGAGATTTAATTACCAGGCTTCTCGTAGATATATATATACGAAAGACAAAAATGAGAACTAGAAGAACTATAGGTACTCAACAAATTAAGGAGTCAACAATCTTGATTACCTGAATATGTAGCAATTCACAGCTAGCAATTTCCTTGTATTGCTTCAACAACCTCTTCTAGCTATCTCGGCCGCTGGAGTCCCCAATTCCAAGTTCTTCAACTATTTAGTTCTACAACTCTATGTAGCTTAACAGTCAAGCAGAGAAATTGATTTCATAGATAGACTTCGAATAGTCAAATGCATGTTGGAGGCTCTATCATAATTAGCTCCATGTGGAACTACTGACGATGAACCACCCCAAAACATAAACAAATCAGGCAACTTACTTAGCATTCACCAACTAGTATCTCAAAGATGCAAATACTATAATAGACTAGATCTGGTTAAGCCATGTGACAAAGGATTTCCTGGCTTACGTTGAAGAATTAGGTATGAGTTTAGAAGACTTCTCTACCTTCACTATTTTATGCTTGATTAGCATAATTAATTAGTCTATCACACCCAAGTTGATGAGCTGTTTATTGTAGAATTTAAGGTGTGATTGATTAACATTGCTAAGATAAAAAAAAATGGTTGGTAGATGTAGGTCTTCACATTGTTTTTTCTCATAAGATCATCCCATCATTTTTTACAACAAGATGAGCATATGCTTTCAATTAGCTAGCTGTGAATATGCTTTGGTGTAAACACCAATTAACTATTATGTTTACTTATTAGTAAGGAAGGGATCATCATCCAATAACTTTTATGGACATGAGGGGCATATGCTTTGCATAATCCCGATGGATTCCCCATTAATTTGAAGAATTATGTATGAAAACTTAGAAGAGTTATCAATTAGCTTATGCCTAATTAGCTGGTCACATCCAAGCTGACGAGTTGTTTATTGTAGAATACTCGCGTGATTGAAGTAACGAAAGAGGGGGGGTAGCTGGCCGATGGCTCTGGGACAAACGATGTCTCGACCACTGGATGAGAGGCCGATGCACCGGGAGAAGCTATTACAGATGAAAATCTATTATCATCAAGGTCCCGTAAAAGGTTATGCGGGCCATAAACAAGCATCTTTCCAGTAGAGGACAAACCTGGTTTCGAAGGGGCAGAGTTCAGGGACTCGAAAAGATCATCATTGTCCCTTTCTTCTCGCTCAGTTGATTGAGTGATAAGCTTATCCTTCTTGACCTATAAGATAGATATCAGAAAAGGTCGATGAAATAGACGATAAAAGAAAATATGACTAGTTACTTTGTGACTGAGACGTTTTATTCTCTTCTTGGTGTCTGTCGTCATCTCTTCTTGACTAGTGATAACAAAAAGATTTTCTTCAACTTCCTTCACAACAGCAACATTGCCCAAGATTGATGGGTTTAGTGTATCATGCATTGGAGAGCCATAATAACTGGAGAGAGTAGAGGAACCAGATTCCATCTATGTTGTCATTCTAAAAAGAGAAGAAGGAAATGAAGTTAAGTAAAGGAGATGGAAACGCACAAGGAGAATGAATAGAAAGGCTCACTTGCAAATAGGCACAGACTGGCCACTTGGCCTACTTTTTGGAGAGTCTACATCTTCTCCCATCGCTGAGTATGAGTGAGTTTGTTTCTCAGGTTCATCGGCCATAGGTCTCTCGGCCAATGGTGATATTATTGATTCACCGGTCGCCACCTTTTGTTTTTTCCGAGATGGAGTCTCTTCAGCGGACTTATCATGTCTCTTTTTGGACGATGACGTACCCTTACTGTCTAAACCTATTGATCATGTTATTGATCAGAATATGAACAATAAAGTATATAAAAGAAAAGAAGAGATGAAAAGTTACCTTTTCGTTTCTTTTTCTCTGGCCTATCATCCATATCGGAATGTTCAGTCCCTTCTTTCTTACGTCCCAACTTCTTAGGAGGGACGAACTTATCGAAGACAACAACCTGGTCTAGAGAAAATATGCGTTCTTTGAAGGCCAAGTCCCAAATCTCGACGATAGTAGACTCCACATCGGCCACTGGTTCAAATTGTATAAGTTTGAACCGTTTGCAAAGAGCTATATCTCTCTTTTCTACATTCAATACTCGATCGATGTTATGAAAAACGCATCTACAGTCGGCAACTATGTTGAAGCTGAAGTAGGGAGGTATTGGCAGGGCTTGCTTCAAACCAAATTGACGGGCACCAAAATTTGGAGCATAAACCTCAACTCCACATTTGTTATTGGCCTTACCCCACGCCATTTCATAGTGTAAATCCCGACCAACCAGAAAACACGCCCAACCAATCTCTTACTCTCATCGTCCAAACTGGTCGATAGGTCAAGTAGTGGACGGATAGAGGAAGGATGGGAGTCAGGATTAAAAGGGCGATAAGAAGAGAAGTCGGATAAAGAATCAAAATAATCAAAAGTTTGTTTGAAAGATTTAGGGATGGACGATGAAGAAAGATACAAATGGCCTCGAGTTCTGGCCGATGAAGAAGATGGAGACAAATGAAGTCTTAGAAAATAGGCTCTAAGCCATAACTGGACATTCCAGAGAGGGCCAAAACCAGTAAGGTTTCCACCATCTCTTAATTGTTCAAGAGTTAGATAGATGCCTGTATATATGGCCGATAAATTGAAGGTAGAAAGAGACAAAACATGACTTCCATAGGCAATTTCTTGGGCAAGTTTAATTTAGCCCCTAACAGGTTTCTTGGCAGGAAGACAGAGAACGAAATTACACAACCAATAATATATAAAGGTTAATCGTTCTCGAGCATTTGATGGGTCATCAGTCTCTTCTAGCTTGGCATAAGTGTTAATAAAAACACCATAATTTTTATCGGTCTCAAAACTGTATCACGTTGAGGAAGTTCCATATTGGCCGATATAAGTTCGTCCAGTGGGGAGAGACCAGTAAAAAGAGTGATATCTAAGAGGGTAATACAGAGGGTGCCAAAAGGAAAAACAAAATTATTATACTCCGTCGACCAAAAAAGGACCGACGAGAAAAGTAAGTTGGGCTCTTGAGCAGGAATCCTGGTGCTCAAATCCAAGAAATCCAATATACCCGCATCAGAAAAGATTTTCTTAGTTTCGGAATGCCATTCCATGAACTTGTCATCGGTCAAAAGCCATGGGGTAATAGGGTTTCTGGAGGAAAGAGTAGATAAGTTGAGTGCTTTGGAAAAAGGCAACTCACCGGAAAGAGGAAAAGAATTAACAATGGTCATATTCTCAGCAGAAAGGGAAGGAAGATGTTCAGGGATGAAGCAAGGGCCAAGAATGAATAACCTGGGATTTGAAACACCGTCTTTGACCAAATATATTCCTCTGACTTCATCTGATCGCTGCAGCTCGTTGAAATCCGCATAAGCTTTGCATACATCCTTATGGACATCCTCGTCTGCTTTGATTTCGTGAACCATGGTGGAAAATAGGATGTTTATGGATGAGGAGAAAAAGAGCAGTCGCGCGCCACAATAGTAGAAAGCCAAGAGAATTTTGGGAGCAAAACCCTAATGGCAAAAGGAAGAAGAGAGCCAATAGAGTTCTTTCGCGCCAAAGAACTATGGCTAAAAGGGTAGAGTTGCCAGATGGCGTATGATGCATTAAATGCGGGATTTCAAGGGATATAAAAAGAGAATGAAAATTAGGCGGCGATTCGATTTCCTAGAGAATTATCATGATTAGTTTTAGTTGAAACAAGAAAGCTGTCAAATCGCATCAGATGCGATCATCTCGACATAAACACAATCTCCTCGATCACCGCATGGGGGGCAAGATGTTAGTCAAAATAATGGTTAACCAATCAATGGTTGACACGTCAGGTTAATAAAAATGGCCGATGACCTTTCCAATCTAACTGGACGATCATATGAAATAATATGCAGGAAGCCATCAACCAAATGAAGAAAGACAAGAGAAACATCGGGCATGGGCGACGATGATCTATACACAAAAGAAGCATCGGCCATGGACGATGATGATGTGTACACAAAAGAGGCCATGGACGATGATGATGTGTACACAAAAGAAGCATCGACCAAGAATAATGACATGGCAACTTAAGAACGATCATCGACCAAAGTTAGGACCTGGCAACACAAGGAAAGCTCATCGCTCAGATGCAACCGTCATCGATCAAACCATGATGTGGAGAAATGTAGAAACGTCGGAGAACATGGGACACGTGGCTCATCAAGAGTGATAGATGAAAGATAGTGGAGAACGTGTTGAGTGGGAGTTACCAGGCAGTTTAACCGCTTAAGTATAAATAGTCTTCTCTTTGACTGTGTAATCTCTCTCGCAAATCAAACCCAGAGCCTACGAGCCTGATGTCTTTTTTCAATATTTTTTCAATATGTATCACATAAGTTATTTTTTTCAATGAAATCAGTACGTTTCTTTTAATCTTCATTCCTTCTCCTCGCATAATGTAGTTTTCATTATTGTTTTTAGGTAAATCTTGTAGAATTAGATCTTTATGATGCTTTCTTTATTGTTTTCTTTAGATTAGTTTAATTTAAGAGCTTTAGTATTTTAATCTAGATTAATTAGATTACAGTAGGTTTAACTTATCTTTTCCTTGATTTAGTAATTTAGGATGATCTTTACTGCTTTCTAGATTAACTTAGCAGTTTTAGATAATTTTCCCATTTTCAGTAGATTTATTTAAGATTAATTTAGGCTTAATCTTGATAATTAGTCTTTGTTAAATTATTAAATTAGGTTCAATCCAGGTTTCTGTTTAACTTAGCACCTCTGTTCGAACTAAGTTCGAAGGACAAATCCATAACACAATCTCCTGATTTCTTGAGTGTTAGGTAATTTTGACCTTGACCATTTGATCAATCAACGGTCAGATTTTCATGCTAACACCAGTACTTCGCCACTCGCGGGTTGATGATAATTTCCGAGGTGTCGCCAGAGGCTTTACTCCGACGTCGGGTTTTAGAACGGCGCTTCCGCTTCTTAGGGTTGGTGTGGCCGGAGTCCATTAGAAGTCGCCAATCCTAGTCACGTGACTCGCACGATTGCTCAAGTTGCCTTGCTCTGCATCTATCCAAAGCTTCAAACTCAAGTAATGCACAACTCAATACAATGCACATAGACCTACAGATGTACATATTTACATATATAAATGTACGAGTAAGGCAGATATTAATAGACTTATTTGACAACAATGTTGATTGATATATCAGTTAGAAACTCATCTGGAACATAGTAACAAATGTTACAATCCATGTTAGATCATTGCCTAGCAAACTTGTTATATTCTTTGATCAAAAGGTGCTTGATATGTGTTACTCAAAACACATTAGATACACATTGGCAATAACAAAAGCATCAAGGGTTGCATACAATTCATTTGAGATCACATCAGAGCATTCCCAACAGCTTCCCTATCCCTATCCCTATCCCTAAATTTAGGGAATATGATTAGAAAGTGTCATCCAACAGATTCCCTATCCCTATAGTCATTCCCTATACCATTCCTTAAAACCAATTTGGTTCCCTATATGTAGGGAATAAAAAAGCATTCCCTATATCTTAAAATAATACTATTTTATACTCTCTCTCCTCAACCATGTATGCATAAACCACTCCGTTCTTTCTCCTCCCCCTTTCTATCCAGGTTTCCTTCCCCATTCTTCTCTCCTTTTCGTCTGCGTGATCAAATCTGACGTCGACGCCGACACCGGTGCCCAACAAAAATCAGACGGTAGATCACTTTGACACCGACACCGACGTCTTCCTCCACTCACCTTTAAATATATGTAAGTAGCAGCTAGGTTATTTATTCAAACCGTCCGATTCCGCTTCCCTCCAATCCAACGATAGTGATTAAATTCTTTGTATAAACTTGATCAAATTTAATGTGACTTGAGCCAATTTGATCCCACTTCATCCAATTCGCTTGAATTAGTCTTGTATGAACCATATACCCAATCTAGCTAATTTAAATATTAAATCAACAAAATATGCCAACTTATATGGAAGCTAGACAAGATTCCTTACAGTCATAGATATAGATAGTATGCAAACGCTATGGAAAAGGGTGCGATGGAGTTTTGGGCAGGGATCAACAAGTCTTGGGTAACTCTGGCTACACCATTTGGAAGGAAGTTCTGGCTGCTTACTCATCCCCGGATAATGGTAGGCGACAGGAGACTATTGTACACTTATAAGCCCCTTTTTGGTATGGGGTTAAGGAGGGTTTTCCCCGCTTAATCCCATTCCTATCCCCAAACACCAAATATCATCACTACTACTTTATCCCTATTCTACCTACCACCACCACTCTACTTTTTCATATCCCCATTTCTTAATCCTACTTTTTCTAACCCTATTCCCCCTTAACTCCACTTTTTCTAACCCCATACCAAATGGGCAAGGTGTTTATAAAAAGCTACACCAAAAAGTAATCTAGGGTTTATAAAATTTTAAGTATGATGAACTAGTCATTGCAAACAACTAGGGAAAAGTTAATGATTAACGCGAACATGAAGATGTTGCCTACCTACTGCATGGCAAAGATGATAAAATCATGCATTTCGTGATTTTGGTTGGTGTTTTCTTCATGTGCGTCTGATATATGTTTGTCGCCTCTTGGTTCATATTTTCTCATCTTCTTTTCTTTGTTGGATGGTTATCTCCAAGTTGAATTGTAAATAATAAAAGAAGAAGATTGCATTGCCAAATAAAAGTGATGTTGTAAATGGCTATGGGATGTTGGAAGGAAAACCGACATGTTATACAGATTTTTTGCGGTAGCCGGAAAGCAACGACAACTGCCCTTGATGCACATATTGAAAAGATGATCAATATGTCTCAGTTCATGTTTATGGGATTCTCTTTTGAATCCAATTTAGATTATAACTTGTACGGGCTTAATTCAACTTGGAAGTACTTTTTTGAGAGACAATGTTATTACGAGCATATCCAATTAAACTAATTTCGAGTGTTTTGGAATGACTTCCTGTTTTTTAAATATCATTAGAATCCTTGGGAGTTATATAGCTTAACTCTTTTCTTTAAACTCTATCAGTCATTTTAACGGGGAGTGGCTCATGGGAAAATGAGATTTCCATATAACTCACCTCCCTTCTTCACTTTCTTGTTACCAAACGCCCCATCAGAAAGGTCAAGTTAAAAGTTGCCAACAAACTTAATTTACAATGTGAATTGTGCTAACTTGGTTTGTCTTATACTTAAGAAACTTACGAAGGAAGATAAAGAGAAGACATAACAATTATTTACCATTTGAAAAGATAAATGTTTCGACTGCTGACGCTAAAAGCCTGAAACAAAACTCAATAAGCCTGAAAAATGAGAGAAATAAAAATTACAACAAATAAATGACAATTAAATGTTATATAACTGTCTTAATATTGAACACTGCATTTTGTCACAGGAAGAGAACTTGAATTCAAGTTGTCAAAACCCTAAGGGGGCGTTTGGTTGCTTGCATCAGCTGATACAACTGTTTGTGTTTCGTTGCTTGTATCAACTGAAACAGTATTAGCTCATTTTCTGTTTGGTTGGTGTGTATTGTATCAGCTGATACAGCTGTTTCATCCAATCCTCTATTTGATTCGTATGTATTGCATTGCTTAGAATCACCCCTTGTATCCCTTGGTGAGATTACCCCCACTCTTGATACATATCATATTTTTTCTTTACCTATTTTTTATTTAGCTATATTCATTCTTTATATTTATTTATATCACTAAAATTTTAATGAGTGGACCATATAGGCCCCGAGATGTTCCTATTAACCCGATCAAAGATCAGTGCTACATAATCACAAATTCATCAAAGAAAAAAATAAGATCTTCACAGGTCCCAAGCTATATATTAAGTGGCAATCCAATTTTAACCCAACTCAATGCCTAAGAAAAAATAAGATCTTCACAGGCCCCAAGCTATATATTAAGTGACAAGATTTAAACTACATATTAAGATGGAAACATGTAGTCAGTTTAAACTAATCGACTATTTGAACAGAAAAGGCAAAATTCAAAGCCCGAGAGTTATCCCAACTGAGGAAAATGATCATCTAAGAAGCATAAGAGAATACAAGAAACTCAATCACATAACAAAACATGGGATCCAGTTTTGCAATTAATCCACCATAGAAATCCCAAAATGACAGATTCAACTAAATCATTCCTTTTGAACAAACCAAACTCAAGATTTCCATGAGGACTTCTCTCTAATATCAAACTAATTTCAACAAAATGCAAACATAAAGCTCATTGTCTTCTAAAATCACAACAAGTAAACAATCAGCATCATCCAATTGATTCCCCAAGCAATCAGCATCATCCAAGCAATCAGCAACATTCAATTGTCTTCCAAAATCACAAAACTGGCAGGGTTGGTCATCACTGCATTGCACAAACAAGAAAAGAAGAAAAGTAAGAGGCATGTTTAACTCTAAGGTTTCAATTGATTTGGAAATAAAGAACTTTGACTAACCACGAATGAGTTAATCAAGGGCATAATAGATTGATCTGCTCTTCTGAAAGAATCTTAAACTGAAAAGCAACAACTCTGTGTAGATGTATGTTTTGTGTGCGTTTATGTGCATGTGTGCACACACAAGACGCATACAACAGCAATCCGGTCAAAGATAGACACCATGATTAATCAACGGTTATATGAGGACTCCACAGCGATTCTGATTCAATCAAGGGCATCAGACAAGATTTGAACTGCAAAAATATGCATGAATCAATGATCCCACATCATAAATCTTGTGGCTTACTAGAAACATGAAATCATCATTGACTCATTGAGCCCTTGGAGAGAATCAGTTTGCATGTCAGTATCAGTGGTCAAGGGTCGTTTTTACAGCCTGAAACTTAAAACTTCTCTGCTATGGCCATGATAGAACTTACTGCACCCCAAGTAGACATCTAATGCCCTTTTAATCAACTCATCAGATTCATACCCGGCCAATACTTCTTTAGTTTACTCTCAATATATGGGCCAACTAAAAAATCATAAATAACCCCAACAACGTTATATTGGTAACAAACATGCCCAATACAAACTTTATGATTTTTTCAGCTTTGTATTAGCTTTAATTTTTCCTTCCACTGTTTCCATCTCTAAATTAATTTTAGTTATATATTTTCACACTCAACTTATAACATTTCTCTAGATAACTATGATTTCCATCCTCCTTGGAGGGCAGATAAAAACCCACACCCCAAAACGTGAATTGCAATAACAAGGAGAGAGGAAGGGATCTGGGCTTCCTCGCCGGATCCGGGCTTCTTGCCGGATTTGGTCTCCGAGGGAGAGGGAAGGGAGAGAGAGGAAGGAGAGCTCGGCGATGGGGGGCAACGGGGAAAGGGGTGGAGATCGGGGCTTCTCACCGGATTTGGTCTCCAAGGGAGAGGGAAGGGAGAGAGAGGAAGGAGAGCTCGGTGACGGGGAAAGGGGTGGAGATCGGGCCTCCTCGCCGGATCTGGTCTCCGATGGAGAGGGAAGGGAGAGTGATGCAGGACGAAACCCGGGTGACCCCGACCGTCAGGGGGCATAACTTTTGATCCGGGTATCCGATCGAGGCGTGCGACCAGTCGAAACGACCGAGTCGACGAGCCCGTCAAGAATCATCAGAGATCGAAGATCTCTCCATTACAGTTACCTCAAAATCTGCCAAATTCCCTCTTCGTTTGGCTTAAAATTCAGTCTTTTCGTAAAACTTTCCTTTTTAGGCAGTTTGTTCGGTCCTGTCTATTGTTGGTAAATTTCCTAGTTTGAGTAGGATTTCTTTTGTTTGAATTCCGGGTTTAATATTTGGATTGGGTTTAATATTTGGATTGGGTTTAATATTTGGATTAGGGTTTGATCATGTTTGAGTTGGTCAGGTCTTTCCTTAATCCTATAAAAGGAGGCCTTAGGGTTTGTAAAGAGGGAGTTTTGATGAATAAAATTGAGTTAGTTTTCTCCTCTTGAGAATTCTGGTTTTCTCTCCCATAGAGAGTTTGGTTGTCTCTCCCATAGAGAGGTCCACGTTTACCCTGCGCCAGAGAGAGAGGAAGGAGAGCTCGGCGACGGGGGGCGACGGGAAGAGGGGTGGAGATCGGGCCTTCTCGCCGGATCTGGTCTCCGCCCGATCTTGTCTCCGATGGAGAGGGAAGGGAGAGAGAGGAAGGAGAGCTCGGCAACGGGGGATCCTAAGGATCCTTATCAAATCCAAATGAAAACAAAATCATAAATCAAATCAAATACCAACCTAATAATATCTGAAAAACTAATAAAACCAAACACAAAATCCTAAGGATCTAGAAGTATAAAAATTGATCAAAATGCAATTTACGCATCAAAATTATACATAAAAATTAGAAAATTGATCATCTAAAATTGACAAAAATGAAATTTCATCTTTTAAACTATATTTTCATCTTTCAAAATTCATTTTCATCATTCTGAATTCATTTTCATCTTTCTGAATTCATTTTCATCTTTTTAAATACATTTTCATCTTTCTGAAATCATTTTCAAGTACTCATTCCAGAGTGTGCCAGAGTAAAGATTCTTTCAAATTCAATTATGGATTTTTGCAAAGAGTGTCAGATTCAAAGTGTTAAGTATGGAATTTTTGCATATCTTCTGGGGTTTTATTATGACAGGGCAGCGCTAAGGTATGGTCTTGAACTGTGTCATTGCAATTCCACCAACAGTGATCTCTTCAGTCGTGGAAAATTATTAAGTATTTTCATAACAAATTTGAGATTACATAAATCCTAAATTTCAAGTGTGCTAGCAGCAAGCATTTATTTTCATTCCAACATAACTAAGTTCTCTAGTCAACCTTATAAGGAGCAATAACGGTTAAACCTGCATTAATTCATATCCCCTAAGTTTCTTTATATATATTCCCTAAGTTTGTTTTATATAAAACTGCATTAATTCAAATCAACCTAAGTTCTATTAATATTATCTTATGCTAAGACTTATATATTATTTTATATACCCTAAGTTAAACTTATAATATTTTTATATATTTTATATTTTATATTTTTATATTTTATTAGCTGTGTTTTATGGTGGCAGTGAACAAAAAGCTACGTCCAACCTTCGAACCCTGGACCACCTACGAGTCAACACAGCCGTCTAACCAGACAAACTACAAGGAGTTTGTTAAAATTTTATATTAGTAATAACTAAAAACTGTGCTAGGGGCACAGGTGAGTACTAGTATCTTATAAGGGAGAGTGCATTCTATCAGATGACAGAGAATGTTTAAAGGATTTATCTCTTTTATATCTAACGGTGGATGTGAAGGGGTAGTTAATGGTGAGAGATATATATATATCTAGAGAGAGAGGGATAGTGGTAAGTTACCGTGCTAGGGACCCCACTAGTTACATATATGACCAAAGTTATTACGCTTTTATGTCCCGATGGCCTATGGTAGAAAAAGACAGGCACCACCAATTGAAAAAAAAGTTAAGTAAAAAATTTACATGTAACATATAGGTGCCGAAAATTTATAGTTGAGATGTTGATAAGGAACAAGCTTTGTTTTTCAGATCTGTGCATCTGAGACCTAGTACCCTTGCTCGAGTCTTTGCTCCTGAACCTGATGCACCTAAAAAAATGCTGAACATGGAACCTAGTTATAGCATACTATTTGATTTGCCAGAATAAAAGATGAAATCAGATAAAAGACCACAGCTTAAAAAGTACTTCGGACACTAATTCTCAAGGGGCCATTCGGTAGCACTATATCAAGCTACGTACATATGCAGGAGCTAACAACTAATAAATGAGTTGTGGAAACAAGCACTAACATCTCATGCAAATAGCTAGCTTTCATACAATCTTCTGATGAAAGAACATACATAGGATCGTTGATCACACATCGTTGATCATAGAAGGTTTAGGAAAAAACCAGGATGTTACTAGACAACTAATATGTCCGAACTTAGTCCAATCGGCATCCACTCTTGACCCATCTAAAGAATAAACTTCAAAGGTGTTGAGCTCTTCTGAAGGAATGTAGATACAATCTCCCATGATCCCCTTCACCCTTGCAGCATCCAGCACCTGGCATTCACCACATACCGATGCGAACAGCGCCCGGCCATTCAAGCTGTCCATCCTCACCCACTCCCTAGCTGCCATGTCCATCCGCATGGCGCCGAACCGGCTACCAGGATCTTTGTGATAACGTCCTCGGTCGGAGAATACCAGTAGCTCACCATCCCAATCCCCCAGCAGAAGCTGACCTGCCCACCGCTGCCTGCTCGAATTCCAAGCCAAAATACTGAAACTTCAAGGCGCCAGGGCCAACGAGTTGCATGAAGTAGAAACAACGCATGAGGGAGACGGTATACAATGTGTTGTTGATAACAATGACATGTTTCACCTTGTAATCTCAGTAATCAATAGGTGGATCTGTACATGGCGGCCATGGACAGTAGGTCCAGTCGGCTGCGGTGAGGGCCACGGACTCGGAGCCGCCAGCTCCCATCTCCATCTGAAGATGGAAGGCACCCTTCTTAACGAACAATATCAACCGGCATTCAGTACAACCAGGTATCACCCAGAAGACTCCGATTTGGAAAGGACGGCGAAAGCCATTTAACCTGCCCATATGTCTTCCAGTGTGCAGATGGGTGAGGTACGGGATCATCTCGATCAGCTCCTTTCTCGAGTGGAAGACGTAATGGCTGGGCCGTTGGGAGCGATACAGTGATCTTTTCGGCATCGGAGATTTGCGCCATTTCAGGTGCCTCCGTTCAGTGATATCATAGAAAATATAGCTGGTATATAACGGGCACCCATTGTCTGCCATGAGTAGTGGAGGTAGCGATGACATGTAGTCGGCCATGGCTTCCTTGTATACTGACCTCCATGATTGACATGTCCTGCCGTACGCAACATAGGCCGGCACGCTGCTTAGCTTCATGGCAATAGTGTGGAGTACAACGTCGGGAAGATCCGACCATCGCCTCTTCTCGTCATCGTTGGTGATCTTCTTGTAGTTGTTGCGGTGGTTGGACAGTACTTGCCCCATGATAGTAGGAGAAGCTGAAGCAACAGCAAAGATGAAGATCCGAAACTTTTATTGCTGGGTGAAGTAAAAAATTCTGTTCTGTTTACTCTGCAAAGGAGAAAGAAGCTGTTGGCTAATAGAAACGGTGCTCACGATAAAGAAGCCGATGACCTATATTTTACAGATATACATGTGTTTCTGAATCCAAACAAGAATCCTTATCAAATCCGAATGAAAAAAAAAAAGCATAAATCAAATCAAACACCAACCTAATATATCTGAACAAATAAGAAAACCAAACACAATACTAAGGATCTGGGAGCATATATCAGCCCTCCGATGAAACGGCATCATATATATTATACAATCTGCATCAAATAAAGATGAAACTGCAAAACTTCTATTGATGGGGAAAACAAAAAATTTGTGTTCTGTTTTTCTCTGCAAATTAAGAAGAAAGACGAAACTGCTGGATAATAGAAACGTCAGATAAAGCGTGAAGGAAGAAACAATAGATTTAAATTAACGAAGAGGTAGGCTCACGTACGCACAAATTAAGAACAGGACGTCCTCTGCTGCTCTCTTCTTATTATCACGTGTCTCTCTATTGTGCTCACGAAAAAGAAGCCGATCACCTGTATTTTATAGATATACACGTGTTTCTGAATCCAATCATGAATCCTTATCACATCCAAATCAAAACAAAATCCTAAATCAACTCAAACACCAACCTAATCATATCTAAATAGGGAATTAAATATATGTTAAGCTTTACTTTCCAAATCAAGTTCAATTTCAAACTCTTATTTCAAATTCACGGGGTTGTTTAAGCCCAGAACGTGGAACCTAATAACTGTCAGAAAATTATTATTTTTACCTTGAAAATAAATGCCATCATCAACTGTCTGGATGAGTGCTATATAGGTATGGTTCTACTCGTCAACCTTAATTAAAAAAAAGAAACAAAACAAAACAAAAAAAAAGGAAGAAGAAACCATCGAACCCATTTGTTATTTGAATCTCATCTGGACTGCACACCGATCCGTTCTTTTAAACATGTTCACGACCGGAACAATCCGGCCTTGAGGTTACTTACAGTTTGGCCCTTGCTTAGGGTGACAAAAACCCTTACTCGAAACCAAGACCTACTTCACAAGGTACTTAACCAAACATCTGCTAGCCGCCCAACACCTCACACACGAAGTTCCATGGAAGGACTTTCACTCATTAGCTATTGTATTGTGCTACGGACAAGCCTAAGGAATTCAGTCATAAAATACTTTCTCATAAAGATTGAAGCATAAATTCTTTATACGCAAATAGTAGAAATGATTTTCCAAAGAAGAACTTAATGCATATACATTTTCTATTGGAAATAATCAAATACAACGTATATTAAAGCTCCTGCTTCATTCAACATAAACCTTGCAATAGTAAATTGTGCTAAATTGGAACATCACCATGAAATTTTATTTCAAAAATTCAACGTATAATAAACAAATATAAAAATCTGCATAAATTCAAGAAATACACTTTCAAAAAATAAAAGCAACTTGCAAAATCTGATTTTGACAAAAATCAGAATAAGCTTTGCCATCAAAGTTCTTTAGAGATATCTGGGCAAGCTCGCCCTCGTATGAGGGCATCCAATTGTCAAATTAACCTTCAGATTCCTAATTGCAAGCGGTGATCCACTTATTCCACTAGTGTACCGTCTTGAAGCCATCAACAATGTCCTATAGGCATTCAATGAATCAAAATCAATTTCTAAATTCACTCCAATTAAACTCTATCAATCTCCCCTTTTGTCCTCGCCTCTAATCATATAATATCCATATCAGCAAACACATAAAGTCCATACAAACGTATTTAGATAAAAGGCAAACATAACCCACCTTAACTGGAACTGCCCAATTGAGGTTATGTTTGGATGATCTGGACTGTATGAATAGGTGCTAAAGTTGGGTAGGTTCCAGTGTAAGATTTTCAGGGGACTTGAACAGATCATGGATAATTATCATACTATAAAAATAAAAATAAAAAATTTCCGAAAAATGAGAAAGAGAGAATTAACCAACCAAGTGAGCCCGGAAGGCAGCCTGAATCTTGACGGCGGTGCATAATAAAATGGCAGAGCAGTGCCTTAACAGCAACAACCTTCGACAGGCGAGGCGTCGGTGGCGAGGGAGGTCAGTGGTGAGGGAGGCCGGGGCGGGGCGATGGAGGCCGGAACGGGCGAGGTCGAGTGTGGACGGGGACGGGCGAGGTCGAGGGAGGCCGGCGCGGGCGAGGGAGGCCGGGACGGGTGAGGTGTCGGCGGCGGTGGCGACGTCTAGGGCACGGGAGAGAGGGCCACTCGCGATCCAGTGGATGGGGGGGGGGGGGGGGGGGGGGGGGGTGTATGGGGTTAAGTTTGGAACCATCGTTTCTCAAGGTACTCTCTCTTATCTGGGGTGTTAGTACTCCTCGTCGTCGACGGCGAGGAGATGGGTGGACGGTCCTCGAGGCGTCGTCGGGGCGAGGAGATGGGAGGACGGGACGAGGCTTCGTCGTAGGGGAGAGAGGTGGGCACGTAGAAGTAGGTCGCGATCGTCGGGGAGAGAGGTGGCGGTGGACCGTGCACGGGAGAGAGGGTGGCGATCGTCGGGAGAGAGAGCTAGGGCACGAATGGGGGGCTTAGAGGGTGATCGGGGGGCCGGGGTGGGGTGTTAGTGGTCGATCGTCATCCTGGCCGATGATCAGAGTTCCCTACATAACACTGGGAACTAGTTCCCAGAGGAGGCGGGGATGGAGAGCGAAGGAGGCCGGGGCGAGGCCAGAGGAGGGCGGTGGTGGAGGCCGGACCGCCGGAAGAGTAGATCACGATGGGGGGTAGAGAGTGGGGGAAGGGGATTTAAGTTTGGGTTTTGGATTTAAGTGGATTCGACCCGTTAACCCTATAATTTAAGTGGAAGGTGTGAGAGGGGATGGTATTGTGTTTTAATCTCAGTCCTTGATTTCAAGGGTTGATATCCAGTGTCAAAATTTGTGTTAAGTTTTGTGTATGTGGAACCGGACCCATATCATCCTTATATAAAAGCATGGTTATAAAATAACCTTTGGTTGTCCTACGTGGATCCTACATGGCAGGCTTAGTCCTATGTGGAGCCTACGTGGTGGGGGAAGTTAATGGGGGAGGTGGTTAATGGGGATGAGGGGGAAGTTAACATGGAAGTTAATAGGGGTTACTGGAGGAGGGGGTTGAGGGGTGGGTGGTTAACAAGGAAATTAACATGGAAGTTAAGGGGTGAGTGATTACCATGTCAGAATATCAGATGGCATGGGGGCCCGCTAGTATATATATACTAGTGGATGCTCGTGCCCCTGACACGGTTTTTATTCCTTTATAAATGTTTTCATTATGTGTTTGCATAGTAAGATGTTTTCTAGTATACATTATTTTTCTAATTATAGGCTTTCTTAATTACCTGTATTAGAGATAAAACTTTAACTAAGACCATTACATATATGTTAAAGCAATGCATTGCATTGCATCTGCTAATGCAATGCTGCATTAGTAAAAACAGTCATTTTGGCTGCATTAGCTAATGCAGCATTTGAGGCCCTTTTTGCATTAACTAATGCATGCATCAGCTAATGCAATGACCAACCAAACACTGGTATAGACCAAAATGATGTATTAGCTCATGCATGCATCAGCTAATACAAGCAACCAAACGCCCCCTTAGTTTAAACTCTCTATCTATCCCTTCTCCTTTCTTGCGCCGCCAATCGCCTCCTCATCGCACACCAGATTCTCACTGAAAACCCACCACCGAACCTTGCCGATCGAGACCGTCGGATCCACCGCCTCTCTTCCCTAAGCTCTCTCCCTTCACTCGATCCCTCTCTCACCCTCTCTTTCCCTTATGTGATATCTCCGACGACGTCGGGTCAAAAGCGTTGAGGTGGCCGGGGTCGGAGGGCAGCGACGAAAATGGCGTTGTCCGCCACGAAAACCTCCGGTGACATCGGGTAAGAGGTGTTGCGACTCGTGGCCGGTGAGCCGTCGGATCCGCCGGCTCTCTTCCCTAAGCTCTCTCCCTTCACTCGATCCCTAGCTCTCTCACCCTGCGACGACGTCGGGTCAGAGGCGTTGAGGTGGCCGGGGTCGGAGCCCAGCGATGAAAATGGCGTCGTCCGTCATGAAGGCCTCCGGCGACGTCGGGTAAGAGGTGTTGACGTGTTATAAGAGTAGATACTAAGATCGAACTGGTTCTCCATAGACCGTCTGATGTGAGTAAAAGGATGTCTTATAAGAGTAGATATATATGTTTATATGATATGATATCTCAGGGGTGCATAAGTTTTATAATTGGATGGAGATGTGGGAGATGATTTGGACCTTCTACTCTCCGACGTCATTTGCTTTAGTGGTCTTGATTTGGATCCTACTATGACTCGCAATAGTGACAATAGATGCAAACAACTACATCTTGATTACTGTTTTCTTCGAAGTAGGCAACCAAAGTGACGTTTTATGTTCTTATAGTAGTTTTATTGATCAAAGAAATTATTGTTTGTATTCGTCGCCTTACATTTCCACCTAATTGTGACCAGAAACATAGTTACATAGGTGTGTATATAAAAGGCTCAGAGGACTGAGATTATCTCCTCATATTTAATCTAACGGTGGACGGGTGGGGGAGTTAGTGGTGGGAGAGTGGGAGAAGTCGGTTATAACCAAGCCGGGTGACACGGGGAGCCCCACTAGTATATGTATATAAAAGGCTAAAGTCTACTTTTGCTACATGTAATTTGAAGGTTATGACAAATTGGTAGCTATAATTTACTTTTACTCGTTTTACTGCCCATAGTTTCAAAATTACCCGATTTCAACCCTATGGATGAACGTCGAAAGTTATGTGACGGTAAACTGGCCATAAGTGCGTCACGTGATCAGTTAGTTAACAGCCAGTGACCCCGCCCGTGACTATTGTCAAAGGGGCTACGGTTTTGGAGAGGGACCACCGAGACTGAGAGACCAGTGATCGGAGTGCAATGGCCGACTAAAATCAAGTTTTCCGAGCAATAGGTACGCCTGTATTTGTTCAATTTCACCCAATTTTATCCTAGATTTGACGGTATGCTTAGTTATTTCGATGCTAGACCCGGTGATACGGATTTGATTCATTTGAAGGCATTATTTAGTTGTTTATTTGATTTTGAGATGTTTAATCGAGTTTTCTCACTTTTTTAAGCCACAAGGCTCGTTCTTCATTTCCTATTCATCAAGTTGGGGGCGAAATCAGTCACGTGATTGGTTTACCGTCGTCCTCTTATAACGCCATTCAGCGGCATGACCTCAGTAGGTATATATTATTAAAACTTTGGGTACTAAAATGAGTAAAAATAAGCTGTAGGTATTAATTCATCACAACCTTGAAATTACAGATACCAAAAGTGGATTTTAGCCTATAAAGAATCATCAAGGAATAATGTTCTTTGAATAAAGATTTGTGTACATGGTCACGTGGCATGTCCATTGCACATGTCTCCAATCGGTAGTGAGAATTTGTTGATTTAGTCTATCGATATTGTTCTACCAATGGATTAGATCAACCAATCGGTATCTCACTATCGATTGAATGTACCAATGATCAAATCGGTAGGTATATACCGATCAATTGATCTAGTCCATCGATATTGTTCTACCGATAGACTAGATTAATCTATAGATATCTCACTACCGATTGGAGACATGTCATATGACCATATACACAAATCACAACCCATGTTCTTTTACTCTTTTTCTACTCAAGGGTTTTCCAATAACCAAAATTTGGATATCCATCATTTTGCTTGCCTAACTCAGCCTGCCATAGTTGTGAATCCGTGATGCGACTATCCTCCTCCTCCTTCTCCTCCCAACTTACCAATGGTTGTTCCGAGTCGTCACTTGACTCCGAAGAAGACGATCGGAAGGTATATGAAGAGGCGGGTACGCCAGGTCGTCACGGTACAGGGGTGACTGATGAAGTGGTGACAAAGAATCGTTCGAAAAGGTACGACGCATGAATCGGGATACGACGTCAGGAAGGAAGTGGCGGACCAACCATGATGGGCCCTGTCTCGTGTACAATCATCCTAAAGGAAAGGAAGGGGCCAAAAGACCAGTAACGTTTAGCTCCCATTCTTCATTTTTTTCCATGGAAAAAACTCTTCAAACATCACAATTAGTCCTCCAATATCTCATAACCTCATAAGAACTGCACATTTTTTTCATTTTCTGCATCGAAAACCTCTTTAGATTATTCGCATATATAGGAAAGCGACAACAAACATGTATGGGAGACATTACATGAGATAAACCATGAAAAAAATCACCAAATGCATGACTTTATCATCAATTCCTTGTACAACATCTTCGTGTTTGTCATCCTTTTTGGTTCATATTCTGCAATAACTTCTCTGACCCTAATTTATAATATCACCATAAGTGATCAACGATTGGTTATTAATTAGTTACAACTAATAAGGTATATGTTTTTTTAAAGTAAAACCTGCTATATCATTTTCTCTTCAGCTCATCAATTGGTTATTAATTATTTATAGCTAATAAAGTATATGTTTTTTAAGTAAAACCTGCTAAATGTTTTTAACAGCCTTGAGTATAGTTCAAGTTTTTACAACATTCCTTATATCAAGTTGGACAGAGAATAATAAAAATTCCTTATATCAAGTTTTTACAACATTCCTTATATCAAGCATAATATTGTATCCACAGTCAAATAAAAATAACACTGATTTGTGTACATGCTGAGGTGGCATGTGTATTACGCATGCTATGATCGGTAGTCAAAGTACCGACTCTTTCATCTATCTCATCGGTAGTGGGCTACCAATAGGATAGATGAAGCTATCGGTAGTGGTCTACCGATACATTCAATCGGTAGCCTATTACCGATTCTTGCATCTATTCTATCGGTAGCCAACTACCGATTGGATAGATGAAGATATCGGTAGTGGGATACCGATACATTCAATCAATAGCCAAGATACATTCAATTGGTAGCCAAGATACATTCAATCGGTAGCCAAGTACTTATTCTTTCATCTATCCTATCGGTAGTGGGCTACCGATAGGATAGATGAAAAAATCGGTACTTGGCTACCGATAGGTGGCATGTGTAATCTGTCCATGTACACGAATCTTTATTCAATAAGAAATATTCCTACTTGCAATTAACTTGCAAGAATTAGCAATTGGTTATTAATTAGTTACAGCTAATAAGGTATATGTTTTTTAAGTAAAATCTGCTAAATGTTTTTAACAGCCCAGAGTATAGTTCAAGTTTTTACAACATTCCTTATATCAAGTTGGACAGAGAATAAAAAAATAAAAAAAAATCTTTCTCCTCCCTATCTCCATTGTGAACCTCTCCAAGTTTAAATCCAAAAGGAAAACCATTAGTACTTCACAGAAGATTAAAATTATATAATAGAAGATTCCCAAAATATAAGAAGCCCAACTAACAAAAGATTCGAACACACTGCACCCCTGTTTGGTATGGGGTTAAGAGGGGTTATCCTCGCTTAACCCCATTCCTATCCTCAAACACCAAATCTCATTATTACTACTTTATCTTCATTCCATCTACCACCGTTACTCTATTTTTTTTCTATCCCCGTTCCTTAACCATACCTTTTCTTACCCTTTGTAACCCTATTCCACTTTAACCCCACTTTTTTCTAACCCCATACCAAACAAGAATGAGTACTACAATCATCAAGACATAAAGAATCATGTCGATCCTGATGTCTATCTGCACCACTCCCCGGAACCAAGAATACTCATGCAGCATAATCATCAAAATTGTTGACTCTATCGAATTCATCAATTAATCCACTGACTATATCTGCAAGACAATATAACCTGATGTCTATCTGCACTGACTAATCCTTGTCTACCAACCTGAGACAGTAATGCCGAAACCCGCATGCAAATCCTACAATGCTGCTTTTCCAATAAGGTTCTTCAAATTATGACACGCATACATATTCAAAACACGCATGCATATTCAAATTATGACAAAAGCAAATAATGGCATAAAGATCAGTTTAGCGAGAACTGATGGAAGATAGAAGAGCGCGCTTTTAATTTAAAATCAGCAAATTAATAAGCTAAGTGTGCATCAACATAATAGCCTAATGCCATGCACAAAGTCGAGACAAATTTTCGTCTATACAAATTTTCCTATCTCAAAATCAAAAGAAAATTCACGGGGATCAGCATTTCGAGAAGATTAAGACCAAAAGAGAATTCGTAAAAGTGTCGTTTGGTTGCGGGATAAGCAATTCCGGGATTGGAGAGGATAGGGATTGATATGCTGGGATATGTAGTGGGATATATGTGGTATTTGGTTGAAAAGTAATGATAAAATTGTAATGTTTTGTTGAAAAGTAGAGATAAAGTTGACGTAATGGGTTGAAAAGTAGGGATAATGAAGTAATGATTGGTTGAAAAGTGAAAAAGTAACGATAAAGTTGATGTGATTGGTTGAAAAGAGGAAAAAACGTAGTAATGATTGGTTGAAAAGTGTGGATAAAGTGGGGATAGAAATAGGAATAGAAGTGGGGATTAGAGGGTGTTTGGCTACAATACCGGGATAAACTGGGCTTAAACCAGGATAAGAATTCCTAATCCCCGAACCAAATGAGGCCAAAGGGTTATTTACATATATATATATATATATATATATATATATATATATATATACACACACACACTAGTGGGGTCCCCTGCCACTTGGCAGGGTAACCACCATCTCCCCTCATAACTCCCCACTAACCCCTCCTAACTCCCCCCTCTCCCACTATTACCCCTCCACATCAGCAGCCACATAGGATATATCTGCCACGTAGGACGCCAGCTAGGACAAACCAAAAATTAACTTCTTAACCATCATGCTATATAAGGATGATATATATAACTGAAATCTGACATATTACATATTTAGATTTATAAACAACCGTTTAAAGTCCAAAAGTTGTATGTTTAAAGTCCATATTACATATATAGGTCTGAAATATGGCATATTACATATTTAGGTCTATTTAGGTCTATAAACACCATATAAAGTCCAAATGTAGTCCAAATGTTGTATATTTAAACTCCAAATTAACTCTCCCAATGATAGATAAGGGCAAAGAGGACATTTCGCATGTCTCCGTTAAGGCTGTTAGGCATATTCCATTTAGATTCGACAGGAAGCAACTCCAGGGGCACATTTGGACTTTAAACGGTGTTTATAAATCTAAATATGTAATACGTAAGATTTGAAACATATATATGTAATTTTGTATATTTTTAGGTCTATGTACGTAAATAACCCAATCTCAAATTGCTGGAGAGTCCTAAATTCAAGTTAGTAGACTAAGCAAGGTATTAATCGATTGCAAAAAGAATCCAAGCCCATGTCTTTCTTGTATCAGTTATATAGCACATAATCAGCACCGGCATTTTACTATTTGTAGGTGGATTCTAATCCGTTCAACAGTTATAAAGTGGTATTGATGTGTGAAAATTAAGTTTGTTTTTGTCATAGATATAGATAGTATGCAAACACTATGGAAAAGGGTGCGATGGAGTTTTGGGCAGGGATCAACAAGTCTTGGGTAACTCTGGCATGGCTACACCATTTGGAAGGAAGTTCTGGCTGCTTCCTCATCCTCGGAGAATGCTAGCCGACATGAAGATGTTGCCTAACTACTACATGGCAAACATGATAAAGTAGTCATGCATTTCGTGATTTTGGTCGGTGTTTTCTTCATGTGCGTCTCATATATGTTCGTCGTCTCTTGGTTCATATTTTCTCATCTTTTTTTCTTTGTTGGACGGTTATCTCCTAGTTGAATTATAAATAATAAAAGAAGAAGATTGCATTGCCAAATAAAAGTGATGTTGCAAATGGCTGTGGGATGTTGGAAGGAAAACCGATATGATATACAATTTTTATGCATTTACTTCTAGGGGTAGCCGGAAAGCAACGACAACTATCCTTGATGCGCAACTAGAGATAAAAAGACATTGAAAAAGATGATCAATATGTCTCGGTTCATGTTTATGGGATTCTCTTTTGAATCCAATTTGGATTATAACTTGACAAAAATGATTGATGTGGGAAGTACTTTGTTGAGAGACAATGTTATTACGAGCATATCCAATTAAGCTAATTTCGAGTATTTTGGAATGACTTCCACTTTTTTAATATCATTAGAATTGTATAGGGTTTTAGATATTTAATATGTTTTTTTTGGGAGTTATATAGCTTAACTCTTTTCTTTACAGCAGGGTTTTAGATATGGAGTTGGTTTTTCGTGGGAGTTATATAGCTTAACTCTTTTCTTTACAACCTTTAGAAAAAAAATATGAAGTTTTTGGTTACAAGAGACAAACTCTGTCAGTCATTTTAATGGGGAGTGACTTATGAGAAAATGAGATTTCCATATAACTCATTTCTCTTCTTCACTTTCTTGTTACCAAACGGCCCCATCAGAAAGGTCAAGTTAAAAGTTGCCAACAAACTTAATTTACGGTGTGAGTTGTGCTTACTTGGTTTGCCTTATACTTAAGAAACTTACGAAAGAAGATAAAGAGAAGACATAGCAATTATTTACCATTTGGAAAGATAAATGTTTGGATTGTTGACGCTGAAACCCTGAAACAAAACTCAACAAGGCTGAAAAATGAGCGAAATAAAAATTACAACAAATAAATGACAATTAGATATTATATAACCGTATTAATATTGAACACTGCATTTTGTCACAGGAAGAGAACTTGAATTCAAGTATTAGATTTGTCATGTTCCATGTTTATATGTATTCCTCTTTTCTTCTGTGCTTATAAAAGAATTCAACTAAGTGCTAGTAGAAGTGTACAAGACCTCGAGCAAATGCAAATTTTGGAGGCATCTTCTCACTTGAGTATAATTGGATCAATTGTTTCTCTTTTCAAGTCTCTGTAATTTCTCTTTTCCCATGCGCCGATAGCGAAGCCAGAGTTCTGCCACCTTCAATCCAGCGCCATTGCTGCCAGTCTGTCACACTGCAGTTTGCAACCCCTCCAAGAAAAAACTACCTCCTCTTGCCTGGCAACCCTAATTTCCACAACCAAAATCCATATTCGCCATTTGGATTTGAGCAGCATCACCAACAAGAGTCACCTAGACATCCTTTGCAAAGTACAGCATTGAGAAAATAGACATGATAGAACACCTATATCAGTGTGCTTTGTCTTTTTATTCATGAAATCGAATTAAAATGGTCCCAAAACAGCAAGAGGAAAACAAGAGCTATGCAACTAAAACAGAAATTATCATCTAAACCTATGTCAGTATGCTCATAATATTTGCTCACATTATTGTCCAGTTACCTCCTCCAATTATTGATCCAATTAAGTAATCAGTGGACATAGTAGTATGAAACTGCAACGTTCACAGCTGATTACAAGAGATCTAATCTCATCAGCTTTTGTTATTTAACACTTTAGCCTGCTTTAACTATGTTGATGCATAATACATGGGAGATAGACCCTTTTGCCAATTATGGTACTATCGCCAGTAAAATTACTTAGACCGCACTAAACCATACATGTCAATCGTTGTTGCAAGCGACACAGATTGAGTTTGTCTAGACAATACTCGTGAAGTTTTCGGTGAAAGTTTGAACACATTTTTTCACCATGAATTTGGCTCAAGATGTGTGACTCAAGCTATTTCTGAAAGATCACATTCTCAAATTTCAAAAGGTCATCTAAAAGGTCGCTTGAATTCAAATCTCGAGGCAATTCATGGTATTCACTATTTAGATGTGATTAGGTTGGTGTTTGAGTTGATTTAGGATTTTGTTTGGATTTGGATATGATAAGGATTCGTGGTCCATCTTTATTTGATGCAAATTGTATAATATATATGACGCAGGAGCAGAGCTGGAAGAGATGGAGGTGGCGGAAATAGAGCAGGAAACAGAGCACGGCGCGTCGCGTGCGTTGGAGGAAGCAGGAAACAGAGCACGGCGTGTGCGCGTCGCGTACGTTGGAGGAAGCAGAGCCTGACGCGGATCGCGGCGCGACGTGATGCTATTTAAACTTGGATTATAGTTTGGGTTCAATTAGTTGGATCCTAGTTGGGTTCTAGTTTGGAGTCAGGTCTAATGATCATAGTTGGTTTAGACTTTTGTTAAACCATATTTATGTAATAGCCAGTAGAACGATGGGGACTTTTGATCATTATTTTGAAGAAACTAAACCCTAGAGTTGCTTCTCTGAGAGAGAGCGTCTCCTACGTCCTTCTTCCTTCTTGACAGGTTCTTTTGTTCGCTGGTTCGTGGATTCGTCCAAGCGTAGGGAAGGCTACGTCAACAAGCGAAGAACAACGTTCTTCCAGCCTCCAGGAGGATTCCTAGAGGTGCTAGAATATTAGTTCTCTTCTACCAAGTGGATTCTTGGATAGGAGGAACGTTGGCCACTGTTCGACGACTGTTCCGGCATCAGATTAGGTTGGTGTTTGAGTTGATTTAGGATTTTGTTTGGATTTCGATATGATAAGGATTCGTGGTCCATCTTTATTTGATGCAAATTGTATAATATATATGATGCCGTTTCAACGGAGGGCTGATATATGCTTCTAGATCCTTAGGATTTCGTGTTTGGTTTTATTTATTTTTTCAGATATTATTAGGTTGGTGTTTGATTTGATTTATGATTTTGTTTTCATTCGGATTTGATATATATATCTATTAGCCAACAGATTGTTTCTTCTTTGCAGAGAAAACAGAGCAGAATTTTTTACTTAACCTAACAATAAAAGCTTCGGATCTTCATCTTTGCTGCTGCTTCGGCTTCTCCTACTCTCATGGGGCAAGGGCAAGTGCTGTCCAACTATCGCAACAACTACAAGAAGATCACCAACGATGACGAGAAGAGGCGATGGTCGGATCTTCCCGACGTTCTACTCCACACCATTGCCATGAAGCTAAGCAGCGTGCCGGCCTATGTTGCGTTCGGCAGGACATGTCAATCATGGAGGTCAGTATACAAGGAAGCCATGGCCGACTACATGTCATCGCTACCTCCACTACTCATGGCAGACAATGGGTGCTCGTTATATAGCAGCTATATTTTCTATGACATCACTGAACGGAGACACCTGAAACGGCGCAAATCTCCGATGCCGAAAAGATCACTGTATCGCTCCCAACGGCCCAGCCATTACGTCTTCCACTCGAGAAAGGAGTTGATCGAGATGATCCCGTACCTCACCCATCTGCACACTGGAAGACATATAGGCAGGTTAAATGGCTGTCGCCGTTCTTTCCAAATCTGAGTCTTCTGGGTGATCCCTGGTTGTACTGAATGCCAGTTGATATTGTTCGTTGAGAAGGGTGCCTTCCATCTTCAGATGGAGATGGGAGCTGGCGGCTCCAAGCCCGTGGCCCTCACCGCAGCCGACTGGACCTACTGTCCTTGGCCGCCATGTACAGATCCACCTATTGATTACCGACATTACAAGGTGAAACATGCCATTGTTATCAACAGCACATTGTATACCGTCTCCCTCATGCGTTGTCTCTACTTCATGCAACTCGTTGGCCCTGGCGCCTTGAAGTTTCAGTATTTTGGCTTGGAATTCGAGCAGCGGTGGGCAGGTCGGCTTCTGCTGGGGGATTGGGATGGTGAGCTACTGGTATTCTCCGATCGAGGACGTTATCACAAAGATCCTGGTAGCCGGTTCGGCGCCATGCGGTTGGACATGGCAGCTAGGGAGTGGGTGAGGATGGACAGCTTGAATGGCCGGTCGCTGTTCGCATCGGTATGTGGTGAATGCCAGGTGCTGGATGCTGCAAGGGTGAAGGGGATCATGGGAGATTGTATCTACATTCCTTCAGAAGAGCTCAACACCTTTGAAGTTTATTCTTTAGATGGGTCAAGAGTGGATGCCGATTGGACTAAGTTCGGACATATTAGTTGTCTAGTAACATCCTGGTTTTTTCCTAAACCTTCTATGATCAACGATGTGTGATCAACGATCCTATATTCCTATGTATGTTCTTTCATCAGAAGATTGTATGAAAGCTAGCTATTTATGCATGAGATGTTAGTGCTTGTTTCCACAACTCATTTATTAGTTGTTAGCACCTGCATATGTACGTAGCTTGATATAGTGCTACCGAATGGCCCCTTGAGAATTAGTGTCCGAAGTACTTTTTAAGCTGTGGTCTTTTATCTGATTTCATCTTTTATTCTGGCAAATCAAATAGAATGCTATAACTAGGTTCCATGTTCAGAATTTTTTTAGGTGCATCAGGTTCAGGAGCAAAGACTCAAGCAAGGGCACCAGGTCTTAATGCACAGATCTGAAAAACAAAGCTTGTTCTTGATCAACATCTCAACTACATATTTTAATGTCTATATTTTAAATTATGTGGATGAATGATTGTACAGACTACATATTCAAGAAATACAAAGGAGACTCTGCCGAAATTTTTAATAATTTATATTCCTTTTTGCTAGTAATGATATATTTTCCATTTATTCTATTTGATTTTTTTGGAAACGTATTTTTATGACAGGTTTTCCTTTATACATTGCTCCTGGGCGGATATTTTTGTCAAATATAGATCGTATTTTCTAGAGACATGCATTTCGTCGGTGGCGATGTTTCCATTGTGTGGGCGATGTGGTGATTATAATGCGGAAGACGACTATTCTGACACGATCTTATGGTGATCTCTACCCCTTATACCTTGCTTTGTTTTTATGACTTAGTGTAATTGGGGACAATTACATTTAAGTTGGGGGTAGAATTCTTGGAATTCGTGTTTATTTATTTATTTTATGATAACCAACTATTATACATCCCCTGGATTATGTCAGAAGAATGAAATTATGATACTTATTGATAAAGACGCTTGATTTAGAAAATTGCCTGATGAATTATTCAAAAATTTATATGCCATATAAGATTTAGTAAATTTAGTTATGCATGGCGTGAGTTCTATAATTTAACACTTTTACCATGATTTAGTGATAACTTGACAGATATTATTGCACTTGAGCACTTTCACATGTGGATGAGTTGAAGTTAGATTCTGAGCCTGAGACTAGGATAGATTTACGATTCTAGGACATGTCACAGAAGATACATGAACACATGAAATTTTCTGTTAGCAAAAACAAAATATATATGTGTATAAAAAGGGTAGGTTTTCAACCTAGTAACCGGGCAGGATGCCTAACCAGCGTTATGTTCGCGTCAAACAGTTGAATTTCCTAACAGTGAGAAAGAGGACTTCATACTTGTAATCGGGCAATGTGCCTAACAAGGTGTGTTGTTCGCGTAAAACGGTTGAATGTCCTTGTGAAAAGGAAAAGAAAAGAAAAGAAAAGAAAAGAAAAGAACAGAGATTGTTATGTGATAAATGAAAAATATGTGCTTACTTAGAATTGTGATCTTGAATAGTTGAATGCTTGGATATAATGGATATTCTGATACATGTGAAACCAAATTCACACACTAAAGAGTCAAAGTTATTTTTGAATCATGATTAAATATGTTGAAGTATTGGAAGTGTGCTATGACATGTTTTTTGAATCATGATTAAATATGAAACCAAATTCACACACTAGAGAGTCAAAGTTATTTTTGAATCATGATTAAATATGTTGAAGTATTGGAAGTGTGCTATGACATGTTTTGATTTGCTCTACTTTTATGTGAATATGAATTAAAGAATATATTCATAGATATTATTTTTAGTTGATGCATTGGAATTAATGAGTATTATAATGGAGTTCTGATGACATGTTAAAGGGGATGTATAAATGTTTGTGGATATCATCATTGGAAACCCTCAGGAGACTATAACTCCTCCACTGGGGTAACCCAGGGGTTTAAAGGCTTGTTGCACATGCTAAGTGCAATCGTCAGACCTACGAAAGTGGCTAGTTAGATCTATTGCTTTCTTTTGATCTTTTCTTTGCTCGAGGACTAGCAAAGTATAAGTTGGGGGGTGTGATGAGTCACTAAATATTCATAATTAAACCCCTTAAATTACCTTTGTTAGCCCGAGAGTGTTTGTATTTGATAGTTTGTTAGTTTATTTCAGATTTAATCATGCTTTGAGAAGAAATGCAGGAAATTTGGCTAAAATGACTAAATAAACTACTTCGTCGACTGTCAGTAATATATTCGTCATATATTTCACAAAGGTCCAAATATTTTGAAACTTTGTGATATTTTAGAAGAGTAAGAGATCTACAACTTTTCTATTGGACCACTTTCCGAGATTCTTGATGGTGTGATAGCAGATTTGAAGAATACATGAAGAAACATAAGCTGAAAAGCTGCACCGTCGAAGCTCAAGAGAATATTCATCAAATATTCTAGATTACTCCAAATATTATGAAATCTTCGGGATTGACAGAAGACTTCCTAATCTACATCTTTTGTGTTGGACTAGTTTTCAGCTTCGGGACAGATTGGACCCAGTTGCGACAGGAATAGGCTGCCAGGATCAATTCAGGAAATCCGAGTTGCACTAGAGTCCAACTCAACTAAACCCTAGTTTTGGGAGTTCCCCTATACATATGATTATTTAATCCGAATTGGGGGAGGCTGGCTTGGAACTTTTTCTCAGTAGTTGACTTCATCAATGGATCTCCTCTCTAAGATGAGTAACTAAACCCTAGCTTAGGGATTTCTATGATGTAATAAGAGATCTTTTTAGGGTTTCCTATGGATTTGAGCATGTAAACATATTTTGATGGTTTGAATGGATGATTCTTATTCACTATATATCTATTGGTGTTATTTTTATTATTGTGGATGAATGATTCGTTCTTATATGCACTAGATCTAGGTCTTGAGCATGTTAGGGCTTGATATTAGAGATTCTCATCAAAGCATTCATGCTAGAACCATGGATGTGAGAATTTTCCTCTCGAGATTAAGAGTCTTGTGATGCTAGGACCTTTACACATAATGCTAGAACCATTATGACCAACTCTTAATCCGTTATTCATCTTAATTCAAGATTAGGGATTTCGTAAGTACTAGTACCACTACGCTAGTGCTAGAACTACTAGGTTAACTGCTAATCCTTGATACATTCTATTTGGCGACCTCAAGATGCTAGAACCATTTTGATTATATACCAATATTCATTCGTTGATATCATTGCCGACGAGGAATCCTAACCAGAACTTGTTGAGTGATAGGGAGAACTAGCCATTCACCTATCAACTAGTTAAAACCATCGATGATTAATTGATTTGCTCTCATCCTAGGAAGATTTAGTTAGTTCTTTATTACGGATTAGAAATCTCTGGGCGTTCTCATCATATTATTATTCAGTTTAGTTTAATCATTAGTTAAGAGTAGTTTAAACCGAAAAATCCTTTGCTTTTCCAATCTTTTGATATAGAACTATACAAGGTAATTAGACTTAATACTCTTTTCCCTGTGGATCGACTCGGACTCATTGTTATCTATCCCTAAAGTAGTTAGTTAGTGATTCGGATTATAAATTTCTAATTTTGGCATACTTGTTAAGACTACGACACTTTTCAAGTTCTATCAAAATTTTGACGCCGTTGCCGGGGAATAAATAGTAGTTAAGTTAATTGCTTAGTGTAGTTTTATTATTTTCTTTTGCTTATTAAAGAAAAAAAAAAAAAATAGTACTAGTGCTAATATTTCATATCTTTTTGATTGAGTGTTAGAGACTTTGACGAAGCACCTTCCAAGCGGAGAAGGAGCATCGGTCAAAACTTTATCGAGATAGCACGGTTTCTATCTCTCAACCTTGTTTGCTCTGGTGATGTGTGAATGAATGTGAATGAAGATTCAGATTTAGATATTACATTGCAAAGAATATTTGAATTCTCGAGCAGCATTGCTTAGATCTTTAAATATTTCATCGCATTCATCCATGGAGAACCCTAACTCAAATGATCATGGGGATTATGATGATAATTCATTTCATCCTGAAGATCAAGGCCGCATGGCTATGAAAGATTTTTATGTGCCTACTTCATTTACTTCTAATTCATGCATTCGACCTCCAGTTATAGGAGCAACACATTATGAAATCAAACATCAGTTTCTTCAATCTCTGCCTGCTTTTCACGGTTAATCTCTTGAAGATCCTTACAATCATATAGAAGAATTTATCTTGATTAGTTCTACCGTGAAAATCAATAATTTTACTGAGGATGCTTGGAGATTGAAACTTTTTCCTTTTACTCTTAGGCAAAGCTAAATATTGGCTGACATCATTAGAACCTAGATCCATCTCGACTTGGCCTCAACTTCAAACTCAATTTCTTGTAAAATTCTTTCTAATCACTAAGACTAGTGACCTTAGGCGAGAAATTTCTTCTTTCAGACAAGCCGATGATGTATATTTTCATGAAGTTTGGGACCGATATAGAGAACTTCTTAGGAAGTGCCTGCGTCATCAATTTCCTCAATGGGACATTCTAGAGAATTTTTATAAGCGTCTTAAAGAAAAACATTAGATGACTATAGATGCCGCATGTGGAGGAGTGTTTATCACGAATCCTCTTGATGATTCATGGAAACTTTTTGAGAGATTAGCTGAAAACTCCCAGCATCATGCCTCTTCGTCTAAGAATTCATCAAGTCAATCCAAGCCTAGAGATACCCTTGAATTGAACGAATCTACTCGTTTTGCCCGACAAGTAGATGCCTTAAGTAAGAAGCTTGACCAAGTCCTTACCCAAACATCAAATCTAATCAATTCCTCTAACCCTATCGTGCCTCAATTTTCGGGAGATGTTTGTTTCTTATGTTCCACTTCTGGCCACGATGTCACAGATTGCTATTTAGCACCTCATTATCCAGAGTTGGTTCAAGAACATGTCAATGCCATTTATAATCAATCCGAATCGACATATAATCCTTAGTCGAACACCTACAATCATGATGTGCGAAACCATCCTAATTTTTCTTGGAAAACACCTGACCCACAACCTACTTCTTTTAATTCAAGGCCACCGATGAATACTCAACACCAAATTATCCTCCTAAATTTCAGCCTCCGTATCGGCAAATCAAATAGTATGCTATAACTAGGTTCCATGTTCAGCATTTTTTTAGGTGTATCAGGTTCATGAGCAAAGACTCGAGCAAGGGCACCAGGTCTCGATGCACAGATCTGAAAAACAAAGCTCGTTCTTGATCAACATCTCAACTATAAAAGCTTCCAGAAAACAGAGCAGAAATTTTAACTTAACCCAGCAATAAAATTTTCGGATATTCATCTTTGCTGCTGCTTCGGCTTCTCCTACTCTCATGGGGCAAGGGCAAGTGTTGTCCAACTATCGCAGCAACTACAAGAAGATCCCCAACGATGACGAGAAGAGGCGATGGTCGGATCTTCCCGTCGTTGTACTCCACACTGTTAGCCAAAATAATGGTGAACCAATCAATGGTTGAAATGTCAGCTTAATAAAAATGGTCGATGACCTTTCCAATCTAACTGGACGATCATATTATATAATATGCAAGGAGCCATCGACCAAATGAAGATAGGCAAGAGAAACATCGGCCATGGGCGATGATGATCTATACACAAAACAAGCATCAGCCAAGAAGAATGACATGGCGACTTAAGAAAGATCATCGACCAAAATAAGGAACTTGCAACACAAGGAAAGCTCATCGCTCAGATGCAACCGTCATCGATTAAACCGTGATGTGGAGAAATGTGAAAACATTGGGGAACATAAGACACTCATCGAGAGTGAAAGATAGAACATAGTGGAGAACGTGATGAGCGGGAGTTAACAGACGGTTTAACCGCTTAAATATAAATAGTCTTCTCTTTCACTATGTAATCTCTCTCGCAAACCAAATCCAGAGCCTACGATCTTGATGTCTTCTTTCAATATGTTTCTTATTCTTGTAAGTTATTTTATTTAATGAAATGAGTATGTTTCTTTTAATCTTTATTCTTTCTCTTCGCATAAAGTAGTTTCTATTATTGTTCTTAGGTAAATCCTATTTTCCTGGACTTCATTTGTTTCCATTTTCTTCATCGGCTAGCCTCAAGGCCATTTGCATGTTTCTTCATCGCCCATCCGTAAATCGTTCAAACAAATTTTTGATTACTTTTATTCTTTATATGAAAATTAAAACAGAGGCTTCTCCTTTTCAAAGAGCTTTCTGGGATGGATATGAATCCTTTGAAAACTAGTATTCGATTTTCAAAGGTTGTGGGCGAAGATAGAAAGCATGCCATCTGCCATATACTGGGCATCACTATAACTAAAGGGACTTGGACTTACTTGGGTGTGCTCGTTAGTGAGAGAAGATTGTATATTGCAGATTTTCCCAGCCTAATGATAAGATGACTAATAGAGTGCTGGGGTGGCAAGGCCGCATGATCTCCGAAGCTGGTCTGGGGGTTTTAATCATGTCTGCCCTACAATCCATTCCCGGCTTCGTGATGTCTTTTGTCAAGGTACTTGTGGCTATGATTAAACGTATAAATCGGATATGCAAAGAATTCTTATCGAAAGGAAGGAAATCTGGCATGAGTATAGTAGCTTGGAATGATGTGTGCCTGCCATTGGAGGTAGGGCGACTTGGCATGCGTGATTTAAGCACTTGGCAACTGGTTTTAAAGATGTGTCGCATGGCAAAGTTTCTTGATAAGGAAGAAACAATATGGAAGCAGTTTAGTAAAGCAAAATACAAATGGAAGGAGATCCTACCATCCAAGAGAGGTTCCAATTCTGGATCTACACATTGGAAAGACTTGTGTGAAGCTGCTGATGTGGTACGTGGAGGATTGATATGTAAACCTGGCCGGACTAGTTCCCTTAGTATATTACATGATGCCTGGGTTCAAGAGATGCCTCTTGCAATGTCTCTAGCGACGTTTAATGGTTGGGATGACTACAATTGTGCTAGGGTTGAGGACCTGAGAGATGGTATGCAATGGGACCTGGATAAACTTAATTCCTTTGGGCACCCCTGTCCGGTAGAGGAGATATTGAAACTACCGATTAATACATTAGATAGTTGTAGATGGTCCTAACATAGATATGGTATTTGTACTACGACATATGCTTATAACTTTGTTATCCAAAAGAAGATTAAGAGCAGGAGGTGGGTTAAGGTAAGTGTCTGGAGGAATATTTGGAGAATTCAAATCGGATCCCGGATTAAACAGTTCATTTGGAGGACCTTGCATGGGAAGCTACATGTCAAAGAAATGCTTTGGAAAGCAAAGCTTGTCTCAGATAAATGTTGCCCCAGTTGTGGATGTGGAACTGAAAGCATTACACATGCACTTCTTGGTTGTGCTTTTGCCAAGCAGGTCTTACACATGGTATTGGACTCTTTGAATTGTGACAGCATAAATTGGGAGGCCGAGGATTACTTGGATTTGCTAATTCGGTCCTCCAATCAAGGTGATACTAGGAGAAGGAAATTGTAGTGGCTTATGCTATGTGGCTAAGTTGGAAAGATAGGAATCGACTTGTTTTTTGGGGCCATGGAGATAGTTCTCGTGCTATGGTAAACAAGGTGATGAGGCTGGTTGCGGAGTTCCTGGAAAGAAATCATAGTAAGATAAGATATGAAAGGAATTCTTCAGGTACAGTTATTCAAGTAGATGCTTCCTATGCTTCTTGCCAATCTGCTGTTGTAGCTGTACAAAAGGGGAGGCCACGTGAGGAAGATCTTGCCATCTGGGCAATGGGGAAGCAACAAAATGACTTGCTCGGAACCATTTCTCGTCCACATGCTTATTTTTTGCAACTTCTACTAGATATGTAAGCAACACAGTTTAAGCTTCAATACTCCATGTTCTCGCAACTGCCATATTTTGAAATTGATAGTCATAGTAATGACATTAACATGAATTGGCAGAATAGAAATCAACATTAATAGCTTATCAGAGATGGCATGCTTCAAACTATTTTGATCATATTCAAAATAAGCATGACATGTAGCCCATCACATAGCAATACAAATCAATAACATCTAATATAAATTGCATTCAAGGAAAAAAGAAGCATCAGATAGAACAGTTTAACAATTCCGATGCTGGTAGTTTGGTTGCTTGGTTGCTCGACATCTTCATCCACACGACTAGACAAAATACAAAAAAAACAGGACAAGGAGACAACTGATCAATAGTGCTTAAATCCATGAATTTGTTCAGAAGAAACTGGAGAGTCCATAATGCATTACCAATAAAATTTCCATGTCATACAGCTAAATCCTAAAAGTTAAAATTCATAACCATATCTATTACCCACCACAGAACACAACTATCCCATTTACACTATAAATCAACAATATTGAAGGTATTGAAGGGATACATCCACGACATAAGTAGGTAAAAAGACTAATGAGATCCCTATGCACCAAATTCCATCAAATTGCCTCAATGTTTCTTCCCCTACATCTCTGAGCTTTGCAGCATAAAGCACCTCCTTCAAGATATTCCCCTTCTCTCCAAATGAGAATAAAACAACGATGGTCGGCTAGACCTACACAAACAACATCCCTTGCTTGCAAGAGTGTAAGCAAACAGCTTACTATCTGTAGACCCAAAAATGCAACACTCTCCTTTATTAACTCACAAGCAGTGATTCTTATGGCAAGACATAACTATCATAATTTTTGGACCAGCAATACATTCCCGGCACAAATAAATATGGGATTCACCATAATGTAACACGGTAACAAAAGCTCAAAGTCTGCATATATGTCTCAGGTGCAAGCCACTTATCAAATCTCAATTCTCTAGGCTATGGAATTTGGAAAAATACACCAAGGGCAAAGTGTGAAGCAGAGCAAAAATTCATCTTCTTTACAATCAAATTAGCATGACCCAGATAATTCATGGGAAATAGAATTTGGAGCGCACCTCAAAGCTAATACGTTCCAGAAAGAAAACAAATCAGAAATTTCTTAAACATATACCATGATTCTAGATCAGCTTTAAAAGATTAAATACCAGACAAAACCAATAAAGACTAACATGAATATACCGCCCTTCCAACAAAAAATGATCGAAATCAAAGGGAAAACGAGGTGAAATGAAAGGGAAAACGCCTATCAAAGTGCAGCATCAACAGATGTCCTAAAAAAAAATGAAACAAATCAATAGATCCAAGCATATACAGATCTGTCGGGATTTCTTGTGGAATGAAAAACGTTCTAGCTTGAGTACTGTGGCTTGGAGAGTTGTCTATTCGCCAAAGGAGGTGGGTGGTCTTGGGGTTAAAAACCTGGATGTTTGGCAGTTGAGTCTCAAAATGACTCGGATGGCTCGGTTCCTTGATTCTAAGCCTAATGTTTGGAAATTGATGGCGAGAGCAAAGTACCCTTGGAAGGAAATCCTTCCACCGGTAAGAGATCAAAAGAGAGCGCCTATTCATTGGCGTGATCTCTGTGTTGCACACAGCTGATGCCCTTCGCAGAGGACTATCTTGGAACATTGGTGAGCAAAACAGAGTTAATGTTGTTTTTGATAACTGGTGCTTTGATCTTCCATTCTCTCGATGGCCAACCTACTTTAATGTTAATTATGGTGTTGAAGACATGGCAGTTGGAGAATTTATTGGGAGAGATGGCTGGAATACTAGTGCACTGTTAGAATGTTTTCAACCCTCTCTGGTTGATCATATCCTTCGGACTCAGTTAACAAGAGAAGATAGATGCAAGTGGTCTTTGAGTTCTTCTGGCAAAATCACCTCAGCACCGTCCTACTTAATGCTCCTGCAAGAGAGGTTGCCTGCTTCAGTCATGGAGAAAGAGAGTTCTTGGTCTGGTGTTTGGCGGCTCCCTGCTGGCCCAATGATTCACCACTTCTTCTGGCGATTAGTACATGGCAAAATCCGAGGACTCTTTGGAGATTGCATTTAACCTCTGATCATGATTGCCCTTGGTGTTGAAGGGAGGAGGAATCTATTGCTCATGCTCTATTAGACTATCAGTTTGCCTATGATGTCTTCTAGTTGGTGTTCGACAAGGAAGGGTTGGAGTGTCTTCGATAGGATGTTGACACTATCACGGAGAGAATACTGGGACCTGCTAATAGAGGAAGCTTAAGGAAGATTAAAACTATCCTTGCATATGGTATGTTCTTGATATGGAAAGATAGGAATTCTATTATCTTCGGAGAATGAGGAGAGACAGTTTTGGCAGTGGCGTGCAAGCTTCGTCGCCTGGCTGGGGAATTTCTGACAAATAGCAAAGGGGACTCAATGAGACAGCATACACCGACGAGTTCCTTTGTGCTACAGGTTGACGTTTCGTTTGATCCACGATCAGGTGAGGCTGCTGTTGGTGTGGTTGGAAGGTTGGGTCGGATTCTATTGACTGGGCACTGGGTTGTTGTGTTCGAGTAGGCTCCGTGCAGCAAGGTGAGTTGGCTGCCATTCTTACTGCTATGGAAAAGGTGTTTGCTCGCGACTATCAACAAATTGTGGTTGAATCTGATTCCTTGGTGGTGGTTCAATTGTTGAGCTGCACGTGACTTTGCCCCCTTGAGGTTGAAGGGGTGGCAAAAGATATATGGTCAAGGGCATTACTATTTGATTCTATCCTTTTTGTCCATATTCCAAGGGATTGTAACCATAAAGCAGATGTTATTGCTTGTCGGATTGCTGGATCGGGGTTTGTCTGGTCCGGCAACGATGGCTTGGATCTGTTAGATAGTTTGTGCTAGTCCTAGCCTACGGGCTCATCTAATAAAAAAAACAAAAAAAAACCTCTCGTTACATGGAGAGGGCTCCAAGTAAAGAAGAAAATGGGATCAAAGCTTCAATAGTGAAGAACCTGAGCATATCCGACCGATAGATCACCGATGGTGGAGAGGGAAACAACCGAGAGCAGCTGAGCCGGACCAACGGAGAGCAACGGAGGCGACCTGAGACCAAACACGTCGGAGAGAGCCGCCAACGGAGAGAAGATGATGAGGAGAAACCTAGAAGAATGGAGATCGGAAAAGGCGTTGGGGGAGAAAGGGGGGTGAAGAACCCTAACCCGATGGTTTTTGTAGTCGCAGGACTAACATCGATCAAGTGGGGGAGTAGTTGGGCATTAATTCAGTCGCGTCCCACTCCACTCGGCCGACTCTGGGCCTTTTTTTCCCAAAGTCAAAATGCCTGACTAGAGCCCTTTTTCAGCAGTCAGTCCCTTCACTCCCTTGAGTTAATGGTCCAACCAAACAACCTCAAGTGAAGGGAGTGTTGCTAGTCTAGCCACTCCACCTCCCACTCCTGCCAACCAAACTGGCCCTTAATGGGGAGTGACTTATGGGAAAATGAGATTTCCATATAACTCACCTCCCTTCTTCACTTTCTTGTTACCAAACAGCCACATCATAAAGGTCAAGTTAAAAGTTGCCAACAAACTTAATTTACAGTGTGAATTGTGCTTACTTGGTTTGCCTTATACTTAAGAAACTTACGAAGGAAGATAAAGAGAAGACATAGCAATTATTTACCATTTGAAAAGACAAATGTTTGGATTGATGACGCTAAAAGCCTGAAACAAAACTCAACAAGGCTGGAAAATGAGCGAAATAAAAATTACAACAAATAAATGACAATTAGATGTTATATAACCGTATTAATATTGAACACTGCATTTTGTCACAGGAAGAGATCTTGAATTCAAGTGGTAAAAACCCTAAGTATTAGATTTGTCCTGTTCCATGTTTATATGTATTCCTCTTTTCCTCTGTGCTTATAAAAGAATTCAACTAAGTGCTAGTAGAAGTGTACAAGACCTCGAGAAAATGCAAATTTTGGAGGCATCTTCTCACTCAAGTATAATTGGATGAATTGTTCCTCTTTTCAAGTCTGTTATTTCTCTTTTCCCATGCGCCGATAGCGAAGCGAGAGTTCTGCCACCTTCGTCGAGCGCCATTGCTGCCAGTCTGTCACACTGCAGTTTGCAACCCCTCCAAGAAAAAACTACCTCCTCTTGCCTGGCAACCCTAATTTCCACAACCAAAATCCATATTCGCCATTTGGATTTGAGCAGCATCACCAACAAGAGTCACCTAGACATCCTTTGCAAAGTACAGCATTGAGAAAATAGACATGATAGAACACCTATATCAGTGTGCTTTGTCTTTTTATTCACGAAATCGAATTAAAATGATCCCAAAACAGCAAGAGGAAAACAAGAGCCATGCAACTAAAACAGAAATCATCATCTAAACCTATGTCAGTATGCTCATAATATTTGCTCGCATTATTGTCCAGTTACCTCCTCCAATTATTGATCCATTAAGTAATCAGTGGACATAGTAGTATGAAACTGCAACGTTCACAGCTGATTACAAGACATCTAATCTCATCAGCTTTTGTTATATAACACTTTAGCCTGCTTTAACTATGTTGATGCATAATACTTGGGAGATAGGCCCTTTTGCCAATTATGGTACTAGATTTGGTGACTCACACTCAAGTAATTTCTCACTTACTTTGCCTAATATAAAATTTAGGGGTTTGAAATGCCTCACTTGACAACCTGAAAAAAAAAAAAAGAAAGAGGGAGAGAATATGCAGAAAAGTAACTACCTCATCATCTCAAGCTGCCCAGTTAGAAATCATATTCAACTAACATAGAAACGAATGGCATCAAGATCAGCAGTCTCAGAACATGTATCAACCCTGACAAACAACGCATTAGCCTACAGAACGTATAGGCTATATTAAGTGAGACAGTGAGCTCTAAGTTGAACTCATTGAAGCCCAAGGAAGATTCAATGTTTTGTGAAGAACTCACTAAGCAAAGCATGCATCCTCACATAATAACAACAACTATAAAATGTCTTTGTATCATCCCAAAAATTATCAAATTAACTTTCTCAGAATAAATTAATAAAAGAAAACTCAGCATTTGGATATGTACTATTCCATTTTAACATCATCTCTTCAAGCTTCTGAAGCAAGTGCAAAAGCCATAAAGTGCAAAATCCACATGCATATAATGCAGTTTAATTGTGTTTTTGTAGCAATATAGCTCACTTGTCGTTAAAGAGGGACTAATAAATTACAAGAGCAAATGGTACACCAAATCGCCAGTAACATTACTTAGACCGCACTAAACCATACATGTCAATCGTTGTTGCAAGCGACACAGATTGAGTTGGTCTAGACAATACTCGTTAAGTTTTTGGTGAAAGTTTGAACACATTTTTTCACCATGAATTTGGCTCAAGATGTGTGACTCAAGCTATTTATGAAAGATCCCATTTTCAAATTTCAAAAGGTCATCTAAAAGGTCGCTTGAATTCAAATCTTGAGGCAATTCATGGTTAAAAAAGCAATAAATGTTTAGCAAAAGATTCAACGGGTAGAGTCTACTCATGTAGATTGATTGCAAAAGTATATCCCAATGATCCAATAACATGCTCCAAGAAAAAGGAACAACCCTTGTAACCGTAACCATCATTTCTATCCTTAACTTGATAAGATATTGCACAAAATTTCAAGTAATAATACTAATTGGCAACGGCTCTAATAAAGTAAATGTTTGAAGATTACTGCTCTGAATATAATACATAGCTTTTAAAGGGGTAGCTGATTTTGTATACACTGACCTGTGTTAGTATATGGACATTTTCTTGCTGAAAGGGCGGGTGCAGTCCACTGTGTCAGTCCCATAAATTAAGAATGATGAATTGGATGCTGCACATCTAAGCTTGCGAGGATTATTATTTATGTGTTAGACCAAGAATACCCTGTTAAACGATGTTCTTGGTCTGAAGTCCTGCATTTTCCAATACTCCACTACTCCAAAACTCTTTATCTCTGCCTTTTAGTCCCATAGTGGTTCCTTGACAAGGATATTCATTTTCCGCACAAGAAATTCCAGAACATCTTCTCTGCCTTCCTTCAACAGCAATTGCCTGAGCCTTCCAAACGTCAATCCAGAAGGTCGAATCCCCTTCTCAATCATCTCTTCCAGGAAAACACAAGCCCGGTTTACGTCGCCCTTTTCACACAATCCATTGATAAGCACAGAAAAAGTGTGCATGCTCGGAATAAACTGTTTCAATTTCATATATTTCCAAACTTTCAAAGCCATCTCCAATCTATTACTCTCGCAGAACATCTTTATCATCATTGTATATGTGTCAGAGTCAGGCTCTAACTGCTTAATCATAAACCTGAAAATCCTATAAGCCTCATCATATTTCTCGACTGCTATCAAGCTGTTTAGAATAATATTGCAGGTCCTCGAATTGGGAGGAATGCCTTTATCCTCCATGTCTCCCAAAACCCTAAAAGCATTCTCAAATCGGTTGACTCTGCAGAACGCTGTGATCAACGCATTGTAGGCCACCACATCAGGCTTGACGCCGTTATTCTCCATCTCCAAGAACGTATCAACCGCATCTTGAATCCGCCTCTCAGTGCCATGCGTATGAATCAGCACACTATAAACAAAGGAAGTCGGCGGGCAATTCCGCGACCACATTTCCGTCACAACACCAACAGCATCCTCCACCATGCCCGCCTTGCAAAGCGCGTCGACCATGATCCCGTATGTGACGACGTCTGGCTCGCAGCCCCCGTCGATCATCTCCTCGAACACCTCCCTCATCTTCGGCAAATTCGGGGCCCTGCCCCACCCTTCAAGCAAGATGCTATACGTCTTTGCGTCGGGAGCGAACCGGTCGCGCATTTTGTCGAACACCTCCTGCGCCTTCCTCACATTCTTGGACTTGCCCAGCGCGCCGAGCAGGCCATTGAACGCCGCCAAGTTCGGGGCGACGCTGAACTTCTCCATGACGTTGAACGTATAGAGGGCCTCGTCCACCTTCTGCGCGCGGGCGTACTTGCGCATCATGATGCAGAAGGTCTCGACGTTAAGGACCCCCTGGGCGCGCATGGCGTTGACGAGGTCCCACATGAGCTGGTACTGGCGGACCTTGGCGACGGAGGCGATCATGGTGTGGAAGGCCTTGATGGAGTGGGAGAAGCCGCGCTGCTTGCGTGCCCATTCGAAGAAGCGGTAGGCGAGCATGCCGGCGTTCTCGAACCGGAGGAGGACCTCCTCGGCCAGAGGTTGGGTCGGGCGGACGCCGCTGTCGTCGAGGGCGTGCTCGAGGCCGGCCATGGGGCAGGCCATCATGATCTTGCACACCCTCTTCGTTGGGTCTGTGATGTCAGGAAGGGTTGTGGGTTTGGAGGTGCTGCTGCTGCTGCTGCTAAGGCTGTGCATTGCCGCCATTAGTGTCTTCCATGTAGTAATGTAGGATCTGTGGGAGCAGCAGGGATGGGCTTTGATCATGTTGAGTGCTCAGAATTTAGCGTGTTGGATTCAGGAATACTTGATGCGCAAAAAAATAACAGTATAAGTAACAGTTATGTACACAGAATAAATATGATGCAAACACATATGAACTGATACCCCTTTTAAGTGAGGATAAGGGGAAAAATAGTTGTTTTTGAAGTTTTTCTCCTCGAATTTTTTGATTAGATCAGCCAACTTGACTAGTTAGAGCTTATAAGGGAGTGAAACAAAAAGAAACTGCTACACATGTACTATACAAAACTAAGAAACCAGAGGAAAATCTTGTGGAAGCTCAGATCCCGGAGCAAAGACCCAAGACCTCGACCACTGACGCACCCTTCCGAGCTTGGTCAGTGCATCTGCTTTTCCCACAAGGTCTCGATGCATATATCTAAAAGTCGAGACCTCAAAACGCGCCGCAAGGGAACAAATTTTCCTTAACAAAGCCCCTAACTCAGGAGGCCATGGTACTTTACAATTGATGTCGTCAATCAAAATTTTTGCATCAGTTTCGATTAAAATTGAAGAGCACAGGAGTTCACAAAAATTTCTCCTCGATGGATAGTACATCCGCACAAAAGAAATGAAACATGTGCATAAAAATATCAATGTATGTGTAATAGCGAACACGCCCACTTGTGTACAAAGCATTATCCACTTGCGCCCATAACATAATACAATATACATTATTCACCATGTCATGTGCCTTGTATGATTATACAAATTGCACATCACTCGCAGCTAATGAGGTAAATTAACTTCTAAATTTTTTGTTTTGAGAAGTTTGAGCCAGCAAAGGCTGAGCATGGTTACATAAGAGCAAATAGAAAGTACAAAACAAGTAGAGCTTGATAAGAAGAAACTGCCACCTTTCTGTAAATTTTCAACCGAATTCTCTCCATTTTATACATGGACGGACTTATAGACATGTATTAATGGCTGCAATGGGAGTAATAGCAGGTGGCCCCCCAACTTTTTTATAAATTAGTAACCCTCGTCTCAAAATCCCAAAGAGATCATGCTAATTATGTAAAGCCTTTCGAAAATAATAAACTATAAGTTTGTAACTTATGCTAATTATGTAAAGCCTTTCAAAAATAATAAGCTATAAGTTTGTAACTTAACTGGTCGAGTTTTATTTATAAAATTTGAACTCGTTTATTTAGTTTTTTTCTCACTCATTAGCAACATCATAACCTAATTGGTAAAAAGATCTTTTTCATCCAGATATGAACATAATACAAAATAGTTCTTTTTTTCGAAGAAAACTCGCTTTTACTTTGATAAATGATTTGGTTTAAAAACATATGAAGAAATAGTTTTTCCCTTGCTCTTTCATTAATATTTGTGATGGTTTAATAAATTTCTCTCTACTATTTTTATTATCTTCGTTTAATGGCTATTTATTTGTCATTTATAGGTGGAAAATTTTTTAGTACTTATATTACTTGAAGAAAATTTATAACCACTTGGCTCTTAGCCTTGTTTGGCAACGGGGTTAAGGGGATTGTCCCTATTTTATCCCTATTTTTTCATCAAATATCAAAATAATAATTACGAGGTTACTACTGTTCCACCTATCATATTCCTCTTTATTTTTTCTTACCCCCATATTTTCTAACCTCATATTCCCCTTAACCCCTTAAACCTAACCCCGAACCCCTTCTGATTCCGTCCTTGCTGAAGAAGGCATTACAACTGGAATAGATATCACAATGATGAAAGGTCAAGCATCATTGTTTGAGTGACTCGACAGTATTAATTACATGCTTTTGGAAACGAAGAACACATACTGCACGTTAACGTTGCTCCACTAGCAAGTATATTTTTCTCTCTCAGTGATGACTTTTGCTAGACGCCAGGAGTTGAGGACAAAGTCCGGTAACAAGGAAGCAAGCCACCATTGAATAGAATGAGACCAGTATGGAGCGCATCGTGATCCTTGCCCAACCCAGGTTAGAGCAGCGCGTGCGTAGGCACTGGGTGACACTACGAATGGAGAAGCTTTCTTGAATGGTACCATTTTTGTCACAACGTACAAAGGAAGCTGCATGACACTATTAACTTTCAGAATCAAATAAAAACATGTATTTAATAAAGAGAAGTGATTGATGCACATGCCGTACATGGCCACTTTCAATGCTCCAGATTCACTCGCATCCCTTGGTCCCCATCACGTAAGTCAATAATACATGACCACGTCAACCATGTGCAGTGTACATGGTCGAAAACACTTGATTGAAAAATGGGGATTAGTTTTTTGATTGGACCTTGGGTTATGATAGAAAGTTAATTAAAATGCGTATATATTTGTGAGCTGAAGTTGATTTTTGGTTTTTTTTTTTTTTTGATGAGATGAGCCCAAACACTATGCAACACAAACTACATGAGCACCTTCCCGGCGAAGAATGTGATAATAGGAATTAGTAGCACATTAATACTCGGGTGACCAATCAAAAGTGCCCTTAGAACGCCTACACCACCAGACAATTCTATCCGTAGTATAATCAAATAATATATATATATATATATATATATATATATGGTTGAAATTAGATATATTTCATTGTAGACTTCATTTTCACTTAAACATTTTTTTTTTGGCTTAGTTAAGCCCTAGTCTGGTTTTTTTTTTTTTAATGAGTTGAGCCGAAGTCTGGGTTACAAAACTATTTACTTAGTTGTCTCTTAAGGTTATACTTTCACTATAAATCTTGTAATTTTTATCACAAGCTGTATTTACTCTTTTCCAGAATAGTTTTTGCTTTGTTGTCATTTAACTAACTATTTAATTACCATCAAACAATATCTAATTTCAACTATAGTACTGGATATAAGTTTACATAACAAATGGCACTATTAGTCTATTTATGCGTGTATAGCACATATATTTGAGCACTAACTAATTTATTTGAACCAAATAAAACAAGAATGAATATTAACAATTAATGAAGGTTGGAAAAAAGGGTGAATTGATGAACCTGACATTGCACATCAATTCCAATATTCCTGTACTCAACCTGAAGGCTTTGGGAGAAATTATCAATATACCTGTCAAACGGAGGGATTGTTTAATCACTAGATAATGACTTGCAAGAAAAATTATTAAGCATGAAGACTAAATAAATAGAACTAGATATTGTTATTAGAAAGTTTATTAAGCAAAATTCGCACCCCTTAGCATATGATGAACTAGAAACCTCCAGAGTCCAGACCCCCTTATCATATGAAGAACCATCAAAAATAAAATTTATGAGATAAGCCCTTAGATTAATATATATTTATAAACATGAACCGACACAATATTAATTAACCATGAAACAACATAGCCTCTGACTCGCACGACCAACAAATGAACATCCTCCTAGTAGTCCTACGGTACGCTCAAACAACACTATCGGCTATCAATTTATGGACCATAAATGCAGTCATGGACCATTAATTTCTAGCATAAATGTGGAACTTAATTTCGTCTTGTTTCGTCAGCACCTTTCTGCCATGATTTCTGATGGTGCAGTTTTCTCATGATCCACGTACGTTTGGTTTATGTTAAGGCTCTTGCACTGTTCATTTGAGTCCACATATCCTTGCTTTCTGGCTAGATCTGATAAGCCTTATTAATTTGGAGCACATTACTTATGTCATGAAAACGACTACATACCGCACCAAACATGGCCCTCCTATTTAGTAGGCAATTAATAGAAGCTATAATAAAACCAACACTACTCATCTCCAATTAATTGCAAGTTTAATTAACTCCTCATAATAAAAGTTTATTATAACTGATGGTTATACAGAGTTGATTAGATTAGATGGATTAATAGATTAGATTATTATTATATTAGGATTTATATTAGTATCTGAATCTCGATCTCCTTTAAATATAATATAATATATTAATCTTATCCAACATTACACTAATCTGTATTATATTAACCTTATAAGTGGGAGGCGGTTATGCATAATCGTTTTTTATTATTCCGCATGTAGACAACTAAAATGATATATATATTTTTAAACAATAATTAGAATAATATATTTAAGGATATATCCGCAATAATTAAACTCAAGAAAGGGTGGCAATTAAGAAAAAGTGTGATATTATGGGGGTTGGTTACTCACGCTTTGGTTGCTGCGTAGACTGCAGAGAGGGGGAATGAAGGAAGAACAGCTGATGCACCTGAACCAATATTAACAATGGCGCCTCTCCTCCTCTCCATCATCCCCACAACAACAGCACGAGTGACCATCGTCGTCCCCTCGACGTTAACTCTCACGATGTCCATCCACCGCCACTCCACCTCGTGGAAGTAAAGCGGGCCGCCGGGGCACGTCGTGCCAGCGTTGTTCACCAGAATGCCGACGTCCAGCCCGTCGATCGCATCCCTCAGTCGTCGGAGTCCGGCGGCTTGGTCGCGGGAGAAGTCGAAGATGACTGTCTTGATCTTGGTGTGAGGGAACTCAGCCTTTATCGTCTCGGAGACGTCCGTGAGCTTGTTTGGATTCCTGCCAACTAGGACTAGGTGGAGGCCCTTACGGCTGAGCTCGACGGCGATGGCCTTGCCGATGCCGTCGGTGGCGCCGGTCACGACCGCCCATAAGCCATAGCTCTTGAGATCCTTGCCGGGTCTCAGGAAGTAGACGTATATCCATCTTAGGAACCTCAAGGTGGATCTAAGAACGGAGATGAGACCCAGAGCTAAGAACGGAAGGACAAACGTTGGCTGGGCTTTGAGAGTGGCTAAAAGACTGGGATCCATTGGGGATGACAAAACAGAGGGCTTAGGTTTGCGAGCTCTGGAGTCGGCAAAGAGTTCTTACAGAGAGGACGATGTGCATTAAATGGTTTCGCCCGTCAGAAGCAGGCGTCGTAAATGTGAGCACGGGTTCAGGGGTGTCCAAACGGCCGGCAGGTTGGGTGGGAGGTAATAGTCCGGCCCTTATAAGCATCCAGACTAGATTGGGCCAGTACCGAGCCCAATAGCCTTCCACCCAATATGCTCCATGTATGGCCATGCCCCGCTTGGAGACAGGGCTGGACCGGACCACTGCCAGTCCCCTTCTTTTCTCCCATCTCTTCTCATCTTCTTCCTCTCCCTCTTTTCCTTCTCTCGTCTCCTCTCTCGGCATGCCGGACACCAAGCCCGACGCCTCACCTTAGCGGAGCCGCCCCGTGCCAGGCCTGATGTCGAGCTCCTCCATCTCCGTCACCCTAACGCTGCCTTTCGTCGGATCCACCCCACCTTTTCAAGCCCGATGCCAAGTCCCATCAGATTTGCCAGAAAGCTCTTCGCCAGATCTGCCAAACCCAAGCCACCCCCTTCTCTCTACTCTCCCTAAACCCTTTCTAATAGCTCGATCGCCGGCCATCTCCACTGTTGCCAATGCCATTGCCCAAACCCTTCCACGGTGGACGCTGCTATACCCATAACAACATTGAATAAAAGTAAAATGCACGGATGTACCCCTCCGTCTATATTCCTTTATTAAATTAACTTAACCATGGTATAAACTAACAACGATGGGCTAAATTACTTAATTTCCTCTTCATCGCGTCGATTGCGGGCGTCATCGAGGCTATCGGCGCTGTGATGGGGAGTGTGCCGCAATGGTGGAAGCTGCTACCCATGCCTTCAATTACCGCCACGCGCAGTTCCGCGTAGCGGGTGACTGTGTAGGTGACCTCGTCCGACCATGTTGGAGAGGTTGAGGTAGCGGAGGTTAGAGACGCGGAAGAGCTCAGGGGGTGGGGTTGACAGCGTTGGAGACTCGGAGTAGGGAACGTAGGTGTCACGCCCCGACCCAGAAAACCCATCCGGACCGGGACGTGAGGGTCCTAAACTCTAAAATCAAACGGCGAGAGCGTCCCCTGTAAACATCACTTTTAAACCTGGTGCATGATTAAAATATTCACAAATAATATAAACTATCCTATCATCAAATCATAATACAATTTAACTTTAAAAAGATATAATAATGATTCAAGTCATCTAGTACAGCAATCTCTGATCAATTTACATCAAATTGAAATACAAATACATTTCTCCTTCAGATTACAATTTATACATTTAAAGCTGTACATCAATTGAATATAATAAACTGATGATATCCTCGATCTCACGCACCACCAAGGGGAGTACCGCCTCCAACACCGCAACCACCTGAAAAAGAAGGGATTGCATCGACCTGCATCGCCGATGCAGCCCAGGTAGGAGTGAGCAACAAAGCTTGCTCAGTAGGGTTCTACGCTATTCTACGTCGCACAGAAAGGAAGGGGAACAGCAACAGTGTCGTTTCTCCGCCTAAGTCTAAAGGATGCCACGGGTCCCATAACCCTGTCGATGTCCCAAGGGCTCCTGTCATGAAACCTCTCTCCTGAACATGTTATCAGGAGGCCAAGGAACAGTAACATGCAGGATCACCATTACCCAAGCAGGATTCCCATGCCTTGGGGACCCACGTCGGGAACGCATCGACAACCATCGTTAGCACTTGGCCTTGGAGAAGCGACACGACCTCTAAACCTCAAACAATATAATATTCCAGTCCGACTACCTAATAATCCTCGAATGATATCAAACATAATCACTGATAACAATCACGTCCTAATCCTCGACTACCCCAAACCCCGGCCCTAGGGCTAGATCCGAGCTACCCAAGAACCCCGAACCGACGATCGAAACCATCGTCTACCACCTAGCCTAATGCTTCTAATGCACACAGATGCATGCAATGCTCAGGTACAGGAATACAGGAAAAGTAGCATGCAACAATATGCCAAGACAACATACACGGGCTAGGCGAAGCATCAAGCTTGCCGAAGGGTAATCATAGCAAGGGTTCAAGCAATAAGGATCTATCTAGCAAAGCTATAATAGCAAGTATCCAACAGATCAAAATCCGGCATTACAGCGACATCCACAGCCGTCAACCGCAATTTCTACAACGGGGGCACAACCCCGACCACACAGATAAACACATTTACAATACGCATCAACTAGGGCACACCTTCGGCCCAATTAATTATCTAACCATCCCAAGGGGCATGACTCCCTTGGTTCAACCACAAGCCCCACACGGGGTTAAGCAAATATAAAGCATGCAATCTATATATATAACAAGGTATGATTATTTAATTAAAAGCTAACTAAGCATTAATAGTTAACTAGTTAAATCAACAAACCAATATCGAGGGTTCAAACACCCAAACCTATCAAATCTAGATTGTCCATCCTAGATGTTATTAAGAACATCAATTAAGGCATTAGGTGAATGAAGCATGTATCTCGAAGGATTAAACACGGTAAACATCAAAAATCCATTAAGAAGCTAAATTCCGGATTTCTACATTTAACCCTAGTTAGAGGCGATGAAATCTTATCAATTCGACGTCCAAACGACGCCGAATTGGAAAACAAACTTGGGCAAATGTATACTAGCATACTAGAAGCATGCAGCCCAAGAATCGGACTAATCTAATGGCTAATATTTCCGGAATTCACTAATTTGCGGTCTCGTCGCAGATCCGAAGAATAATCACCATAAATCGTAGAAAACTCCGAAAATTACGAAATCAGTGGCAAATAAAAGTAGATTCGATGATCTACAACTTTCCTCTTGATGATCAAACGAGATCATGCATGTACAAGCCCAGATCTGAGCTAGAACAGCTCAGCCCGCCGAAAAACAGAACCTCGATAAAATCCGGGAAAAACTTCCAAAAATCCGGATAAAACCCAAATCAAATCACATGGAAGCTAGATCATATGTTAAGCATGCTTAGAGGGACTAATTTAACACATAGAAATCAATTAAACCAACAATCAAACCCTAGATCTAGCATATCGTAGAGATCAAGGTAGAAACCCTACCTTCACACGCTAATCCAAGCTTCATCCTCGCTAATCCGCCGTGATCCCGCCGTCCACTGTCGTCGCCGTCGTCTCCAGCTCGCCGGAGCACCGCCGGGGGCCTCCCACAGCCGCAGCCATCGTCGGGGAAGGAAGAGGGATGCCGCCGGAGAGAGAGGGGAGGAAGGAGGAGGAGGAGGGGACCTCGCCGCCGCCTCCAAGCCGCCGGGGAACCGCCGGAAGCCGTCCGACGCCTCCATCCACGTGCGACGGAAAGATGGAGGAGAGGAGGGAGAAGCCGGAGGAGATCTGGGAAGAGGAGAGGAGAGGAGAGCTCGGGAGGACGTGGGCGGCGGTGATGGCGAAGGGGCTCCGGAGGAGGAAGAGGGGAGACGCCGGCGTCGTCGCGAGGGAAGGAGAAGAGGGGGTCGGGCGCGAGGAAGCCAGGGAAGAGAGAGGAAAAGAAAGAAGAAAGAGAAGAAAAGAAAGAGAGAGAAGAGGGTTAAGCCACTTAAGTGGCTTAGCCGGTTTGGACGAGCCAACTGATCGGGCTGAATCCGATCAGGCTCCAAGTTGCGATCTACTCAATCACGTACATCAATCAAGGCTGTGTGTGCACTACGCGGGTGTGAAACCGACCGCCAAGGCGTAATTTACCAAATTGCCCTTGGTGTCCAAAAACAGCGATGCAATCAACCGATCGCAACACAAGGCCAACCGGGCCAAAACCAACAAAGCCAAACCCTCGACCCAACGCGGTCGGACCGGGTTAGAGGAGCGGGTCCTCACAGTAGGCCACCGATATCGGCTAGAAGCAGTCTAGAGAGGTTCATGCCGGAGACGTTAAGGGATACCACAATGGGTTTCTTGGGAACCCTAGTTACTTTGGTGGAGAAGAAGACCATTGGGGTGGCTAAGGGCATAACTTTTTATTTCCATGGCTCCATTAATGGTGTTAAGAATATTCTTTGATTATTCACTGGCAAGTAACCAGAGGGGTATGGTTAATATTTTTTCAATATTTTCGGGGTTGAGCCTAAAGATTATATGAGTACATTTGTAATTTAAAAAGTTTTTTAGGGTTCAAAAGTAATTACCTCTAAATGTAATTGTCCTCAATTAATGGTATGTTTGTTTGTATATGAGAGTGGAGATAGAAAGTGAGTGGTAAAAAAGCCTTACTTTTCTATAAGTCACATCCATAAAGTGTGGATATTACTCTATGATGTTTGAGTTTGTTAAGAAAGTAAAGATAAGAAAGTTATAAGAAAAATTGCCCTCATTTTCTAACGAAAAGTTGAAAATAAGAATGTAATGGTAGATAGAAAATGAAACCTCTCACTTTTCATCATCGTTTCTGCCATCTAAACACAAAAAAAAACTAGGCCAATTTCAAAAATAGCTGGCTACTTGTCTCCATTTTCTTCCAACCAAACGGCGCTTGAAGCATAAGATAGAGTAACGAATAAAGGGCTGGAGTAGTGTCTTGGGAGGGGGGGGGGGGGGGGGGGGGGGGTTCCTAGAGTGAATACGTTTCTATGGAAGCTCATGCATGGGAAGATTCCTACTCGCGAGGCATTGTGGAGAGTTGGAGCGGGGTTTGAGGACGTGTGTCCCAGCACATTGGAGGTAGAATCCTTAGATCATCTTTTTCTGTATTGTGTGTTTTCTTATAGGATTTGGGAGCACGTATTTAGAGGAGACCACGATTTTTGCACAACAAAGGGATAGTGTAGATGGCGGGATCTCCTCGAATCCTCATCATCCTCTGAGCCGGCGCGACAGCGGAAGGCTTTGCTAGGTTATGGGCTATGGGAGATATGGAAGGATCGGAACATATGGATCTTTGATGGAGCTGGCAGTTCCTCTGGTGAGATTGCAAGGTCCATCACTTGGTTCGCCAGAGAGTGGAACCTTCATCGGTCAGTTCGGAGGTGGGACGACACCGGCCCCTCTACTCCAAGGAAGGGGTTCGTTGTCATCCAATCTGATGCTTCTATGACTTTATCCAACACCGGTTTGGGTGTGGTCTGCTTCTCTGATGATGGCGCGACCTTGTGGGCTAGAGCGGAGAGATCCGAGATTCGGGATGTTCTTTGGGCTGAGCTCGAGGCCTTTACCATGGAGCTTGGCGAAGTTCGGCGTCAGAGAGTGAAAAGGGTTATATTCGAGCTTGACTGTAAAGACTTGGTGGACCAACTCAACAGCCGGGCGCATTGGTCTAGTGATATTCGAAGCCACTTGCAAGCGGTCTGTTGGGAGGCGTCGCATCTGGAAGAAGCTCTTATCATTTTTGCGCCACGTACGGATAACAATGTGGCAGATGAATTGGCTAAACTGGGTAGAGGTATTTCGAAAAGTTGGTGTTGGTTTTCGAATTCGGGGTCACGTGTTAGTGTCCCATCGGAGAACTTGGCATAGTGGTTGGTTTTGTCTGCACCCGGCTTCCTCAGCTTGGTGTTTATTTTGGTTTTCTTTTTTGTAGGGGGTTTGTATTTATGTTCCACCAGTCTCTTGGCTTATCTGGTAAAAAATAAATAAAGGGATGGAGTCAACCAAACTTATTTTAAAAGCCCATCAGTTATAGCGGAATTTGTTCAACACTGCTCGCTCCCAATATGGTCCAAATACGATAGAATTGAAACACATAATGGAATAAAAGAAAGTAAAACACACAAAGAGATACCCGGAACACAACAAAAATCCAATAGAGTCCCTTTGTTGATAGGCATGTCAACATAAATGTCCAACCATGCAACTACAAAAAGGAAATAAAAATTAAGTATATACTTAGACCATCACAAGATCACAAGATAACATCATATCAATGTAAAACACAAAAAGAAACACAAAACATCCGCAACTCTGAGAATTTCTGGCTCTGAAGAAGGATCAGGCCTAGTTCTAACGGCCATGTTTGAATCATGTAATGGATTGAGACCACCATCGAGAGACCACACCACCTGAGCGATTTAGACAGTTGAGACCGGCTATCGAACTGATGCTCAAGTATGTCATCTCAGTTCATCCTCCGTCATCTCACAACTAATAGTAACGTTCTTTTTAGCTCTAATATCAGATATCACATTGGTATTTTGCTCCTCCGACGGTCTTTTGCGCCTCCAAAGAAATGGCTTTCTTGCAGATGGTATACTATATACTATCACCCATAATTCGTCAAAAGAAAGTATGATATATATGAGCTCCAACCCTTTAAATCCAACAGCTAGAGAGGATTCACACAGGAAAAGCACAACAAACAGATGACGCGAATGACACTCTTTCGGAGCATCTCTACCAAAAGACGTGACTTTGCAATTCAGATGCTTGCTTGCAATTATAAGTTCCTCTAAATTACTTTTTAATCATCATTTTCAGATGCACTATATATGTGTCAAATGGGATCCAGTGCAACTGTGTACCAAATGGGGTCTGATCCACATCACCAAACCAAACAAATATATGCACCATGACACATCACACAAGTTTCTATACTAACATATATAGATATATCAATCTTAGAGGGTGCAAAAATGGTCATGCATTATTCTCCTTATTAGGTTGATTTAATTCATGAAGTTAAAATCTAATATATAGTTATAGTATACTAATTTAATACAATCAACCTTATATAGTATCACATGCTAATCCCGTTAATAAAATTTGGTCTTTTATAACCGAATCATCCATTAACATGGTGGTTACCATGGTGGCAGGGGGCACTTTTTTTTTGATTAGATAAGGGCATGTTTGTTTCATTCCAGCGTCCTGGAATGGAATGAAATTCCATTGGACTGGAATGAAATGGAATGTCATTTTTTCTGATTGTTTGCTGCTGAAATAAATGTAGAATTCTATGGAATATGACACTTTTACTATTTGTTTAGCATTGAAATGGAAACTGTATAGTGTATACTAAGACTATTCCAGTTTTTGTATTTGTTTGGCAATGGAATGGTGCTTATGGTCACCCCAGAATGCCTGTGGTGAGATTACCAACCCTTTTTCACATTGTATGATTATAAAAACTTGTATTGAGTGTATTAGTATGTAAACTCACAATACATTTATAAATCTAATCTAAATATGTGTTTTTTTAAAGTATATATTTGATGCCATTTTTATGTTATTTTTTTATATGGTGAAAATTTTCAATTGGCACATGGTCTTCAAAATTTTCAAATTAACACATAGTCCGCAAAATTTTGGGGAATTCCTATTGTGAGCTATTTTTTTATTATTTGACGGTTGTCATATGGCCATTCATTTTCAAATATGATGTCATTATTTTATTATTTGGAGCTGGGCATGGTCATTGCCTCTATTGTGCTAGATGAGCCTGCAATGATATTTCTAAGAACGTTAAAATTTGAGCAACTGTTATTGAGACAAAAAATAATACACAACTTCTGCAGTATAGTACCAAAAACTTTATTTATAGTTTCAAATGATTTCATACAACAATTTACATATAGTGCCAAATTGACAAGTTTACAAAAGTGATTGGAAAAAAAATTATACAACACTTGTCTTCCATAGATTTCGACGTCTTCCTCAACTCTCAAATTGTCTTTGTCGCTTTATGTCATGGCAAAATCAAGTGTTCAAAACAATGTCATCACCACCCTTGTGTGACGGTAATTGGTTGCTGAACAAATTCAACTGTCCAAATCACCAAGCCACTGCTTGCTTCCTCGTTCATCAGAATTTTTCATCACTTCCTCATACCATCATTTCCCCAACACAAGATAATAGTATTAAAACTAGCAAGCCAGCATTCAAAGTAACCACACCATCAATTGAAATCAGCAGCATCAATTGAAATTAGCAAAAAACAGCCAACCAGCAATTGCACCATACCATCCTCAATTCAAAATCAGCAACATCAATTGAATCCAGCAAAATGTACAGATTTGCAACAAGGGGATCAGATTTGCAGTCAAAATCTACAGAAGAAATTTTAAACAAACAAGGGGATTAGATTTTCATTAGATTTGAAATAAAGCCAACAAGCTACAATTTGCAGCATTCCAACAAGCTGTAATTTGCATCAATTTGCAACAATCCAAGCATACTCATTAAACCGCCCAGTGCGTCTACATCCATACGGATATAAACGACGCAATAATCTGACCCGGGCATTCGAATCCTAACCATATGCTGCCTACGTGCCTCATCACGAGACTCACGAGACTCCCGCGACATTGCGACAACACGGGTGCCAGAGTCTAGATAATAGTGGTGTACTACGGCGACTACAACTGCATAGACATCCCCTAATACTACCAGCCTTTTAGACCGTTCGTCATCATTGTCCATCTATAACAATACAACATGCCAAAACACGAAGGGTAATAGCTACACTTAGCATTTGACATAATCAACATATCATAGTAACAATTAGAACACCATAGCACTGAAATCTACAACGGATAAGAAATGGAATGCCAAACATGTAGAAATTAATAGGGGCTGCTGTAAATCAATAAAAAAAGATCACTACTACACTCCTAAAACAAGTCAGACATGTACAAATTAATCATAGCAAAACATGTAGAAGTAAGATAATAGCCAAACATGTACAAATTAGTAGAGGATGCTATAAAACAATAAAAAAGATCACTACTACACTCCTAAAACAAGTCAAACATGTAAAAATTAATCACAACCAAACATCTAGAAATAGATCTAAACCAACATTTCATTCAAACAATACATTATATTCAAGCATCCATGATCATGCTATACACAAATATGCTATCTAGTATAGATATCAATTAAACCAATATATCAAAATGCCAACCAATTGAAGCGGCAAATGGAAAGTAAAGAGACACCATAAAACCCAAAAGGAAGGTGAATGCATGGATCAAAATCACACAAATCCACATATAAAACCACAATAAATTTTAGTATAAAAATGAGCAACTTTAGAGGTCAACTTCAACCGAAATCCTCAACTGAAAACTTCAGAAATTTGTATGAAAACCTTGGGCAATTCAACTGAAAACCTCAACATAGAGCAACTTTAGAAGTATAATCACGCTATAAACATCAACTGAAAACCACATGGGTACATTGAAGCATAAAAGAGCATACAAAACCATATTGAGAGATCCAACACAAAAAACCGAAAGCTGAAAAATCGTGGATTCTAAAAATTGAGCAACTTTAGAGGTGGGAATCAGAAGAAATTGGGGATCAATCATATGCCATTGCAAAGGCCAACACAAAACCAACAATATGTATGCAAAAATGGGGATCAGTACCAGGGAAGAGGGGATGAGTAGAAGACCTCTAAAAGAGAAGCAGGCCGTTATGGATCCGAGAACTCCAAGCGCCACACAACCATAGCCCTGATCGGAGATCTCTAGGCACCAAACAGCCGAAGCCCTGATCCAAGACCTCCAAGCACCACACATCCAAAGCCCTGATCCAAGACCTCCAAGCACCACACATCCAAAGCCCTGATCCGAGGTCTCCAACCACCACACAGCCGAAGCCCCGGTTCGAGATCTGTAGGAGAAGGGGACTAGCAGCCGCAAAAGAGGAGGGAATGGCCGTCGGCGAGGGGACGAGGAGCCGCAACAGAGGAGGGAACGGTCCACGGTGAGTGGACAAGAAGCCGCGACGGAGAGGCGGAGAGCCCGACGGGCCAAAGAGGAGGTGGAGGAGGGGAGATGGGTAGGCGAAGGGGTTGGATCTCACGAGAGATGGAGAGAATCTGAGTCAGCGGCTCCAAACCCTAGAGTGCTCGAGAGAGAACAATGGAGATCGGGGGAGGGGAGCTGAGGGCGGAGGACCCTAGTCGCGGCATATGAATGGGTCATTGTTGACACTGATTTTAGCTAAGGCTAAAATTAGTGATATTCATGAAATATCTTGGCCAAGTACATGTTCCTCAAAATCACATATGACCATGTGCTCTCCACATATCCCTGGCTTTGATGGCATTCTACATAAATCAGGAAATAAAGGGCATTTTGGTAATTTCCGAACCCAAGGGTATTTTGGTCATTTTACATCTCCAGAGATGTAATAGTCCAAAACATGCATATTGGCCCTCCTGCCTAACACAAGGGTATTTTGGTCCAAAATAAGTATGGGCCGATGGAGGGGCAGTTTGGTCATTTGCACATCACCCTTGACCAAGGACATTTTGGTAAATTCACGAAATATCCAAAATTCCGACAGATATTCAAAATTCAAACAAATATCCAAATTCAAACATATTCGAACACATATGTTCGAAATTCAAACATGCACTTTGAATTCAAATAAAGGATTCAAATTCAAAGGAGAAGAAATCTCTCCAACTCCCGGATAGGATCTCCTGGGAACCACCTCAACACCCAGATACGATCCCCGGAAGGCCGGAACAACTTACGTATCTCTCAGATACGATCTCCCCGGATACGCTCCTAACTCTCCAACTCCAGGATAGGATCTCCTGGGAACAAACTCAACACCCAGACACGATCTACCCGGATACTCTCCTAACGCTCCAACTCCCAAGATACGGCAGGTCGCTTTCAAAATTCAAAGCGCCCGCCAGGAGTTCTAGCCCCTCGCCTATAAATAGAGAGGGGAGGGGAGGCTCTGGGCTCGGTTAGTTCTTTTGGCTCTTGGCTCTCTTGGCTTCTTTGCATCTTAGCTTCCTTAGCTTCTGAGAGACCTTGGATATCGTACAGACACCCTGCCGGACTCTCCAGATACAGAGAGGAAAGCTCCCTAACGTTCAAGGCCAAAAAGCTGTAGATCCAGAGGAAAAGCAGAAGGTGCCGGCGTAAAAGAGGAAAGGCTCACCAACCTGAGGACCCCTTACCAGATCTGAGGAAGAAGACAGGAGCGCCTGCATTGGTAACGAAGGTGAGGGTCGGAGGCTCTGCCTCCACCCTATATCCTTCGATATATTCTTTTCTATGTCTTTTATTAACTTTTTTTATATTAATGTAACGGGACTTTAGATCCCGAGTCCTTAATCAGGGGTTTTCCCTAAGGGGATGTAATTAACGGGTTGTCAGTCTGGCATCCCGGGAGTGTCGTGTCCACATATCACCCATATAATCAAAATATTTGACACAATGAAATCAAAGTCTCATTCCCCTGAGATGCATTCAGATTTCTTGTCGTACAAAATTCTGGCACGCCCACTGGGACACACTACTCCCCTCATCTCTGGACTCGATATTTTAAGTCCCAAAATACTAGCCTTATTTCCTTCTATAACGAAGGAAATGGCACAAATCGGAGCCCTGGTGAACATCTGCTTTGGTGACCTCTGGTTCAACATTCCCCTTGGGATAAATGGCCTTCCGGTGTCCTCGGCTTCATCAACTGTGTCGCTCACTCCACCGACGTCACCTTTAGTTGTCAAGTCCGGAACCTTCTCTGTTGAAGCTCCCTGCAAACAAGGACAACCAACAAAACCCTCTTCGCAGGGTCCTGGTGTTCCACAAAATCATGCCATCAAAACTCCCTCCAACAGTCCTCGAGTCCGCCAGGAGGAAGTGAAGAAAACCTGCCAACAGTCGAAGAAACTCTCTCAAGGGGGCAAGAGATCTCGCCAGCCGAGATCCACTATCCCTCCGAAACATCGAGAGATAGTCTCTCACGAAGCCATGGCCGATGAAGACGGCTTCATCCCAGTCGTTTCCAAAAGAAAACAGGCGACTCCCATAGTTGCCAACAAGGCGCCTGGCACTACTTGCACTGACAAGACTTGGAGTGGCCTCTACACTCCTGTAGAGCACGCCAAGTACCTGCATGTTGAATATGACCGCCAACAAAGGTACTGGGAGTCCCGACTCCCTAGCTACCGCATCTACCTTCATGATATGCAAATGGCCTACGTGAACTATGCCAACCGAGAGATGGAGAGTCTCCAGACCAAAGACTTGAGTAAGAGCCACGCTAACACTTGTTATCCCAAGTGGAGCGCAAACACTTCTCACATCGAGAATGGCTCTAACATCTGTCCTCCTAAATGGAGTCCCAACACTGTCAGCCTGACGGACCCTCCTGCCAAGGCTAGGAGACCCGGCGGCAAGAACAAGCAAAGAGGAGTTGCCTACCGTCATCCACCATGCCATGCTCAGGGCATAGGGCGTCCTTGCTACGGTTTAGCACCAAGAGCTCCTCCAAAAAATCAATTCACCTCACAAAAAGGAGTCGCCTACCGTCATCCACCATGCCATGTTGAGGGCATACGGCGTCCTTGCTATAGTTTAGCACCAAAAATCTCTCCCAAAAACCAACTCACCTCTCGAAAGGCTCGCAGACAAAACGTCAGAGAAGACACCCTCTCAGGGAACGCTTTCATTGTCTTTGCGGCGATGCCTATCGGGATTGAAGATGACGAGATGTCTACATCAAGTCACACATCCTCAAATGTTCCTGCCAAGAGAAGGAAGAAGAGGGCTACTGACGTAGACCCGGTGAAGAGCATTGCTCCAGAGCCCCGTAGTCGGCCTCATACTAGGAGCATGACACTACGCTCACGTTCCTTAGATAGTAAAGATAGCACAGGAGCTGCCCTTGAGCCCTCTTTCGAGGAAGAGTTCCCTCCTCTGCCTAAGTCTCCAAGAGACAGACCGGCTTCCCCGGAGCGCTACCAGGTTCTTACTGCTTCAACAGAAGAAGAACTTGAATAGTTGAGGAATGCTCTGCAATTGAAGGAGACAGAGATAGCCAATTTGAAAGCTCAGATCCCTACTACTTTATTTATTGCAAACACTTCCTCACTTCCACATAATCATGATCAGCATCACCCTCACACTGACAAACAACCACCTCCACATAACCATCAACACCAAACAAACATGGTGCCCTTGGAGACGGTACAGAGGATGATAGCCGAAAATATTAGAGCTCTCCAAATGCAGAACCAATATTCTATGAGGCCTGGGTACATGAAGCCCTACCCGACACATCGATTTAGTCCCATTTCCAGTGAATTATAGACAACCTCAATTCACTAAGTTCAATGGGAGTGGGTCTCCACATGAGCATATTGCTCATTTTCTGGCGGCATGCCAAGACACAGCCCACAATGGCGCCTTATTGCTCCGACAATTTGTGCAAACCCTTGTTGGTCCAGCCTTTACTTGGTATAGCAAGTTGGCGCCTGGGTCCATCACCTCTTGGGAGCAAATGCAAGAGGCTTTCCTTCAAAGATTTTATAGCACCCAAAGAAATGTGGGGATCACAGAGCTCACCCAGACAGAGCAAAATCCTCACGAAAAGGCTGCAGACTTCATCAACCGATGGAGAAATTTAAGTATTCATTGCCCGCAACCCATCACGGAAGCGGAAGCCGTACGTATCTACATGAATAACTTACGTCCGGAAATGACTGTCTACCTGCAAGGTGTCCGTCCGCTCACCTTCGAAGAGTTAGCCTCTAAGGCGACTGACATTGAGAACTACCTACTGCATGTGGCTCGGAAGACCCAAATGGACTTAACATCCAGCAATATCGTGGTCCAAGGCTTCAACCAAGCTGGGCAACAAGTGTTAGGTTCCATACGCTTAGTCTTAAAATTTCAAGACTTTGCCACGAGCGTTGTTTTCCATGTTATCGACGCTCGCACATCCTACAATGCCTTACTAGGGAGACCTTGGCTCCATGAATACAAGGTCGTTCCCTCGACACTTCATCAATGCTTCAAATACCAAACCCCTGAACGCGACGTCAAAAGAGTGTTCGCCGACACAAAACCTTTTACACAAGGGGAAGCATTCTTCGCGGATGCTAAGTTCTACTTGGAGCCACCATTAAAGGTGAAGAAACCTGACCCTACACCTTCTACAGACATGGGCTTCACGGAGAAGTTCACTGCAGCTGTCCAGCAAGGAAAGAAACCTCCTCAGAAGAAAAAGACATACTGTTATATCCCAAGTAGCCAGAGGAAAGTGGGAGACCCGATATTCAAGGTCATTGAAGAAGAACTTCCCAAGTCCGCTCTTCAAGACTTTCCCATACCTCTCCCAAAGCTTCTACCTTCGTATGTGAGGCCCCCGCCAACCAGAGAAGAAGGTCCATCAAATGAACATGAAGGTGGGGCAAGATATAGCCAACCTATCAAGTTCGTACAGGCCTCTCTGGTCATATCTTCTGACAATAGTCCATCCTTACCCATACCCTTCTATGACCAAAAGACATTACACATGATGTCCCAGATGGGGTATGATATTAACTCCGGTGAAGGCCTATGCGGAGGCCGTGGTCAAAAGCAGCCCTTTGAAGACCTTCTATCAGAGGAGCAAAAGATAGCTATTCGCTATGGTGAAGACTTGTTCTTTCACAAGACAGGACTTGGATATCAAGTCTGCATGACTTCTACAGAGTTCATCGACCTTCAAAAGGCGCCTCCTCAGCTTGAAGATGGTGGGCAAGCGACCTTCGATGACCTCGAAGAGATCAACCTGGGGGCAGAAAACGATCCCCGCCCTACTTTCATCCGCGCTCACATGACGCCAGAGGAGAAGAAGCAATACGCTACTTTCCTCCGTCAAAATCAGGATGTGTTTGCTTGGAGTTATAAGGAAATGCCTGGGCTAGATGCCAATGTGGCTGTGCATCGCCTATCTATAGAGGAAGGCGTTTGCCCAGTCAAGCAAGCTCAGAGACGCTTCCGACCAGAGTTAATCCCCAAAATCATTACTGAAGTTGACAAGCTCATCAAAGCAAACTTCATCCGAGAAGTCCAATATCCCAAGTGGCTAGCGAACATTGTACCTGTAAAGAAGAACAATGGGCAACTTAGACTCTGCATAGATTTCAGAGATCTAAACAAAGCCTGCCCAAAGGATGACTTTCCATTGCCCATATCCGAAATCATTGTAGATGCAACTACTGGGCATGAGATCCTCTCCTTTATGGATGGATACTCGGGCTACAACCAGATAAAGATGGCTCCTGAAGATGAAGAGCTAACTGCATTTCGTACGCCAAAAGGGATATTTTGCTACACAGTGATGCCCTTTGGACTAAAAAATGCCGGGGCTACCTATCAAAGAGCCATGACGGTCATCTTCAATGATCTCCTCCAAGATATCGTGGAATGTTATGTTGATGACTTGGTGGTAAAGACAAAGCATAGGCAAGATCATTTTAAACACTTAGCCAAAGTCTTTCAAAGACTCAGGCAATATAACTTAAAGATGAACCCTATGAAATGTGCCTTTGGCGTCACATCCGGAAAACTCCTTGGCTTTATAGTGCGCAAGCGAGGGATTGAGGTCGACCCTTCTAAGATCAAGGCAATTTTGGAAATGCCCCCTCCTCGGAACCTTCATGAGTTGAAAGGCCTCTAAGGACGGTTAGCATATATACGAAGGTTTATATCTAACCTGGCGGGACGCTGCAAGCCGTTCTCACATCTCATGAAAAAGCAAGTTCCCTTCAAATGGGACGGAGCTTGCCACAATGCCTTCCAAAGAATCAAGGAGTATCTCATCAACCCACCAGTGCTAGCATCCCCCATCAAAGGAAGACCTTTGATCCTATACACGGCAGCTCTGCCTGGATCATTAGGTGCTTTGTTGGCGCAACATGATAATGAAGGTAAAGAAAGAGTTCTCTACTACCTTAGTAGAACTCTGGTCGGAGCCGAACACAACTACTCAGAAATGGAAAAAATCTGCCTCTCTTTAGTGTTCACCACCCAAAAGTTGCGCCACTATCTTCTAGAGCACCCCGTGCAACTCATATCCAAAGCTGATCCTTTGCGATATGTGCTTAAAAAATTGACTTTGTCCGGACGACTGGCAAAGTGGGCTATGTTACTGTCCCAGTTTGACATAACATACGTCCCGCAGAAAGCTGTCAAGGGTCAAGCTTTGGCAGACTTTCTAGCCGCCTATCCAGTCCCAGATGACGAAATCCTAAAAGATGACTTTCCAGATGAAGGAGTCTTTGTGGCCGTTGTCCAACCCTCTTGGGAGATGTATTTTGATGGAGCATGTAGACGCTTAGGAGCGGGGGCAGGACTGGTCTTTGTTACACCGAAACAAGCTCTAATCCCCTACTCCTTCACGTTAACGTCCGCTTCGTCTAACAATATGGCAGAATACGAAGCTCTCATAATCGGCCTAGAGATAGCCACTGAGATGGGGATAGATCCACTCACCATATATGGCGACTCTCAACTCATCATAAATCAACTCCATGGCATATACGCCACAAAAAAAGGAGAACTAATCCCATACCTTCATAGGGCCAAAGAACTTATCAACTCTTTCAAAGAGCTGAAAATTCAACATGTTCCACGCTCGCAAAACCAAAAAGCCGATGCGTTGGCCAGCTTGGCCGCAGCTATGTCTCTCCCACCCACAGCAGTGTTAGAAGTCAGGATAGAGGAAAGACGGGTTCTTCCTCCTCTCCTTGAAGAAACACTGAACCAACAGCTACCAGTGCTTATCAATGCTATCTCCACGTCTGAAGTTCAAATGAGAGACTGAAGAGCGCCTTTCCTAGACTATCTTATGTCTGGGGCTCTTCCTTCTGACGCTCAAGAAAGATTAAGGTTGAGAAGGAGAGTGACAAAATATACATATATCAATGATACACTATACCGAAGGACCTTCGATGGACTTTTACTACGATGTCTTTCCAATGAGGAAGCAACATCTGCCCTCGAGGAAGTTCATTCGGGTATATGCGGAGCACACCAATCTGGCCCCAAGCTATATCACCAGTTGAAACGCTTGGGATACTACTGGCCATCCATGATGCGTGACTCTATTGACTATGCCAAGAGATGTCATGTGTGTCAAATCCATGGAGACTTCATACATATGCCTCCGGAGCCACTTCATCCTACAAGTCTCTCCTGGCCTTTTGAAGCCTGGGGACTGGATGTAGTAGGCCCTGTTCAACCCTCTTCATCAAGGGGACATAGTTATATCCTAGCCGCAACGGATTACTTCTCCAAATGGGCCGAAGCCATAGCCCTCAAGGATGTGAAAGGCGAGACGGTGGTGCAGTTCATCAAAACACACGTCATATACCGATTTGGGATCCCAGCTAGACTCATCTCGGACAATGGCACCCCTTTCAAAAATAGAAACATGGAGAAACTATGTGCTAAGTTCAAAATCAAGCACTACTTCTCATCAGCATATAACGCGGCCGCCAACGGACAAGCAGAAGCCTTTAACAAAATCCTCTGCAAACTCCTAAAGAAAGTGGTCCATAAAAACAAAAAAGAGTGGCACGAGAAACTCTTGGAGAACTTATGGGCATATCGCACCACCATAAGAACTCCAACCGGGGCAACCCCGTATTCTCTGGTCTTCGGAGGTGAAGCAGTCCTTCCCCTTGAAGTGCAAATTCCTTCTCTCAGAGTAGCTCTGCAAGAAGAGTTGACAGAAGATCAAACAGCTAAGTTGAGACTCGAAGAACTCGACAACTTAGAAGAGAAACGCTTGGAAGCCCAACAAAATTTGGAGGTGTACCAAGCGAGGATCTCTAGAGCCTTTGATAAAAAAGTGAAGCGTCGCTCGTTCAAGGTTGGAGACCTTGTTCTCGCTGTCGTTCGACCCATGGTCGTCACAAGGAGGACACACGGAAAATTCGAGCCCAAATGGGAGGGACCCTTCATAGTTCAAAAGGTCTACTCTAACGGAGCTTATACAATCACGTCTCTGGATGGCGAATACACCCCGCCTCCAGTAAACGGTAAATTCCTAAAGCGATATTATGCTTAAGGTGACATAGTGCCCCAAGCTTCACGGGCCTAAACTGCAAGCAACTACACTCCAAGCTTCACGAGTATAAACTAAAGCATAAAAACTTGAAAGCTCCATGAGCACAAGTTCTCAACATAGTGCCCCAAGTTTCACGGGCCTAAACTGCAAGCAACTACACTCCAAGCTTCACGAGTATAAACTAAAGCATAAAAACTTGAAAGCTCCATGAGCACAAGTTCTAAACATAGTGCCCCAAGCTTCACGGGCCTAAACTGCAAGCAACTACACTCCAAGCTTCACGAGTATAAACTAAAGCATAAAAACTTGAAAGCTCCATGAGCACAAGTTCTCAACATAGTGCCCCAAGCTTCACGGGCCTAAACTGCAAGCAACTACACTCCAAGCTTCACGAGTATAAACTAAAAGCATAAAAAAAAACTTGAAAGCTCCATGAGCACAAGTTCTCAACATAGTGCCCCAAGCTTCACGGGCCTAACTGATAACACATGTATGTTTCAAAATATCTATGCAAGAGCAAAGAACTTGGGAGTTCCATCTGCACAAGTTCCAATCATCGTGTTCCAAACTTCGCAAGCATAAACTTATAAGCCTTGTGAAAGAAAGCAAAGCAAAGCATTCATATAAAAGCAAAGTTATGAACACATGAAAAAAAAAATCAAAATCAAAATCAAACTCAATAAAAGAGCCCAAACTACATAAATCTAAGTTTTCTGCACTCTATGAGTTTAACTTAAACTCAAGTTTGCTGTCAAAAAGAAGAAGAAGATGAACGAGACTCTATGAGCCCCAGCGCCTCAAAGTCTCATAGGTACTCTCCAAATGAGCTTGTAAGTCACCATGTGTGACTTGAAGAATCTCCAAACGATGGGCTGCCTCATCATGGCCTTCTTGCATCTTCTTGAGTGATGTTGTCCATTCCCCTTCAGCTCTTATCAAACCGGCGTCCTTCTCGTCAAGAGCCTTCAGTATTGCCTCAAGGCGTTGCCTATCCTCAAGCGTAACTCGGCGACAGTCTGATATCTCCTCCAGCTTCAACTTGGACGTCTCTATGCCTTGTGCAAAGTCCTCCATATCTGTTTTGCAATCCTTGATTTGCTTTTTCTCATCTTGAGACTCAGCCTGATAATGAGAAATTTGTGATTGAAGAGACTGCAAAGTCCCTTTGAGAGATGATGACCCCAAGGCATAGTCAGGTAGTGCCTGCAACAACGATGAAACATGTCGGCTTAACTCTTCAGGGTCCTGGCAATGAGTCAGTATGGGTAGGAAAACCTCCAATAACTGCTTCTCAGTGGCTCTATAAATTTCAGCTATCTTCTCGTGAAAATGAGCAGAGTGGGGGGGAGCATTGTCTGTGTCCCTGTTCACAATGGTTGTCTTTTCAGGAGGACGCTCAGGCCCGCCAGCCAAGGGTAGCTCCACCTCAGTTGTCTTTTTCCCCTCAGGGATACTCCCAGGCTCAGCAAGTGACGATAGTTCTACATCAGAGGTCGTCGTCTGTCTGGGAGAGCTCATGATCTTCTCTCCTGTATGAGATAACTCTCCATCAGTTTCTTCTTGATCAATGTCACGGAGGGCGTCTATCATCTCTCTTGGTGGAAGCACTAGGGAAGGGGGTGAGAACACTAAAATGCGACAAACGGGAGGATTACTTTCGGCGCACGAAGCAACCTCCATATCCACATCATGAGCTTCTGATATGCTGAGAACTCGCGAGATGTCTCGCCCATCAGAACTCTCCTCCACAAGCGGTGTCCTTGACCTTTTTCTGGAAGATGTTGGCAAACCATCCTCAGAAGGAGAAGGTTGGCGCTTCCCAGCAGAGGGAGTAGCTTCCTGGGAAGAAAACCTATCACCAATAGGCTGCGGAAAAGAAAAAAAACTAAGTGCGAGTCAGAACAAAAAAAAATGCTAAAGCCTAGGGAGCAAACCTCCGGTCTTCTGGCCGACATATGAGCAGAAAGGTCCGAGCATGGCCTCTTGATACCGCCTTGATCATCAAAATATTTCCACTCTGATCTTAGGCGATCTCCAAAACGCTCCATGAAGGCAGCATCATACTCATCAAGCTCGCCACGCTTGACCAATGTTTCCTCAGCAGAGGCCGGTCGCATGCACTCCCACAGTTCCTTCTGGGGTCCACACCTATAAGAAAGAGTTCTCCTCTCCTCAATCGTCAAGGAACTCCGAGGCGCCTTCGGCCCGTCACCTAGCCTGTCCACCATCTCTTTGAGAAGGCCTTCTGTCTCTTTTACCCACCATCTTCCCCAAGCAGTGCAAACCTTCCCATTCCTATTCTTTGAAGGGAAAAAGAACATCTTCTGGCTATCGCTCCTATTTAGATACTCCCAATGAGCAAGCATCACTCCAGCACGACGCTCCTCTAGAGGATGTAGAAGACCCCTGAGAGGGACGGTTTGATCAAACCCAAATTGCCGGCTCACTCTATGAGGGTTGTATGGCTCGGCATACATCTTGGAGACCTTATAGACTAGTCTCAATGGGAGAATGCCTCGACGGATAGAAAGAAGGAAATACCTAATGTCTTTCTGATGAGGACCTTGTACTGAATGCAATCCATCATGATCACGTTGCCATAAAAGAGCGCGTGGTTGGAAATAGAAATTGTCCTTCACATTCAACTTATCCCTTGCTGCTGCAGCAGAAAATTCTCGAGGCCCACGAAACATTAGATACTTTAAATCTGGGATGCGCTTGTCACTAAATTTGATAGGAGGAAGATCCCAACATCGCGAGATGCCTTTATCGTAAAGTCCTCAGATGTAGCGATAAGCCCAACCCATTAAAACATGGACGCTCCAGCTAACACTTGCAAATCCCGGGCCTGCAGGGTGCAAACACGTCACTCTCATGCCTCTATATAGAGAGCATAGAGCTGCCGGGGCTAAGGAAAAGGACCAACCCTGGACCATCAGGCACGCCGGTATAAAAACACCGGGTCGAATGCAAGCCTCTGAGTCTGGGATAGCATAGCGACATAACCAGATGGAGAGGAAGGCCGACGTGTACAACCCCTCATCGAAGGCCATAAATGGATCAAAATCCTCATGGTAAAGAGGGGACTTCTCCCAAGCATAACGACCCTTGTCCTCAAAATCTTTTGGAGGACCGCATTTAAGAAAGCCAAGGTAGAAGTAACGGGTCCAGGCCTCAAAGGATACCTTACCCTTACTCCCGGCCAGCTCTTCCCAAATAGCCATAAGGCGGTGGGCGTTCGGAGAATAGGTAGGGATGTCGGTGCGAGACTCCCCATTGAAATGGAGATCTCTCTCATCAGGAAGTCGCTCGTCATACATTTGACCAGTCGTAGGAAGACCAGCGATAGAAAATATGTCGAAGAGCGTCACAGTCATCTCCCCATGGTGAAAAACAAATGTGTTAGTATCTGCATTCCACCTCTCCATTAATCCGCAGAAAGCTTGTTCATCAATGGTATAATAGCCTAAGGAGCAATAGACAGCTCCGTAAATTTGTAGCTTCCAAAGCAGGTCCCCATCCTTCAAAAGAACTTCGGTACCCCATTCATTATAGCCAGGTACCAACCCATATGATGGATGTCGATACTCGGCCCAGTCAAGACTTTTATAGATCATACGCTTGCCAAGGCAAGAGAGAGGCATAGAAGTCGGGCCTTGCATCATAGGACAAAGAAACTCGCCATCGAAGTTCTGCCATCTGGTGCACCTGAACTCGTTTCCCTGACGAATTTTTCCTTCAGCAACCTTACAAGATGCAGTATAATATTCGTCTACACCATTCTTTATGATGAAAAGGTCGGAATGAGCCAACTTGGCTAAGGGAATACAAGCTTCAGTAACACCTGTAGAGGAAGAAGCCATCCTGCAAAAAGGAGAAGAAAAGGGTCTACAGAAAGAGGAGACCAATGAAAAAAAAAAACTTCGACGCGCTCGGGCCTGCCGCCGCAACCATGCACAATGCTTCTATTCACATTGCAGTCCGACGGATTTTCCTTCCATGCACATCGAAGTGTCCATAGGAGCTTTCTTGCTTCTGATCATATCATCAACAAAATATCGGATCGAACATCACGGTGGGGCAATCGCCATGGGATCGGTAATGTCGCGTCAGATTACGGAGCAAGCTGCGTTACCCTCATACGCGAGACATGTTTTCTTGACCCCCCACAAGCCGTCGCGTCGTGATATACGACCGGATACCGTCGTGATATAACCTCAAACAAGAGGTACGGTCGGTAGGAAAAAAAAGGAAAGGGAAGGAAATCCTCGGAAATAAAAAGGAGGAAATTCCAAAAAAAAAAAAGAAAAAAAAAAAGAAGAAGGGGCGGAACTAAAATAAACTAGAACTTTGATATGCCCAGGTCTGCCATCGCAACCATATACAGTGCTTCTATTCACACTGTGGTCCGACGGATTTTCCATTCATGCACATCAAAGAGTTGCAATGGAAGCTTCTCATGTTTTGATCATATCATCAACAAAATACCATATCACACAACACGGTGGAGCAATCGCCGTGGGATCGGTAATGTTGCGTCGGATAGCGGAGCAAGCTGCGCCATCTTCACCCGCAAGACATATTTTTATTGACCCCCATAAGCCGTCGCTTCGTGATGTACGACCGGGTACCGTCATGATACAATCTCAAACAAGAGGTACAGACGGTATGGAAAAGAAATATAGAAACAAAAAAAACAGGGGAAGATGAAGACATGCATGCAAACGAAAGGATAAAAGATGATCCGATCAAAAAGATCTCAAAGCTGATAAAGCAAATGAAGGAACACGTCAATATACAATAGAGAAGAAGTGAGGAGAGAGAAGAAAAAAAAAACCTCATAGAGCTTCTCCAAGCTTCTCCACAACGTGCAGTCAAGACTCCCTTTCTCCAAAGCTTAAAAAAATTGAGCCGGTCAAAGGGATCTCAAAGCTATGTATAGGCTGCCTTGGGATTCATGAGATATACATGAACTCCTACTTGGATTGAGAGGATATCTTGTGACAATTCAAATCCAATTTGGAAAAAGAGTTGGAGTAGGAAACAATCCTATTCTAACTTGGTTTGGATATACTCATATATGAAAGATGTCCAAACTAATAGGACTCATAGTACAAATTACAAGAGTCCTAGTTCACTTATTCCTATGGAGCACCCAAAATTGGTCACCTAGGATAAGAACTCTTCCAATTTTCGGAATTATTTAAATGGCCAAAAAAAAAAAAAAAAAAAGGGAAGAAAGAGTAATGTTGGATGAGCATACATGAGTCCTACTAAAACTCTAATTCTTCCAATTTTCGGAATTTATGGCTGAAACCAATGAACATAGAGTCCAAAACTAAATAGGACTCTAGAGCCCAAAAAAAAATAGGACTCTAGAGTCCCAAAAAAAAAAAAAAAAAAAAAAATGGAAACATTAACTTGGCATTAAATATGTGGGAGGAGTTCATCAGATATAAGTTTGCATGAGCTCCAGCAAGTCCTCAAGCTTTCATCATTGGAATTGCTCATTGGCTTTAGCCTTGGCAAGATTCAACGGCAGGACTCCTGTGGGGTACATATTCTCACGGAACCTCCATCTCCATCCTAACTAATAGGGAGCTAAACTCAAATATTTGAGTAAATCTCTATCTAGCGTGAACTGGAAGCAAAATATATGTGCTCCTAGCTCTACAAACCCAAATTCTTGACATTCTGGATCTCATCACTACATATATCATCACTACATATATCATCTCTCTCGAAGCTCGGTCTTTAGAGAGGACCTCTCACCAACACATACGAGGGGAAATCCAACAAAGGTCATACACCAACTTTTTGAGCCTCTCATGTGATATGATGCACACACATGATTGGACCTACTCGTGTTGAGCAGAGCATGTCCATATCCTTCATGCAAACTCAACAAGAACTCAGAGCACACATACATGCTCTAAGTTTCAAAGCCAAAATTCAAAAAAATAAATAAATAAATAAATAAATCTCTCGCCCCTGGCGTCCGAGCTCAAGTCTCGAAACCCCAAAGTCTTCACAAATGATCTAGTCCCCTGTGAACACCTCACACGACCAACTTCCGAGGTTGACAGATAACGTCAACATTCAAATTCCCCAAACTTCTTCGACCCCTGCGTGCTCGAGTCACATAAGTCTCACACGCAGGCCTCGAGGGGGCATCTGTTGACACTGATTTTAGCTAAGGCTAAAATTAGTGATATTCATGAAATATCTTGGCCAAGTACATGTTCCTCAAAATCACATATGACCATGTGCCCTCCACATATCCCTGGCTTTGATGGCATCCTACATAAATCAGGAAATAAAGGGCATTTTGGTAATTTCCGAACCCAAGGGTATTTTGGTCATTTTACATCTCCAGAGATGTAATAGTCCAAAACATGCATATTGGCCCTCCTGCCTAACACAAGGGTATTTTGGTCCAAAATAAGTATGGGCCGATGGAGGGGCAGTTTGGTCATTTGCACATCACCCTTGACCAAGGACATTTTGATAAATTCACGAAATATCCAAAATTCTGACAGATATTCGAAATTCAAACAAATATCCAAATTCAAACATATTCGAACACAAATGTTCGAAATTCAAACATGCACTTTGAATTCAAATAAAGGATTCAAATTCAAATTCAAAGGAGAAGAAATATCTCCAACTCCCGGATAGGATCTCCTGGGAACCACCTCAACACCCAGATACGATCCCCGAAAGGCCGGAACAACTTACGTATCTCTCAGATACGATCTCCCCGGATACGCTCCAAACTCTCCAACTCCCGGATAGGATCTCCTGGGAACAAACTCAACACACAGACACGATCTACCCGGATACTCTCCTAACGCTCCAACTCCCAAGATACGGCAGGTCGCTTTCAAAATTCAAAGCGCCCGCCAGGAGTTCTAGCCCCTCACCTATAAGTAGAGAGGGGAGGGGAGGCTCTGGGCTCGGTTAGTACTTTTGGCTCTTGGCTCTCTTAGCTTCTTTGCCTCTTAGCTTCCTTAGCTTCTGAGAGACCTTGGAGATCGTACAGACACCCTGCCGGACTCTCCAGATACAGAGAGGAAAGCTCCCTAACGTTCAAGGCCAAAAAGCTGTAGATCCAGAGGAAAAGCAGAAGGCGCCGGCGTAAAAGAGGAAAGGCTCACCAACATGATGACCACTTACCAGATCTGAGGAAGAAGACAGGAGCGCCTGCATTGGTAACGAAGGTGAGGGTTGGAGGCTCTGCCTCCACCCTATATCCTTCGATATATTCTTTTCTATGTCTTTTATTAACTTTTTTTATATTAATGTAACGGGACTTTAGATCCCGAGTCCTTAATCAGGGGTTTTCCCTAAGGGGATGTAATTAACGGGTTGTCAGTCTGGCATCCCGGGAGTGTCGTGTCCACATATCACTCATATAATCAAAATATTTGACACAATGAAATCAAAGTCTCATTCCCCCGAGATGCATTCAGATTTCTTGTCGTACAGTCATCGAGGTGCTGGATTGGGTAGTCTAGCGATTGCTGGAATCGCTAGTCCAACGAGCGGTTTCCAGCGATTCTGGCTCAAATCATGCCAGAAATATTTGCTGGAAACAAGGGGCGCTGAAATGGGTTGATGGTTTGGCTACCAGACTTAGAGCATATGGCAAAGAATGTTTCGTGTTGGCTTGGGCCTGGAGTCGGGTGTGGCTTTGGGAGTAGCCACCGATTTGGGACAAGAGCTTGGGTTGGTTGCTCTTGTCGGGGCGTTTGCTAGAGGTTGGAGACCTCTAGGTGTCTGTCGCCCACGTGTGGGACACGTTGGGGTTCGACGGCTTCCTCGGTTTGCGCTGGTTGGTCGCGCACCGAGTTGTGCTTCTTTGGCCGTGGAAAGGTGTCGTGGGTACACCTGATGGAGTTGTTTTGCTCTCGTTGAAGGTCGCGGGTTTGCGATTCTTCTGGTTGTCGAGAGCTGGGGTTTGTTCACAAGTATGTGGTGAACTCCTCCCTCTTTTGTTTTGAGGGTGCTCAGGAGAGCAAGTTTTCCCTCGTGTTGTTGTTTGTGCAGCTGTCCTTTTGAGGAGCTTTCAGGATATTCCGCCTTCGCGGGATTGCCGAGTTTGGACTCGAGATTCGTTCGGGGTAATTCAGTCAGTGTCTTCAGTGAGCACGTCGCAGAGACCTTAGGGCCGAGTAGGCCGAGCTGTATTTGGGGTAGAGGCGACCGTCGAGGACAGGTGTTCTCTCTTCCGGACCGTGAGCAGCTGGACCGCGTGCAGCAGTTTTCGTTGTCTCAGCAGTCACATCAGCAGACTGTCCTCTAGCCTTTCATTCTCCGACGAGTACGTGCCCATTGCAGTGCATCGCCGAGGTACTCGTCAGCTCAGAGTTTTGTCGACATTCTCGTAGGTCGGACTTCGCCCCAGCTACAATCAGATAAAGACTCGGGATTGCGACATCTCGAGGACAGCTTTCCGTACGAGATACGGACATTGTTAGCGGCAGACAGATTAGTTGATCTAGCTGAGCTCGAAGCAGATATGTGACGGCAGAGATCGAAGACTGTATCCGAGTTTCAACAGAGACATCTTCAGGACCGCGGGACTATTGACCAGATTGACCAGGAGACCGGAGGTCTTGTCTTAAAGTCACTATGTCAGTGCCTTTAAGGGTGATAGCAACTGGTAGTTGCTAGAAAGGTTTCGACCTTTCGGGTATTTTATCTTTCAGTTTAGGCCAACGCCATAGTTGTTACCTCGGGCAGATGGGCCAGAGGAATTAGAGCAACTTTAGCGGCAGTGACAACCCATCAGTGGCGGAGACGGAGGCAGTTATCCAGTTCAGACAGCACTCATTACCACTCAGAAGATGTCAGTATGTCAGTCCAGAGTGATGGTGATGTGAAGCGACGACACGAATCTTACGGAGGTCCGTGTCCAGATTGATGCCCAACGTGTAGATGAGAGTCAGACAGCGTCAGCAGGCAGCAGGTTGTGTTTCAGAGGCCGAGCCTCAGTTCTAGAGTTGTGCAATGTTGGCGTGCAAGCGTCCTGCTCATCTCCTTGTTGGCCACCTCAGAGGCATGGTGGTATGTCGCGACCGTCATCAGCGTTGGTAGCACGAAGTGCAGAGTTCGTCCCCACTACTTCACCTGTCAGGAGGTGAAGGCGGAGCATCAGCAGGTAGCAGACCCGTTGCAGCTTTTCCAGTGTCAGCGAAAGTGGAAGCATAGCATGGCAGATGTCATCATCAGATTGCAGAAGACTCAAAGAGAACGGTGCAGATCTCGGAGGACATGCTTTGGGCATGTGTCCTCGATGCAGCAGACAGCTGGGAGGAGTACGTTGCTTTGCTGGAGTCCGTCTACTTCAGCAGTCGTTAGTCCAGACGTACGTACCATTCGAGGCATAGTACGGCAGTTCGCGCCGTTCTTCTGATTGCTCAACAGAGGTTGTGAGGCATCACCCACCTTTCCAGACATCATCAGACAGCCTCCAGAGAGCTTAGCACAGATCAGACAGAGACTCATGACGGCGCAGAGCAGACGAAAGAGCTACGCAGATCAGGGGTGATGACCGTCGGAACTTTTCAGTTGGTGATAGTGTTTCTGAAGGTCCATCCACACAGAGGGTTAGTTAGAGTTGGCAAAGAACATAGATTCTTGACGACATCAGCAGACAGTGATTGTGCTCCAGAAACCGACTAGCAGCTTCAGAGTTGCACGAGGACATCATTGGTGATGCTCACTTTTTCCTTGGTGTTGTTCATCCCAGAGGCATGAGGGAATATTATGGACTTCGTCATCAGCTTAATTGGCATGGGTGCAGAGGTCAGAGATAGAGTTTTTCCTTGTTACCTCCCCAGTTAGGAGGCGGAGATGAAATGCCGACAGACAACATCATTGTTACAATCCTTTTTCCAGTATCAGTGTGGATGTTATAGCATGACATACTTCATCCTTTGATCCAGATATCGTCACCCAATTTTCAGAAAATCAGCGCAGATCAGGTCAGACGACATTGTGCAAATCAGAGGCGACGACTGTTGGAGACACAATTGGCGACATAGTGTCATTTCATATGATACGAGATAGATCCATTTAGTGTTGGCAGCAGAGGTGTCGAGGAGGCGTCGTTCAGTTGCGTTATCAGATGTGATGATTCGAGCTTGGGTCAGATAGATTGCATAAGAGGGCAATTAGTTCAGATGATTGGCAGGAGAGACCAGTCACGAGAGACAGGATGGTTCAGTCAGCTTTAGTCCTCTGGAGGTACAGAGGTGTTGTAGAGGTAACTTGACAGGATGTGTTCCCGACGTGGTCCCCAGGCAGTGGTATCCCTGCTGGGTAAGGGTGATCCTGCATGGTACTGTTCCCCTGTTAGTGCTTAGGGTGATCTTGGTAACATGTTCAAGAGAGAGGTTCATGACAGGAGCCCTTGGGACATCGATGGGTTATGGGGCCCGAGACATACCTTAGACTCAGGCGGGAAGCGACACTATTGTGTTCCCTTTCCTTTGTGAGTGACGTAGAGTAGAACCCTACTGAGCAAGCTTTGTTGCTCACTCCTACCTGGGCTGCATCGGCGATGCAGGTCGATGCAATCCCTTCTTTTTCAGGTGGTTGCGGTGTTGGAGGCGACACTCCCCTTGATGGTGCGTGAGATCGGGGATATCATCAGTTTATTCTATTCGATTGATGTACAGCTTTAAATGTATAAATTGTAATCTGAAGGAGAAATGTATTTGTATTTCAATTTGATGTAAATTGATCAGAGATTGCTGTACTTAGAGGATTTGAATCATTATTGTATCCTTTTAAAGTTAATTGAGTATTGTAGTCGTTAAATTGTATTATGATTTGATGATAAGATAGTTTATATTATTTATGAATATTTTAATCATGCACCAGGTTTAAAAGTGATGTTTACAGGGGAGGCTCTCGTCGTTTGATTTTAGAGTTTAGGACCCTCACGTCCCGGCCTGGATGGGTTTTCTGGGTCGGGACGTGACACGCTGAAATGGGCACTGGAATAAAATCCAGCCTGTTCCGATGAAACAAACACCCGAAAACCTATTCCAATAATTTTTACTTCCCATTCCAGTCATTTTAGACTGATTTCCAACCAAACAAACAAACATACCCTGAGCCCGATGCTGGGTTAAAGGACGCACTGCTTGACTCATGACACTCATTAAATCAATCCAGATCCCATGATAACTGCACTACCCGACACTTGTAACTCATTAATAAATCAATGCCACTGAACCCTGCTTTAAGACTCATTCAAAGGATCGAGGAAGTAGAGAGAGAGATGGTCAATGCCTTTAACTTTTTGGACCACCACCAATGACAAGAAAGCAACAAAGCTCAACATAAAGAAAGAAAACATCACAGTATACATAGTATCTGATACAGAAGAAAGGCCAGAGATCTACATCCCTCCATCATTGCCCTCACTCCTGCTCATGCTCCTCCTGCCATGAAAAGCAAGCCCATTAATTACTGTCATTAAGAAACCATACATATACATGCATGGATAGATATAAGATTGATTATAACTAAAGATCACCTTCTTGTGAGCATGTTGGAGACCAGCCTTGGAACCATACTTCCTGATCTGCTCCCTCACAAACCTCTCATAGATGAAGGATGCACCTCTGAACTGTGGGAGAACAAGCCATGCCACTAATGCCACCTTTATATGATACCATATAGGTATCCTATATGTACAAGAAATCACAGTAAGAATAATTAGCATTATACTTGCAAGCATATATATATGCATGGGTATATATATATACGTGATATGAGTTAATTACCAATATAGGACTGGCTCAGCCACCATCTCCATTAGGGTTAGGAAGGAGTATATGATCCAGTAGGCCAGCCACTGCTCGTCGTCCACCTTCGACGGGCTCTCGATCGCCCGGACCGACGCATATCTAGATCAAATCATCCCACAAAAACAGATCTAAAACAACCCTAACGTTCAATCAAGTATATGTATATAGAACTCATGAAGAAGAAACAAGAGTTTTTGATTACTCACAAGGGATACAAGAGCATGAGGCTAGGCCTGCAAGCATGAACAAAATATATATGATCATATAGCCATTAATTAACATATACAGAGAGAGAGGTTTTCATGAGGAAAGAGAACAATAAGGGTAGGAAGAACTCACCCTAACAAAGAGTAGAGATGTGAGAGAAATGTCCAGAACTGCCCCATCTAGATCTAGAGAGAGAAACTAAGAAACCCAACAATAGGATCTAGCTAGAAGAGAGGTGTTGTGAGACTTGGATATACATCCACAGAGAGAGAGAGAGAGAGAGAGAGAGAGAGAGAGAGAGAGAGAGAGAGAGAGAGAGAGAGAGAGATCTAAAGAAGAGAAGAGAGATGTTGTTAGCCTTATATAGATAGATAGACACAACGCTAGAGAGAGAGAGAAGGAGATCTAGAGAGAGAAAGAGAGGGGAGAAGTGGCAAGAAAAGGAGAAGGCATCGGATGCTTGGCTTGGACGTGGCAAATTAACGATGCACAGCACCGATCGACCAGATCAGCAAGCAACGCTTTTGGCTTGGTGATGCTTAATTAATTAATGAAGGCATGCAATTAAAGGAGTGTCCCTTGATTATTAGCTTAGACTTAAGGGGGGTTAAGTTGCTTTGGATAGTGTGATCATGGGATTGATATAATTAAGGATGGTCATTATAAGAGGATTGTTGCTTGTGAGCTGCCCCTCTCAGGGGTGACACGTGGGACACTCTTGCACGAGTACGAGGTCGGTGACACGTGGAAGGTCTAGAGAGTTCTTGTTGGATCTCACAAGAATTTAAAATTTCCTAGTGGAATATTGTTACGTGCATGAGATATATAGTGCTAGCTAGTCTAATAGGATTGGATTGGGTCGAGTCGGATCAACCAGTTGAGCCCAGTTTCTGGTTGACCTACTCCGCTTCGATTCAAAAGTAGGCCTCTGGCTCAATCTGAGTACCAGGTGTAGACAAATTCGGGTTTTGTGTTGAGTTGGGTCGGCTGGTATGAACAAATTTCCGGTTGACTTATTGAGGCTTCGTTTGGCCGTGCGTTGTGTTTTTTTATGATCGTGGTGAGGTGTGATGTGTTTGTAAATTATGGTGAGGTGCGCTACAGTAACCGCTTAAAAACTATTTGTTATGACACGTTAATAACTGTGGTAGAAAAATGTGTTCATGTAATTTGTTGTTTGGGTATGCGTTTATTTTCAAATGTACAATGCAAAATATTAGTTTGTTATTTAGTTTCTGTATTTGTTACGCCGTAGCCAAGATGCGGCCAAATGGAAGCACCTATAAACTACTTCGTCTCTGACGCAGTTTTGACGTGGTCCTCACTAGTCTGATATTATTCCCAAACAGGATTTTTGTGAACACGGTTACGTTCGGTTCAAAAATAAGTGTGTTTGGACAGGAACGCACTCCAAAACGGACACTGAGTCCAGGTGCGCTGATCAGTAACGTGAGTTTTGATCACTAGTGTGGAGTTCGTGAATTCAAGCTCCAACTGCGATTGATGAAAATATTTTATGATCATTGGATGTTTATAGCCCAATTTATGGTGTAGAAACAGGCGAAGCTTATAGTACCGAAAACCGACACAGTCCAATAAGTACATCTGTGATGCATTTACATCCTTGAGCTTGGGTGATATAGTGAGAAAATAAAATAAATATCCTACCTCATTGGGTTGATATCATTTTTCAATTTCACCATGAAAACTTGTCAAATATCACATTTTAACCCACAATTATGACAATATCATATTTAGCACGCTCCTACAATCGTGGGGGGCATACACTTGGGCTACTTAGTTCACCCCAACATTCCTAACATTAGTGTAAGCAGCATATGACGGCAAGATTAATTACTAAATTACCGTTTCAGTTTTCCAATTCAGCCTCCAATTTCTTGTTCTTTGCTTCGAGTTCAATGATCACTGTATTCTCACCTTCACAACTTGTATCATTATCAATCCAGTAAAAGAAATTGCATCCTCCGTGATCCTGTATAAACCATGGACATTGATTGATCTTTAACCATGGCTTCAAACTCAAAAGATAACCATCAAAATATTGAGAAGTAATGTGTTTTTGAACAGCTTACATTGTAATTGGCACAACCCAAAAACCTTCTTCTAGGGTTTTTCGTTGTCCAAGATGTTTTCATCCTAGCCTTCTTTCCACCGTAGCAAGTAGGGAAATTAGAAGGTGAACCGCATGATGACATCTATGCCAAATGAATACTATTAAAGAGTTGTCGGTGGGCAAAAGATGCAATGCATCTACAAACATGGACAAGAAGATAGAAAAAAGAAGCTTTGAAGGTGTGATCCCATTGGGATCCTTAGACCTGGCTACGGAGTGGGAACATGGCTTCGAAGAGGACGGCTTGCAGCGGGATTGAAGCCCTAGGAGCTCAAATGTGGGAAGAAACCACCCTTGAACCCTCCCGGAGCTGAAGATCCGACGGCCGGCCGGCGAGATCACCCCTCCGGAAGCCCCGACACGAGAAACCCTAACCCCCAATCCTCCCCGCGCCCGTTAAAAGCCCCGGAAACTTGTCACGTGACGGGCACGTGACAAGTAGCCATTAGGATGGCAAACGGCTGTCAGGGCTTGGCTCGGATTGATACGTTTTAAGAAGTTCAGGGTCTTTCTTGTTAAAATTGAAAGTATATGGCCTTAATCGTTATTTTGGTTAAACTTGAGGGTACTAAATGGTAATTTACCCTTACTTAAAAGCACAAATGTAGCCCAGAATAGATCCTAATTTACATATATACCACTGCATGAAACCATGGTTTCCATGTAAAAATGTAGGCCTGAATAGATACTGTGTTTAATAATACAGTGTATCTTGGGAGTTCTATTTAGGTTATACCGTTGTCTCCATACTACCATCATACCAACGAATAAGATCTAAACAGATCTCATCCAACGGATAAGATCTAAACAGATCTCATCCAACGGTCGAGATCTTTAATAAAATACTGACTTGAATTATGATAATAATGATATCAATCATTAAATGAGATTTAAACAGATCTCATCCGTTGGTATGATAGTAATATAGAGACAACGGTTTGACCCAAACAGAACTTGTATCGAATAAGTGTGCTCAATAAAGCAGTAGAGCTCTCATGCATTTGTTGAGTGTATCAGTTAACTCAAAATACATGAGTGCACTATGTTATATGATGTCCAAATCCACATAAGCTAGTCTCATATTATCCGTTCTTCCCTATAAGTTTCTAGGGCCCCTCCCACAAATGAAGGAGCCATCTTGAGATGAAGGGAAGGTAGGGAGAAGGGGAGAGTGTTCACTGCTGTGGTGATTTCGGCATTGTCACCAGGGAATGCTTTTGGTGTGAGAATTCTTCCTTGGGCTATTGGGGTGTTGGGGGTTGGAAATAAGAACTAAGACTATTGCTTTTACTAGGGTAGCAAGGTAATCCTTTACAATCAGTTTTAACAAAACAAATAAACCTTGTACCGTTAATCCGAAAAAAGAATGAAAGAGAAGGAAGACAAATCCGACGAAGAAACACCGCTTGATCGAGGCCGGTGTGCCACACTGTGCCCTTAAGTTTTATTTGCCCACCACCCCTTGCTTCTGGTTCTTCAGGCAAAAAGCTCCCAGGGTACAACGATCCACCTGTGGATTGGAGGGAAGCCGACCGTCCGATCGCTCAACGATCCACCTGTGGATTGGAGGGAAGCCGACCGTCCGATCGCCCTTCGAGCTCCAAGATAATACGGTACTCTCAATCATGACCCTCTATTGTGCAAGTGGTGTGATGAGAGGTGAATGCATGAGCAAGCATTTAGAATGGCTGGTATGGGGTCCTATTTATAGACTAGCTAGGCTAGTTGATCAACCATTTAGTGGGGAGGTGAAGAGGCTCGTCAACGTCATCAGTAACTGATGCCACGTCAGCACCACGTCATCAGTAACTGCCCAGTCATGGGCTGCCACTCTGCCACATCACCAGTAATAACTGCTCAAGAAGATGAACAGCCATCTGCCACGTAGACAAAAACACACATGTGACATACACATGGCGCCCCCATGGACGCATACGACACCATCACCAGTCCAACTGGCCGACCGGCCGGTGGCACACGCATGTGCACATGTATGTGTCTCTCTCTAGTTCTTACACACATTCAAACTATAGATGTCCAAAGCTCTATATAAACTAAAGAAGTGTTCTTGACCCAAGTAATGTGGGACTAAACATTTACACACACACTCATATGGGCTTCACATGACTCTCTTCTAAATTGGGTTTTAGCAGGCCCATTTGATTCAATACCTATATTTAAGGCTTAGCCCACTCCTTCACCTTAGGAGTTTTGGGCTTTACAAAAGCCTTAAATCCAACATGGAGAACATCATGCAGATACCTCACGCTTGAAATTAGTCTTTTATTTCTAAGGGCGTTTAAGATATAGAGAAATATATGATATTGCCAAAATTGTAAGGTGAAATATATATATATATATATATATATATATATATATATATATGTGTGTGTGTGTATATGTATATATAGTAACTAAGTTTTCATGACGAGATATGATATTGATCTTCTATAAAACATATGTAGCCAGAATATATAATATATACTCAATCATAGAGCATGATCCGTGGAATCTTTTTAATGTCTAGGGGCGTTTAAGATATAGAGAAATATATGATATTGCCAAAATTGTAAGGTGAAATATGTTATATATTTAGTGATTAAATTTTCCTGACAAGATATGATATTGATCTTATATAGAACAAATGTAGCAAGAATTATATAATCTACTCAATCATAGAGCATGATCCGTGGAATCTTTGGCACTGGATTTGTTAAGTGTATCAATTAACGCAAATAATCTAATATCAATGAGATCCTTAATTGACAGTGGATTTGATCTTGTCCGTTCTTCCCGGGGCCTCTCCCAGTCTTTAAATCAAAGAGCCATCTTGAGAGAATTGAGAGAAACGGAAGGCCATGGAGAAGGAGAGAGTGCTTAGCTTTGTGGTGATTTTGGCACTGTCACTGGGCAATGCTGACAATGTTGTTGGTGCTAGAGTTCTTCTCGATGCGGCTGTCGGATCCTCTATGATCTACTTAGAGAGTGATGGGTTTCGAGGAATCAAGCAATTAGTAACAGAAAGTCCAAGGCCGATTCACAATGAAAATTTGGGGGGTGGTGATGGACCCGGAGGAGCCAAGCATCCAGTACTTGGAGGTTTGGGCCTGCTTCGCGATGGCAAATGGTGGGGTGGTGATGGATCTGGAGGAGTCAAGCGCAAGGCATCTAGAGGCTCGAATCCGATACATAATCCCGGGGCTGGCTCTGGAGGAGGAGTCAAGCGTTTGACACCACCTTCAGGTCAGGACCCGATTCACAATCCGGGTGGTGGTGATGGATATGGAGGAGTCAAGCGCAAGGCATCTGGAGGCTCGAATCCGATACATAATCCCGGGGTTAGCTCTGGAGGAGGAGTCAAGCGTTTGGCACCACCTTCAGGTCAGGACCCGATTCACAATCCGGGCGGTGGTGATGGATCTGGAGGAGTCAAGCGCAAGGCAACTGGAGGCTCGAATCCGATACATAATCCCGGGGCTGGCTCTGGAGGAGTCAAGCGTTTGACACCACCTTCAGGTCAGGACCCGATTCACAATCCGGGGGGTGGTGATGGATCCGGAGGAGTCAAGCGCAAGGCATTTGGAGGCTCGAATCCAATACATAATCCCGGGGCTGGCTCTGGAGGAGGAGTCAAGCGTTTGGCACCACCTTCAGGTCAGGACCCGATTCACAATCCGGGGGGTGGTGATGGATCTGGAGGAGTCAAGCGCAAGGCACCTGGAGGCTCAGGCCCGATACATAGTCCCGGTTGGTAATTGATCCAGAGAAGTTAATTCTTCGGATCATGAGTTCAAATAATAGATAAATAAAGGATGGGCAAAAAAGCGTAGACTGTATTATTACATCTCTGTTTTTGAAATTGTTCCATTCCCAAATAATAGTAATGGTTGCGTAATAAACTCTTATATAATATATATATATATATATATATATAGCCATTTTACCTTGGAGTTGCATATTATGGAGATCCAAAATTTTGATAATCCATTACAGTACTGGTCCTTTTTATTGGATAATTTCTTTTACAAGTGATGGATTATTCGATCCAAATTAATGGTCCATTAATTCGCTGGAGAGATGATGTTTTACATTCATTCCAAAGTAGACTTAAGATTTTCATAACATCCTTCTATACGTTATATCTCATCCTACGCATCTCAGTTAAAAGATACCTATCTCCCTTGTGAGTGTATTTGTGTCATAGGTGTAGCAATCTAACTCGTAGCTCGGTAATCGATTCTTATTGGCTTGGCCTTGAGCTCGATAATAACGAGCTCGATGTTGGCTCGAGTTTGATAGTAGCTCAGCTTGATCTAAGGCAATATTTTATATTTTATATTTTATATATTTTTTTTATTATATATATAGGCACACACCCGCACACGCGCGCTGACACCGATCAATGGCTGACACCGATCAATGGATGCCACAATTGCCTATGCTTAATAGAAACACAAATTGCAACTCCCAATCAAGTCTAATTTCTGTCATTAACAAATACTGCCAAAAAAAAAAAAAGTCTCCACATAAATGTTCATCTCTTAGGCTACTATTTATTTTTTATTTTGCTAACAATTAAGCAATTAACCCTGACTAAGAGTCAAACTCAAGTATATATATATAATCCTGTCGACCTTAGAAAGGACATACAATGTACAATTACAAGCAAAGCAAAACACATCTTAGTTGGTCCAATCCTAGAAAATCCCCCCCTACTTTGCCTTAGAAAACACTTAATTCATACATTGAAAAGCTTGACCACAATGTCTTGATTTAGAAATGTTAGTTGAGCTACAAATTTAACCTCCTCCCTACTTTTCTTCTCAACCTCTCCACAACCTGAAGCAACATATACACATATATATAAGCATATATCCTATACATATATGTGTCACATACACACCTATTACTATTATTATACATGCATGCATGCATGCCCACAATTATGCAAGTTAAGTATAGAGTTTTGCTTGTGTGGTCAATGTTCTTAATCCTCTCCACCACCCATTAATGGTGGTTGAGCAGCAACAGCCTCCTATTCCTCCTCCCTCCCTCTTCTCTCTCTCTCCCTCTCTCTCTCTCTATATCCTCAATGACAACAAGTTTCAGCTTTAACTCTTTGTACCCCTTATCCTCATGCAAAAGGGCCATATGCTTCATACTTCTTTTGTCTCCCTTCATTAATTGAGAGTTGTTGCACCCACTCAACCCTCATTGCATGCATGTCTCTATAACATAGCATTCTCAAATATCAACTCCATGATTACTAATATTTATCATAGTGGCATTGGAGAGATGTCGATGGCCGCGAAGATCCACGCCGGCGGCCGGTTGCTCTTGTTCTGGCCGCCAGAGGAGAGTATTCGAAGGCTCAACGGCGCCGGAGTGCTCCCGGGGAGGAAGGAGGTGAGGGGGGTGTGTGTGAGGGCTAGTGGTCAGAAGAATGTGAGTGTGGAGAGGATCAATGGGAGGAAGGTGAATGGGGTGGAGGTGGACGAGAGGACAAGTGAGGAGAGAGAGAAGATGAGGGAGGAAGATGTCTCATTGCATGCATTCAAGCTTGGGAGGTTTGTGGAGGGGAGGCTTGTCTATAGACAAACTTTTGTGATCAGGTCTTATGAGATTGGGCCTGACAAGACTGCCACCATGGAGACCCTCATGAACCTCCTCCAGGTGAGTTCTAACAATCTTTTTTTTCCTAACTTTCAAATATACATAAATATATATATAATATATATGTGTATATATTGATTTTTAAGTCACTATTTTTTTCTCAAAGTAGGAGGCATGTTAGAGTTTCATCTATTTTGCTGAAATTTTCACCTTTTTATGTAAAGACCCTTCTGTCGGCTAAAGATTTGAGGAATACAAAATGAGATTTTGGGAGTTTCAAGGATAAATGAGTAACTTGAATGTTATCAAGAATAATCATCCATGAGGCAATCAATTCTATCAAATAAAACACAGTGAGATATAAACTACAAGAGAGAGAGAGAGATTTGAATACCTGAACTGCAGAACTCAAACAGAACATCAAATGCCAATAAATTTGCAGGAGACTGCCCTCAACCATGTGATGAGCTCTGGCCTCTCTAGTGACGGATTCGGCGCAACGCATGAGATGAACTACCGAAAGCTCATCTGGGTGGTGACCCGTATCAACATCCAGGTCGAGAAGTTCAGCCGCTGGTAACAATTCTTCATCTCATACCTGAAGGTTTCTGCATCAATCTGTTTTCCCCTTCAAGAACACATTTACTGTACTCTGTTTTAGCATCCTGATACCTGAAAAATTGGATGAATTTATGATTTAGGGGTGATGTTATTGAGATTGATACCTGGGTTGCTGCATCTGGAAAGAACGGTATGCGCCGCGACTGGATAATCCGAGATTACAGCACTCAGAGGATCATAACAAGAGCTACAAGGTATAGTTAGTCTTCTTAAGAACATGACATTTTTGTATATAAACACCTAAAAATAGTTAATCAAAAAATTATTTGCGTATATGCCCTCCAAAGATTGTGTTTTTGCAGATATGTCCATTGACTACTTTGAAAAAATATTGTTCTGCTGTTACAAAGCTATTATTTACACTACCTGAATTTTTGAAGGAGTCGAATGTAAAGTGAGGGGCTAAAATGGATTATGTGCATAAAATAACAAAAATAGCATTCACTTTAAAAAGGTCTTTTAGTACTGGTGCTCTAAAATGATATTTTGCACAGGTGTATCCCTAGATTTTGTTCATTTTACACTCAAATTATAGGGACAAAATTTGGTCAAGTTACCCAACGGACATATACAGAGAAAGAAGGTTTTTTTTTGCAGATATGTACATAATTTGTAATTTTATGAGTGTATCTACGTAATTTTCTGAGGGTACACACACACACAAAAAAAAGAGAAGATCAATCTGAAGAAGGTGATGCGGCAAATTGTTTAGTAGCTTCCCTTCCATGCAGCACTTGGGTGATCATGAACAGAGAAACAAGAAGGCTGTCCAAGATACCTCAACAGGTCAGAGAAGAGGTGAAGCCGTTCTTTCTGGATCGAGCGGTCCTCCCAGAGATCGACGATGGTGCACGAATCGACAAGCTCAATGACGATACAGCGGATAACATCAGATCAGGCCTTGCAGTGAGTATCCTCTGCAAAATTGTGCACACAATTAATGATGATCTTAATCTGTGTCTCACTTCATGTTTCTAGCCAAGATGGAGTGATATGGATGTCAACCAGCATGTGAACAATGTGAAGTATATCGGTTGGATTTTGGAGGTAAGTCTCAACAACATACTAAAATCCTTCAGATTAGTTGAAGAAGTTTTACAATCTAACAAAAATGTACAACCTTCTTGCAAAGAGATCAGTAACATTTGTACCAAATCTAAACATTAGAAGTCATTTCCTAAACATCAGATGCCATTACTTAGGAATGCAATACGATGATGAAATGAATTTTTTGCAGAGTGTACCAATGAATGTGCTGGAAGATTACAATCTGACAAACATGACGCTGGAATATCGTCGAGAATGTCGACAATCTCATCTACTTGAGTCACTCACAAGCATTGAAACTATAGATGTTCAAGAAAGCCAAATGAGTTCATGCGGAATAGATCTAACAAGCACACATCTGCTGCGTATGCAAGATGATAGAGCAGAGATAGTTCGAGCAAGAGCAGAATGGCGACGCAAGGAACGCATATAAACCAAGCCACACAATATCGTTTTGACTTCACCATAAAAAAAGACAGCACCATCATTCTTTCTGCATTGTTTTCCCACTCTTTTCATATTTTTGCTGCTGAAGAGCTAAAATGTGGGAAGTTTTGGTTACTGTAAATGTCCATCATTCTTGAATTATATGCAAAAATTTGTTTCAGCATATCTACTGTATCAGTTTTTTTGGCTAAATAGAACAATTTTGGTACTGTAACGATCCTGAAATATCAAATACGGAGAAAAATCTAAAACACGGAGCAATTAATGCAGATAAAATAAAATAGGACCATCTGTGAATCCTTATCAGGTGAGACTACACATGAGATATACCAATCTCCATCACGACATCTTTCATTGTGAGAGAGACACCTATCCGTACCTATTCATTGCATCCACATGAACTGTTTACCTTCAAGAAATTCCCCCATCACTCCAGCCAGATTAGTCATGCCAATGACCAAATCAAGTGTGTTCACATCTCCACCTCATAAATGCCTATTATTGCATTCTGCAAATCTGAAGGATTCACTCACTCATAGCTTCACAAATTATTCAAGTAAACCACCAGCATCATGCACACCATTACATGGAGAATCAAACCACCAGCATCATCATAACTATGTGAAACTGACCCTATTCAATCTATTCAGATCATTCAATTCAAGATCTACACAGCCAATCTACACAACCATTTCTAAACCTAGAAATAAGCTAAGATCCAAGAATAACTCCATGTTTGGGATCCTACAGTAAAACATCCCGATCATAACCCAAGTAAAGAAAATAAAATTCGGAAGGTAACAAATCCAAATCATAGACAATGGCAGAGGGCAAAACATGGAAGCATTTAAGTACTCCACATGGCATTCAAGACTGCCCACTTCTTGGACCTCTTTCTTATCTTCATTCCTATGTCTCCATACACTGCCAAGCTGCCCACCCACCCATCATAAACACCCACAACTACATATGCCATTGTCACACCTCCCTTCATAAATACATGTCCTTACAAGCATCCCTTTGCAATCACTATATGTATCACAAACCTTCCTTCTTATCATCATCTTCTACAAACAATCTCTTAGCTAAAAAGAAACCATGAAAGGTGGTCCAGCTACATCTCTTTTGCTGCTCACAGCCACTGTTATGAGCTGTGTGGTGGAGTTGGGGAGAGGGGATGACACTGCATTGCAAAACAAGTGCGCGCAGGATTTCACGAAGCTGATGGTGTGCCTGGACTACTCATCGGCAAAGGTGGACACACCGTCACCGTCGTGCTGCAGCTCAGTGAAGGACATCCAGGGGGCCGACCCGGTGTGCTTGTGCTACATCATCCAGCAAACGCACAAAGGGCTGTCCTCCATGACAAGCCTCGGGCTGCAGTTCGACCGGATGGTACAGATGCCGGCAGCGTGCAAGCTCACCAATGCTTCCGTCAGCCTTTGCCCAAGTAAGTGTTCTCACAATTAGAAGTAATCTATCTGTGATTTTTTCCTTGCATGAGCTTTTCTTTGATCTATTGGGTGTGATTTGGTCGTTGTTTGTGGTTGGCTCTCTAGGAAACCAAGTTGCCATATTAAAATTACTTTTTTTATCTTGTTCCTCAAGAAGGCGTGTTCACCAATTACACCGAAATTATCATATTGTTTGATAGATTATTGCAATAAAGTGACAAACTCAATATGGTGTATACTTCATGGAAAAGTAGCTAAAGTGTAGGATCTTACTGTTGTGGTGGTGCTCTGCTTCAAGCCTTCAACACTTGAAGATACGATAAGTGGATGCATGAGGGATCTGACATACCCTTCTAAGAATGACATCACCATGAAAGGATAGCTGGATATTAAAAGGCAGACAATAAGTAGGATGTAGAGATCATATGAAGTTAGTCTAAAGAAGTTTTCTTCTACAAAAATAAGCATGCCAGGATGCAAAATGCTTCAGGTTAACAGCACCAGTAACAGATAACAGTCTTTACAAAGTGTATGATTAGAATACAAACAGTAATGAAGTTCTTCAGTTGATTAAATTTATTCTTGCTGCTACCCACAATCATTTTTTTTTGAGAAGTTGAGCCGGAGCTAGAGCCTTAGAGGCCTACAGGGAACTAAACTCCCTCACATGGCTGCACGAGCTAGCTCGTCTGCCCATACATTCCACTCTCTAGGTATGTAAACTAAAGAGAAATTAACAAAAATTCCCAAGTGCCACCAAAGATCCAAAAGCATCTTCCGGCAATCATCATTGATAGGCATTCGCCCATTAATCATATTCACAACAAATCTAGAGTCGCTTTCAACCAATATGCTTGTCAAGCCCCGCCGGCTAGCCTCCTGAACCGATGCCAGAATTGCAAAGATCTTGGAGCACCGAAGTAGCTGACGACGCCGATGAGAATTCCCAAGCTTGTTCGGGCCCCTCAAAGCAGACGACCCCAATGCCCATTGCTCCAGTAATGAAGGAAGCATCCACCTGTATACGCACCCCATTCCAAGCCTCGCGCTCTAGTCCGCGTGCTTTCTGTGCATTTAGGAGGAGAAACTCCCTTACCTGCCACTTAATGCTGCACCTCAAACTCGGAATCGCATCCCCCTCTTATTCATGGACCACGCTGCACCTCCGCTTCCAGAGAAACTAAAGAGTGTAACAAATGCTTGATTGGGTCATCCTAGTAGCATCTGATTTCTGGGGCTTGAGTAACCGGTCCAAGCACAACGAGAGGTTTATGGAGTGAGGGTCCAAATCAAAATCCTCCAACACAGACCTTCATATAGCGGACACCACGGCACACTCAAAGAAAATATGATCCAAGGTCTCCTCCTCCGCACCACAAGCAAGGCAGACTTTATCACTGATTAATCTCAGTTCCCACAATATGTCTCTAGCAGCCACCTTCTTGCTGCACGCGAGGTCCAGCTGGGCTCCGCCAAATACTCCACCAGCCTGCCGCCGGTTGCCGTCGCTGATGGCGTGCCTCAAGAAAGTCGTAGCAAGAGCTTGTGGTAGGCTTCCCGGCTGTACCCCACACCCATCGAGACCCAGACGAGTGAGGAGGGGGAGGGGGATCAATAGGAATCACACTCACTTTGGCCACCAGATCCGGGTGAAGAAAAGAGGAAAGAGCCGGAGGAATCCAGAAGTTGTCCCAGCTCCAACATGTCAGCTTGCGCAACATCAAAGGTGCCGATGAAAACAGGGGACCTTCCATAAGCCACCAGTCTCGCAGCACGTTTGCATGGCTTCCTTCCATCACCGGCCATCGGAGCCCGAGCCGAAGTTGGTCCGACGCCCGGCAGATGGACCGCCAGAAAGAAGACGCATTATAAGGTATCTTACTGGGGAGAGCTCCGGCGCTAACCTTATACTTCGCCGCAACCAACTGCTTCCAGATAGAGTCAGAGCTATCGAGGAGGGTTGCCGCCCGCCGCATGCACATCGCCAGCTGCCATTGGGAGAGGTCCTTGAGCCCTAGACCACCTTGAGATTTATGGGTACATACCTGCTCCCAAGCCACAATCGAGATTCCTCCTATCTTGCCCTGCCAAAGGAACTGCCGGATCAACACTTCCACCTTGTGCACGACGGAGACGGGGACTTGCATGGCGGACATCAAGAAGACAGGCAACGAATGGAGCACAGATCAACATGTCATCAACATAATACTCCTTGTGGCAACAGCACTTTAAGTATCAAACAACCAAAAAAAAAGAAGAATGGCAAACACCATTACCCTGAGGAGAGGCATATTTAACATCAAGGTTACAAGAAAGGGCATGCTTATTAGAGAAGTATAGAGCAAGATATAATGAATACCACACATAGTCTGTTCAGAAGGGTTCGTTCACTGTCAAACACCTTGGTAATCACAATCCTTGTCCTCCAATCAAGCTTCTTACCAGCCAACTCATTCACTAAGTCCATTTACAGCAGTAATCACAGTTAATCTCATAGGGGCAATCGGACATTTGGATGTCCCAAAAATCTCTAACTCCCAGTGACCATATAATAGGAAGAATCTAATTTCAACGAAGCTTTTGATGAGCAACAAAAGGGATAGGGAGCAAGTGCATTATAGGCTTTGACACAGAAAGAGGTGAAAACTAACATGAAAAAAAGCATTTAGTATACCATGAGTTGAAGAAAGAAGTGTAGAAGCTGTCAGCTGAGACACCATATTGATGGTAATGAGCTCATAATATTACATGCTGGCCTGTGTTTTGTCACCAAAAGTCCTAACATGAACAAATATGACCTGCCATATTCAGTGATTACAAACTATATTGTGGAAACACTTCAGTGAGTATTCACTACACTGATTGAGTTCTTAAACTTCTCAATGTCTAAGTACTTTTTTTGCATTCTAGAAAAAACTTCAGAGAGAATTGAGAATTTCATGAGAGGATTATATACATCAGGCAATTTTTTCCAAAGCCCATATACTTCGCAGCCTACAGAGATTAAATTGAAAAGGCCCACTAAAATAATTTGTTACAACAATTCTGTGTCTGAACAGTAAAAGAATGGATGCATGATTAAATCTACTACATTTTCAATATCATCAGCAAATCAAATAAAGGAGGATTAGTAGGATTGAATACAGTTGCCACTTCTGTAACCTGTACCTGGTTTTTTGACTTGTTTGATGACAGAGCTTCTAAATCTACCTCCAAGCTCCCCGGACTCTGCTATCTTCACCACTCCAACGAAAGGTTAGCCTTCACGAACTCAATGCTCAATGATAAGTAAGTGCAGCATCTTTGAAATAATGCATATTGGCTAAAAATACTGTTTAATATGTTGTCTGCAGCTTCTACCGCAGCAACAGGAACAACACAGTCCACGACTGCATCCAAGGCGACAATGCACCACGTCTCTTTTGCTGGTAGCTTCACCTGGGCTGTGATTTCAGCAATCTTCTTCTCCACCTTCTCTTAGGGGGCTTAAAGTAAAGGGGAGAGCCGTTGTCTGTATTACTATTTCTCAATGGAGCACAAGTTTTTGTACACAATGAGAGATGTTAAAGGGGAGATACAAGACCAGTCCGAACTTGTTCCCTCAAGTCTATTATAATGCTCCAACTAGGGCTTGCATTCCACTAATCTCCATATTAAGCTCTAGCATTCCTGCTTGAGTTATGTCTCAGAAACTTCCCTGCAATCAACTCTTGGTAGCTCTTATTCAGTGGCAAATTCCTACATGGAGTACTTTATTCAATGGGGTCCCCATAATATGAGATGGATTTGTATATCTCAAATACTTATCTTTCACGATTTGCCATTCTGCACTTTTTATACAAAATAAAAACTATCAGAACCATCACTCTTTGAACACTTGAGGATAATGTTTAACCATTCAACAAACAACTTAACTTTTCCAATTGCATTTGACACTGATATGCTGGTTTAAAAGTACAAATATGCTTGACATACCCCTATTATGGGTTATACAGACCCCACGAAATACATAACTACAACAATGTTGTTCTTCATGTTATCTTTGTGAAACAAACATTGTGTGACAAAATCGGAATAACTGCTTTCTCTATGGTCTTACTAACCATCATTTCGAATGGAAGAAAGTACTGAACATGGTTACGTACAATCACATGCAATTGCCTGCATAGCAAATGTCTGTCATCAATCAATTCACAGTCAACAGAAATTAATATATCACTTCAAAAGACATCCATTTTAATACATTTTGAGCTGATAGAGAGACCTCTGCAGGTTGTAATTTCACCTTAGGGTTTCAGTACTGTCACATCCACAAAGGCCAAACCTGGCCTAGGAAAGAACATGGTGACCTAAATATCTCCAAATTCTTCATAAGTTACTGATTTCTGCTCTGTGATGGGAGGGTGCATGATAACAAATAGTCTTTGAAGAAATATTCTTTTGTAGTGTCTTACGATAGCATAATATAGCATGACCACTTCCTTCTCAGCAATTAATATAACAAGCAAATGTGACAAATAAAAAGTGAAGCATTTGATTCAAATTGGATTTAATCATTCATTTGCTGACAATGGAAACTATAAAGTCGAAAGATTGCAGACTAAACAGAAAATTTACATTGACATTCCATTAGCAAACAGGATTGGCACCAGAAACCTCCTCTACAGAAGCCATTACCAGCTGGGGTGAGATGGTGCCTTCCTTTCTCATCTTCTTACGCTCACGTTGCAGCCGGAAGTACTCCCTTTTCCTTACTTTGTAACTATTTGGGTTCTCAGGCTGTTCAATGCGTGGGTAAACACTCACCTGTTGTGCAGTTGCAATGCATAAATTGTCAGGTCAAGATAGTGTTTGGCAAGTAAACTGCAGCAACCTGCTCAGATCTAAATTTATACCTTTTTCCTGTCAGGTCCAAATTTCTCAAATTTAACTAGCCCATCTATCAAGGAGAAGATCGTGTGGTCCTTGCCTAATCCAACATTCTTACCTGGATGGAACTGAAACAATCCAAGATTTAAAGTGAGAGATGATCAGATATGGATGAAAGATTGTGTTTACAGATGGGTGGCTAAGTTAGCAAAGATATGCACAATCAAAATCTGACAAAAAGTACATAAAAGATAGCAGAACCTAGTTATCTTGGCCTCACATTGCTCCTGCATAACTGAGTTATATTCATCAGTGCGTGCTTAAAGGCTCAGATTTCCAATATGCACTACATACTCAAGATAGAAGTTATATAAATTACATCCACAGAGAAAATCAGACAGAATATGAACCCACCTAACGTCATTAACAATATAGCATTATTCTGTATAGGCTCCAACAGAGGCAATCAGGAGATTTTAAGGGAAGAAGAACCCATCTCTATGACCAGAAACTTCGGATGGAAGCTATTGCGAGAAATCGACAAAATCAAATTCAGATAATTTCAGATCTCACGCCTGAGATTAGAGCCTACAGAAAAAGGTAATGCTAAATCATAGAATCAGTCCACTTTCATGATGCCATTTCTGGAGATTGAGTCCAATTTCTCCGGAAAAAACAATCAAAAAAGAGCACTCACCGAAATGCTTAACCAGACCAACTTTCAGGAAGTTTTTGATGGCACTTTCTATATTCTGAACTGAGAGAAATCCATGTTCCAAGAAGGACATTTTTACTCATTGCAAACAGTCATTCTCCAAAATAAGCTTTTAAATGGAAATACTTAGTGACCCAAATAAGTTCTGAGATTTGAATGAACTCTGCGTCTCATATTCTAATATCCAAACCAAGTTAAGGAACATTACCATGAGATTTCCCTTAACTAAACAACAGTTCATGTTATCCAGAAAGAAACTTCACAATGAAACCCGTTGGAGAAGTTCCAAACCTTTAGCATGCAATACATACCACATTCCACAACCTAAACCTATAGAACAGAACTAAGTCTATAATGAGTCAAATTTGAGACCCAAAGGCCAATCCATTTTCTCCAAATTGATGCTTATCATATCACCGGTTACTACAAGCCATGAAAAATCCAACTTTCAAGATCCCCCATATCAAATTCCTCAACTAAACCTAGAAACACAAATCACAATAACAAAAAAATCTGTCATTTTCCCAATCCCACTTCACCGACACAAATCGAGGCCTAAAACATTCACATCCAGCTCACAACTTCGCCTCGATTCGAAAAAACCAAACGGAGATGGGGGCATCGACTCTCATATACCTTGGTGCCACGCTGGCGGATGATAATGGCGCCGGGCTGGGCGACCTGGTCGCCATAGATCTTAACCCCAAGACGCTTCCCCTTGGAGTCCCTCCCGTTCTTGGTGCTCCCCGCCCCCTTCTTGTGCGCGGACTCGATCGTCAGCGGCCCCGGCCCCGGCCTCGCGGGGAACCGCACGGCGCCGCCGGCGAGGGCGAGGTCGCCCCTGAGGAAGTGCGAGGAGGAGCTCGGGCCTAGAGAGACGCCCCTAAAGGCCCCTACAAGTGTAGTGAAGCTAGCCGTCGCCATTGACCCCTTAAGAGGAGTTCAAAGCTTCGCGCTCTTAGGAGAGAGGGAGACGATAAGATAAGGATAGGTCATAGGATGGCTGTGGAGAAGTAAACGGAGCTCCAACATCCGATAATGAGATCCGAAACCCGTTCCTGTTGTCGGGTTTGGGCCGGTGGGAGATCAGCTGGATCCCATGGGCTACCGGGTTCGGATCCGGATCAACTCCTAGATGACAGATTCCAGGGCCAAATACTTTTTTGTCCTCTCAAATGTGCCTTAAGTTTTAATTCTGTTTTTCAAATTTAAATTGTATCAATTTGCTCTTTTAATTCTCAAAGCCTGTTTAATTTGGCCGAGGGACCGAAAGAATTGAAACTTAACCCAAACATGAGGGATTGAACTCAAAACTTAACCCAAACTTGAAACCACGATTAAATATGTTTTAATACCCTAAAATTTATTAAATTTTAATTTAGTCGCTCGAGTTTTGATTAAGTTTAACTTCAGTCCCTCACATGTGGGCCACATGGTTTTCTCCGTTAATCGACTTAACGCCTAGTTACGGATCAGATCAGATAACTACAAATTATAAAAGGAAATAACTAACAAGAAAATGTTATTCAATTTCAAACAACTAAACGAAAGTAGGTTAGCACATTTTAGCAAGTCAGTCCAACTAGCCGCGCTAGATTTGGCCTGATCTAAACCGTAACACTCTGTATGGTAATCGGGACCCAAAGTAAACAATTTTTTAAAATTAGAGGCTGATACGAGGTCAAACTCACTTGACCCGGACCAGCCGCACTAACGCCCAAGGAAGGACTGAATCGAGCCAAGCCCTAGCTGACTCAACCAAGACCAAGGCCACGCCCAAGCATGGACCCACGGTCAAGGCCGGGTGGGACCATGTCCCCTTGGAGCGGGTTAAGCCAAGCCGGCCTTAGGGATTCCTATTCCCTAGCCAGTTTGCTTACTTAGTTGATTTCCTAGTTAGTAGTTATCTTGATTGAGTCGGTTTCCTAGTTTGAGTTCAGTTATCACTTGCTTTATTAGTTTCTTATGTGAGTACAGTTATTAGGAAGTTTGAGTTAAGCATGAGCTATATTAGGAAGAGTCTTATTACTTGCTGATTTAAGCAAGAAGATTGTCTAGTTTGATTAGAACTATGTTAAGGCCTCTATAAAAGGACATCTATAGTTTGTATTAGGTTATGGACGAATTATGATGAATTAAGTAGAGTTATTGGTAGAATAATCCTAGGAATAAATATAACCCTAATTCCACCAACTCCACCAACCACCTCCACCTTCTCTCCTACCGCCGGCCTCCTCTCTCCACCCGCCGGTCACCGCCGTAAGCCGATGCCGCCCACGCCTTCGCCATCCAACTCCAAGTCCCCGACATCCCCTTAGCTGCCATACTTCCCTCCGCCACCTCTTCGTCCGTTGCCACATTCTCTAAGGCTTGGATCCCTCAAAGGTAGTTGACCAACCATAGAGGAAACTGCGAGGTAATCATCTTCCTCATCCGTCTCTCTCCTCCAGTTTGAGTCTTCCCCATCGAATACCTAGTGTGCTTTTCCTAAAACCTAAAGTTATCTTTCTACCTAGCCATTGCTTTGGCTAAGGAGGAGCTGAGACCAGGCAAAAGACCCGGTACCCGTGCTTACGAGAAAGATCGGCGTATCAACTTGTTATCAGAGCCCGTTCTTTCGCCTATGCAGTCCAAAACCCTCCATAAGGTGCGTAGATGGTTGGAGCGACCACTCCAAAAGCTTCCAAGGAGCGGGGTCTTCCGGTAACCCGAGAAGAGATCGCATGCGAGGCGTTGTTGTCCTTGCGAGCATCACAGCACAAGACCCAAACTCTTATCCAATGACTCTCTGAATCCGTAGCTGTCATGGCGTTGCAAATGGAGGCGAAATTAGTGCTGGGCTATGCTCGGGGAGAGAAGAGATCGCAGGCCTCAACGAGACGTTGTTGTCCTTGCGGGCATCACAGCACAAGACCCAAACTCTTATCCAAAACTCTCTGAATCCGTAGCTGCCATGGCGTTGCAAATGGAGGCGAAATTAGTGATGGGCTATGCTCGGGGTTTAGGCCCCTGAGCCCGACCTGCTCGGCACGCCTTTCCCCTCCCCTCCCAACAAATTAGTGTACCTGCGGTAGATGACAAGGACGATGCCGCTGCGGTACTCGGCGATCTTGAGGGACATGGGCATGGAGAGGTCGAAGTGGGGGCGAGGGGGGCTGCACTAGCCGCCGTTTTCGGAGGGGAGGGCGTAGTTGGGCGGGCATAAGTTGGTGGCGGTGATGAAGATAGAGGGGTTCCCGGCGTGGCACCACCTGGGGTCTAGGTCCTTCTTGCACTTGATCTCGAAGCACACCCCGCAGCTCAACCCGGAGTTGAACAACGCCGTGCTCAGCACCGCCATCTCCAACCCGTACCCTGGTTGTACAGGTTCCCGTACCCACACACCCCCGCCTACACGAAATCACTATTGAATCCGTTAAATTTAGCCCTAATTGAGACAATGTAGGTGGAGAGAAGGGGGTTTAACGCATACCCATGGTGCCAGAGGCGTCGCTGCCGTCGTAGAAGGCGGCGTAGGTGGTCTGCCAGGTGCTGCGGGTGTAGACGCCAGGAGGAGAAGGTGAGGAAAGAGGCGGCGGCGACAGCCACGGTGACGAGTGCTAGAGAGGCGAGAGTTAGCGAGGGTGGGCCTTGGTCTTGGGCCTCTTAGGCCAAGGGGCTATTGGGCAGCTGGGGCAGTCTGTGCTCACAAGCAACTCCAAGGCATTCATGGGCTTCCAACAACCCCGTGGGCTGAGCCCGGCCTGACATGCTCCCACATGCTTGGGCTTTGGGTCAGGCTGAGCTCAGCTTTTTTTATTCATGAGGTACTCGATATGCAACACAATGCCACACAAGATTGACTCTCTTGTGCGACGAGCTTGGTGCGGCCCAATGCATCTCGATACAAGCAACCAAGCACCACATATGTGGTGGTGTTCCGCCCATTTGCTACCCGGATTTTATTCTCCTCTCGTAGAGACGAAGATATCATGTCTCGAACTACGAGTCTCGTGACTGTCAAAAGAGAGGGCCTCTATTAGTAGGTTGCTAAAAACGCACGTATACCATTTTAAATGCGCCATGCCATGCTGGGTGTTAAAATGCACATCAGTGTGTATACACACCTAAAATATAGGTGGTATGTGTATATGACATATGTAATGTACATATCATCTATCGATAGTTAAGTACTGATTCTTTTATTTATCCCATCGATAGTGGACTACCGATAGGATAGATGAAGATATCAGTATCTCACTACCAGATCAGATCAAACAATCAGTACTTGGCTACCGATACATTCAATCGGTAGCCAACTACCGATTCATTGATCTATTTCACCGACAATCCACTATCGATGAGATGATGAAAGAATCGGTACTTGGCTACTGATATGAGGCATGTGCATTACGCATAATGCATGTTCATGTATACGAATCTTTACTGTTGCGTGTAAGGGCCTGTTTGGCAGAAGGTCAAAAAGTGAAATGCAAGGGATCCACGGGATGCAGATTCCATCCGCGGCTTGGCGGATTCCACGGATTTCGATTTTTCGGAATCCGCACATGCAGCCAAACAACCAAATGGAATGCGCCATTCCTCTGATCATTTGGATTCGTCGGATACCGACCCATCCAAACAGGCCCTAAGATGACACGTTAAATACGCCATGTGCTATAGGGTATTAAATGCATGGCAGGATGTATTCGTGTAAAATATAAGGGGAAAAAAATCATAGGATGCAAAAGAAAAAACAAAGGACGGGGTACTAAAGTGCCAACACTACTCATAGAGGCTCCTAAAAGGCATTCTGTCCCTCTAGTGGGTATCTAAGGGGGTGTTTAGTTGATAGAATCACTTGATGCATGGGATCATAGGATACATGTATTATGTGGTGCATGTATCGGACAGTAAATGTACTTGTTTGGTTGACTTTTGTATCAGTTGATACACTCTAATCGTATATGTATATGTATATGTATGTATAATGTTCACAACATTATATGAAAATATTATAATATTTTAGTGTATATATATATATATATATATTAAATTTAACTTTATTGCATCATTATTTGAACATTATTCGAATAATATATATATATCATTATATTATTTTAATGTGAACATTATATGAATAATGTTAAAGTATTATAGTATGAAAACATTATATAAAATATATATGCTATTATATATATTATTCATATAATATATATTAAAATTTTAATATATATATTAAAATTTAACTTTATTGTAACATTATGTGAACATTATATGAATAATATATATATTATTGAGATTAAAATAATATAATGACTTTATTGAGATTAAATTAATGTTCACATAATTTTAATGTTTACATAACTTTATTATAATATATTTTAATATGTTTACGAAGTATATGTGATATACACCGCACATGGTTGAATCACATGAAACGGCCATTTTGACGGTTTCATACGATGCATCATTTTAGCCTCAAAATGCACCATATGGTGCATACTTCATCTCATGCATGGGTCAACCAAACAAGAGATCGTCCGTTCAGGGTGCATCACCGCATCATGATTCAAGCAACCAAACATGCCTTAAAAGTGCAACCCCTGATCCTCTTTATGCAGTCCTTATCAAAATTCCAAGCTGTAGCATGCTATTGCTGATCGTCTTTATTTATTTAAAAGGAGAATACTTTGAAACCATGTTCTAAAACAAGGTTTTAGAGGTCCTATCTTTAGGTGAAGTGTCACAATAGACAACCATTATCAGATAAGGTTCATGTTCACATAACAATGCTGATCATCCACGTAAGGGCACCCGCATTATACCCTAAAATAGACGACAGCTATAGTGCTCTCCTACATATGAAAGAGCACTGTTCACCTCACCATATGATATTTTATAATAAACGATAGATGGTGGAGTCTTTTATTCGAGAAATAAAACCATTTTAGTGACGTAGTGAATATTAATATAAATATACAACTAGATGCATATCACAAAGATTAATTTATAATTATATAACAAAGATTAATGATGTAATATAACATTAATTACTATAATTATATGACTCTCAATGAAGAATAGAAAAAGAAAAAAAAAATGAGGGAATGAATATTTTAGTGATGTAAGTAATGGTTTAGAAAAGCTGTAAAATAGAAAAGTAATATATATTAAAATATTTCAGAGAGGATGGATATGGAAGTCGACACATAGCCTAACACCCTCCATTATTGTCTGTGCCCCCCCATGAACCTAAGAAAAGATGTGTGTCAAGCTCAAGCAGACGTAATCTCCATGGAGTGCGAGCAACTCTTGCCTTTCTGGCAATCTTGTATCGTCTATTTGTCTTCTTTTCATGGAAGTACAGCAAAGTCAAGAACATTGTAGATTTAGATAGCTTGTGTCTCATGAACTATCACGTGTATACAGCTAAGCTTTTCCTTTGTTCTATTGCTTGACAACAAGGACACCCTTCCTTGCAGGCTAGCTCTGTTCTTTTCCTTTCTAGATAGGCTTATTCTGTATCATTGTTCCTATATCTGTTCTTATACATTGTATATTATTATTCACTTCTACCATGAACTCATTCAGAGTATGCAAATTGGTTTTTGCTTGTCAAAACACTACTTTGGATCTTAGTAGGATTCACGGGTCCTTCTCGTTCAAGGTCATGCAATGCAAATTTGGTTTAGATTGGATTTTTCTCAAGACATTTATTTTCTGTAATTTTGATTTGATAATTGAGATAAATTTGATTTTTATTAATTTTTCTTCCTTTTTGGTTAAGTGGTCTGGTTTTATTAGTTGCGAGTTTTGTGATTATAACAACGAGAACCGTTACCGTTACCCCCAGCTTCGGCTTATCTCTTCAAAAAAAAAAAAAACAATGAGAACCAGCTTTTCTATCATACTTAAAGCACACTTTCAGGCTTATGCTGAAAACTAAGCAGAACCAGCAGCCGTTGGAGGGTCATTTTAACCAAAGTCTAATGAAACTTATATCTACATTGG
>OY986975.1:1728177-1795073 GCA_963920575.1 Narthecium ossifragum
TTGGTCTTAGGGAGGGGAGAAGCTCAGCTAAAGCAGAACTTCTACCAATTCACCTGCCCAAACGTGGAGACGATCGTGAGGCAGGCAGTTGCGAAGAAGTTCAGCCAAACCTTCGTCACCATCCCTGGGACTCTCCGTCTGTTCTTCCATGACTGCTTCATAGAGGTAATGTTTTCCAAAATGAAATTTGCCGTCTGAGATTATTGACTCATTGATCTAAATAAGTTTGCAAACCATGGAAACTGGGTTTCCCAAATTTTAACTGAATTTCCTATACTACTCTGCTTGAAGAAAAGTTCTCCAATAGGCTCTGTTCGGCTCTTGCCTATCTTCATGTCAAAATGCAAGATTCTCTGTTGGATGCATAAATCAAATGCTTTCCGGCACTGAAACTGTGGAAGACATTCAAAATCAAGGATTGCCGTGCCGACCGGCAACCTCGGTGCCGGTCGGCAAATATCGAGCCGGTAGGATACCGGCTCGATATCTTGAACCGGCTCTGACTCAGCAGGTTTCGGCCTTGTGCCGACCGGCACTGGCCCGTGCCGGTCGGCCACACCAGTTTGCTGGTCGGCAAATGGCTGGTGCCGGTCGGCAACAGGAGGCGCTGCCGATCCTAATCCGGGTCGAGTATTTATACTCCTTAATACATAACCTAATACATAACCTAATCCGGGTCGAGTCTAAAGACAAAATAGGCCAGATCTACTAAAACAAATACTAATATCCGTTTTTGTTCCGGGGCGCTGCCCCAGGTCCGATCCCCGCCGGGGCGCTGCCCCGGACCCCGTTAACTCTGCGTAGTGTATCATAGTCAGAGCCGGCGACAGAATCCAAGACATCTAATGCACAACATGAGGGGAGGAGGGGAGGGGCCAAATCAGAGGATGGGAGGGGAGAGGAAAGGAGAGAGGAGAAGGGAGGAGGGAGGGGAGGCCGACACACGAGAGGCCGTGCCAAAGATCTCAAAAAAACATATGTTATTTTTTATTTTGAGTGCTCAAAGATCTCAAAAAACATCCGAATCAATCTAAAATATCAAATATAAATATCCTGGATGGTCAAAGCTCCGTGCCAAACGTCTAATAGGCCGTGCCAGGCCGTGCCGCCCCGTGCCGGCGGCACGTGCCGGTGCCGGCCAGGGCCGACACGGCACGTGCCTCGGCACGGCAATCCTTGTTCAAAATAAGTACATTTTTTTAATCTTATCCGGTGATACTATATATCTAACTCATGGAGATTAGGCATAAACTACATAAAGTTTGGTCCACGTGAGCTATCAAGAAGTTTAAATGACTCAACGGCTATATGTTCATCTGAATACAAAAGTAGCATTTTAAAATGCTAGGACTTTAAAGCTACACTGTGTCATAGCATAATCATGATTAGCTGTGGCTCGATAAATATTAACACATCGTTTGATGTTGTTTTTGATACATACTCATTTACATAAGTTTGACAAGGAGATTGTATTAGAGCTGTTTTTTTCTGATTAATTAAGCTCGAAGGCTAGTAATTAGAGCTGGTTAATTATGAGCAGGAAAGCACTTTTCGAGCCAAGCTAGTTTTCATTCCTCTGAGACATACCAACAAATATCTGGACCTATTTCTATCAGTAAGACTGAGGGAACATACATGTTGATCTGCAGGGTTGCGATGCTTCGATCATGATTCAATCACCAAATAATGACGCCGAAAAAGATGCTGCAGATAATCTGTCCCTTGCCGGCGATGGCTTTGACACTGTAATCAAGGCTAAGCAAGCCGTCGAAGCTGCTTGCCCTGGCGTGGTCTCGTGCGCTGACATCACGGCCATAGCAGCTAGAGACGTAGTGGTGCTTGTAAGTAAAGTTAAAGCACTTCTGTTTAACATCATTCCCCTGCAAAGATAGTAGGAGAAAGATTTAGTTTGTGCATTTGCTAACTAGGAAAACTCTAACCTCTGAAGAACAAATGATAAAAAATCATGTTTTTTAGAACAAGGATAGATAATTAGCACCAATTTACCTACAATATGAGTCATATATGTTTGCTTGGCCACTTATCTCTCCTGACAATCTCTGATGCACCAGTCTGGCGGCCCCAACTTCATTGTGGAACTTGGCAGGCGTGACGGCCTCATATCGAGCAAATTCCGGGTACCCGGGAACCTCCCTCCTCCGACCTTCAACCTCAATCTCCTCACTTGGATCTTTCGCAAGAACAATCTAAACATGAACGACATGATCGCCCTCTCTGGTGCCCACACCGTAGGCTTCTCACACTGTAGCCGCTTTGCCAACCGCTTATACTCGTTCAACTCCACCTTCAAGGTCGACCCGTCTCTCAATCCATCGTACGCGCAGCAGTTGATGCAGTCTTGCCCTCAAAACGTAGACCCTAGCATTGCCATCAACATGGATCCTACCACCCCCAGAACCTTTGACAATGTTTATTACCAGCATCTGGTGAATGGCATGGGGCTATTCACGTCCGATGAGGTGCTCTTCACCAACTCCCTCTCGAAACAGCTTGTGAGCAACTTTGCGTCGAACCAAGCCAGCTTCTTTTCAGCATTCGCCACGGCGATGGTCAAACTGGGTAGAACAGGTGTGAAGACTGGCAACCAAGGCGAGATCAGGAGAGACTGCACTGCCTTCAATTGAGAGGAGCTGGCTTGTGTGGCTGTTGAGAATAACTAAGAGGGTGATCATAAGTTGTAATGAGCAGCTCTTTTCCTCTTTTCCATCCATTTTGAGATCTGATTGATTGTACTCACTTCTTGTTCCTGCTATCTGTTTCTATCTAGTTCACCTAATACCACGAGTGTCCCCTTTCACAATACAGGAAGTTCTATTCTACATCGCTCAAAGACGAGAAATGATACAGATAACTAGCAACAGAAGATACACATTTCAGATAACTGAGGATGAACTCTATGAGATCTTTTCATCAATCTCAAAGTTCCTTGTAGCAGAAATTTCATACAACTTGTACATCAGACAATAGGAAAGTGTAGAAAAAGCCACGCAAGTAGGCAGCAGCCAATGGTCCAAATTATAACTGCTCTAACAAAACAGAAATTTTGGTGCAGAAAAAACTAGAGTAAATTGGTAGAAGACACCCATAACTAAGAGCTTTATGTGCGCACAGGTGTAGTCGCGATTATTAACATACAGGTCAACAAAGGCGTGAATGTTAATTCTTACACAAAGCACCAATATTGAAGCAATGACTGAAGCATTATGATATATAATCATGTAATGTGCATAGAGTTCAACCTTAAACACCCTGATCCAATGATCCTGACAGATATAGGAAACAAGATATTGGCACCTAGCAGAAAACATTGGTGTTGCCAAACTGACGAGCATTACCTAATGTGTCAAATGAAAAGCACCAATCCTACATACAACAGCTACCTCAAACTCCCAAAGGAGACACAAAAAAGAGCGTCACCAAGATTATGGTTTCTCCACAGAAAGACTCCCTTGATCATTGTTACTTTAAGCTACCTTGTTGTGGACAAAATTGATGTTAGAGATGCCAATGATGTCTGAAGAAGATGATTGCAGAACAGAATGATCATGTAAGCATCATATTTCCTGTCATCAACAAGAAGATGAAGTCAAGATGCTGTACAGCTTAGACAACTAAAACTCGGAACATGTCTTGTATGAAGATTGGCATGCTACTAGATGATCCACGATCAAACGCATTGCTCTTGAGCAGCCTCCATTACCACATCCCCTTTCGTTTCTGCAATAACCTGAAGTAGTTCTGAAGGAGTAGATGCAGGATCCAGCTCAAGGCAACCCTTCGGAGCATTATGGGCTTCCTCTCCTGTAAGTACATGAAAAGGGACTTGATGAGAAAGGCGAAACATCTCTTCTCTTGGGATCCTTTTCATTTCTTTTAGGTCCATGTGCCGTTGAAACACTGTTTTGAATCCAGCAAGCTTAAATAAGGGCACGACAGTCAGTCCGTGCTCTTCATCATAGTCATCAAGCACTTCCACCATATCGTACTCATACATCACTTCATCAGGAGTATGTTCATCCCAATCTGGAGACCAATTTTTGTAGAGAGCCCAGATATCACCTCTCCTGGGAAAAATTTTGATAGTTCCATTTACCTTCTCCCATTTAACCCTGTGAGAAAACATATTGATCGTGTCCTTTACTACATATCTGCCCACCTTAAAGTTTCCACATGTCTTGGCAAATCCAGAAGCAACCCAATCTAATGTACCAAATTCAGCAGTGGACCTTGAAGTGAGGAAACTCATACGGATCTTAAAAGGCTTCAAGGAGAGGACTTTCTGAACAAGCACATAATAACGGGGCATACCATCTTCATCATCATATGTGGCCCATATCTGGTTGCCTTCAAAACAACTTTCTGATCGATATTGGTCAAAATCGTGAAAATCTGGATCAGGAACATCAATTAATCCAGTTTCAGGCACTTCCTCATCTAAATCAGTTCTATGCCCATCAGCAGAATCCTTGTCATTAGGTACATGCTTAATGCTATTCACTGAGTCATAGAACACATTCTGACTAGAACCAGTCCCTTGACCTGCATCTGTAGCAATACCATGACCGGCATCATTTGACTTCTCTTCAGCATTTTCTTTTTGTTTCTGTCTCTTTTTTTCCCTTTCATTTTCAGCAGATTTGGCAGCAGCAGCAGCAGCTGATCGCCATTCTTCTAACTTCTCGCGAATTGTGACCTTAGCCTTCTCCAGTAGCTTATTTTGAAAATCCATTTGCAATACTTCCCTAACAGTGTTGAAATGCCTAGCAGGTGCTCTGTCCTTGCATGAATCACCAAAAACAACACGCACCCAGTTGGGGTCTGTGGCCATTTTTTTAAACTCACTCCCTCCATTATAACTTCCATTAACATCTTCAGTGCCCTTTCTTTTCTTTGCATGCCTGTTTGCTCGCTCCTGATCAGGTACATTGCGACTTGGAACAGCACCAGAATTAGCAGAGCCACTTGTACTTCTATTTGAGCCAATATTCTTCCTTTGAATTGCTTCCTCCCTTTTAACCGCTGCCTGTGCCTCCTCAGAGTTTTTTCGGATCTTTTCATGTGCTTGATGAACCTTAGCAGCACGCTCAGCAGCAGCTGACGATGCGTTTGTGCTCGCAGCTCCTGTTGTCCTAGAGAATGGTACCCAATCATTTGAACCAGAGTAAGAAGACTTGTTCCCTTGAACAAAAGCATCGTTGCCAGATGTATTAGGGTTATAATTCTGCTGATGCTGTTGAGGCCCACTAGTCAGTTCCCCCTTCTCTATGGCTACTAAGGGATCACAGCATTTCGGACACTGCAGAGCCTGATTAGCATGGACACCAAGATATTGGTACTGGATCTTGCATTGATTGCAGGATGTCCAAAATGTATTGAGTTTTGCTTGAGGGGTTGAACCGGGGGCAGCTGAAGCAGGTTGCTTTGCACCAGTAGTGCTCTTCGGAATCCCAGCACGGCATGCTGCAGGTTGCTTCGCACCAGTGGTGCTCTTTGGAATCCCAGCATGGCATGTTGCAGGTTGTGTCGTACCAGTAGTGTTCTTTGGAATCCCAGCATGGCATGCTGCAGGTTGCGTCGCCCCAGTAGTGCTCTTTGGAATCCCAGCATTGCATGCTGCAGTTTTAGTAGACTTGCCAGATCCATTAGTGGTTTTATGAACAGGTTGATCTTTCTTTGGTTGAGCAGGCATCTGCTGGCATCTTTTAAGATTTCTCCTCTGGTCATATGCCATTCGCTTGACTTTATCAGACAGCACACTCCATGCCTCAGAAATAACCTTGAATGCACCTTCAGCGCCTATCGACTTGTTTTTATCCGGATGAAGCTGGAGAGCTAGCTTTCTATACTGCTTCTTCAACGTATCTTCATCTGCAGAAGCATTTATGCAAAGAATTCCATACCAGTCCTTCTCCCCATCTATCTTCACCTCCGACGCAAGATGAACATCTAAAGTCACAATCATCCTGCCGATGCCCTCCAAAGAAGGAAACAAACTTTGGGCCTTCATTGCGAATTTCTTGGCACCAGCCAAATCCTTTGTGGCAAACTTCTTCTCGGCTATTTCCTTCGCTCTAAGGGCTTCATCCTTATTGCACTCCATTGCCAAGCCCTTGCCTGAGCAACTGTCTCCTCTTTCTTATACTCACCCCTCAACGCCAACAAGAATAGTGGCACCTTATTCACCTCTTTATCAATCAATCCAAGTCCACTACACAACATTCTGTTTGAAAACAAAGCAAAAGAAAGCCTCAAACCCACATAATAAATATCACTTCCAAATAAAAAGACCGAAAACTACTTTCAGAATCAATAATTTGGGCCATAGCCTTCTTTAGCAATCCCACATTCTTAATAAAAACAAAGTTCTTGTATCAAACTAGTACCAGAAAGAAAAATAACAGATAGCTTTAAGTTGCCACATTTAAGCAACCTAACATGATTCCCAGCCGCTTCTACGCTTCAAGACACTAATGTTGCAAAGATTCAAGTCTTGAAAGAAATAGAATGCAAGAAAACCCAACCTTAATCAAGAATGAAGCAAGAATTCGTAAAAAAAAAACAAAGAAAAATAACAGATAGCTTTAAGTTGCCACATTTAAGCAACCTACCATGATTCCCAGCCGCTTATACGCCTCAAAACACTAATGTTGCAAAGATTCAAGTCTTGAAAGAATCAGAATGCAAGAAAACTCAACCTTAATCAAGAAATCAAGAAAAAACCAAGAATTCGTAAAAATAAACAAAACCAACTTCTTAGAACCCATTAAACAGCCGGCCATTCGCATTCAGAGTCCACAACACCGTACCCAAAAAACTCCGAAAAGTTACTATTTTTAAGCGAAATAACCCTAAAAGCCTTCGATGGCTCGATCACAGCAATAACACGATGATGGGCAGTGACAAAAGATTCAATGGGAAGAGCGACCCAAGATTGCAAGATTGAGAGATTACCCATTTGGACAGAAGCCGGGAGGCGGTCGGAATTTGAATCGTTAGGCCGCCACGAGAAGCCCTCCATCCTTCATGTCTTTTTTTACACCCAAATCTTGGACAAATAAGATAATAGCAAAAGAACCCTCAAAAGCCCCAAAAAAACCACCCAAATTCCCAAATACTCCTAAGAAGAAGGGGGAAAGAAAAAAAGAGTTGGAATAGGGTGGGGGTTTGTTGATATTTAAGCCATTTTAACCTAACCTAACCCAACCTTTGAAACCCTAACCATGGTTAAGTTTTTACCACAAGAGTTAAATTTTTATATTCTTCAAATTAATTTTTATGTTTTGCAATAAGTAAAATTAAAAAACTCTAATAATTAGCAAAAAAAAAACAAATTGAGTTTTCTAATGTTTTTTTTATCAAAAATATGTATGTTTAGGTGGGTCCTAATTTATGTGAATTAGTGAAATATAAAAACTCCAGATTAAGTACCAAAGAAAATCAAATAGAGAGTTCTAATGTATTTTTTATATATATCAAAAACATGTATATTCTAGGTGGGACACACTTTTGGGGTTAACCCATGAGTTGGAATGGGTAATGGCCTAATGGGCTCCTTGATATTTAAAGCACTTTGACCCTGACCCAACCGTTTAAAACCCTAACCAAGGTTAAGTTTTTACCACAAGAGTTTGTCTTTTTATATTGCTTGAGTTAATTGATATACGCTTTTTACAATTATTTCAAATATTTGTGAAAAAAAGACAGGAATGACAGAAAGCGTACCCACACGGGTGTGCTTCTGTTCACACTTGACGTGGCCGTCCAGAGGTTGGCTTAAGGTCTGTTTGGTGCGTGGGATCCGTGGTACCCGCAGAATGGTACCCGCGCGGGTATCCACAGACATGAATCCCACGCGTGTTGCTGAAATCGGGATCCTAATTTTCAGAAACCATCGCGGATCAAAACGCATTCGACAGATCAGGAATCCACCGTTCTCTCACGGATTCGTTCGATCTTGTGAGAGCCAAACAAGCCCTTAGTGATTATCTAACGTGAAATTCATTAAAAAATATTTATCTAACAGTCATTTAAATTCTTATTTTTCTTTTTTAACTTTTAATAGAAAAACAAATTACATGGATCCCACTTAGACTAATATGGCTTGTCAGTAGTCACATCCCACCTGAGTGTGCGTGGGATCACAACTCATTAATTAGCAAAGAAAATCAAATTGGGAGTTCTAATGTTTTCACATCAAAATATGTATACTTTAGTGGGTCTCACATTTGGGTTGGTTGGGGGAAGATAAGAAGAAGTGACTCATGTTGGTAGGATTAGTTAACCATGAGTTAGAGGTTTCACTATTTGTGGTTGGATAACTTTTTATATTTTTGGGGTCTGCGCGACCATTCCTTGTCTTATTTATCCACCTCCAGAAATGCCATCAAGAAATGCCGCCGTGAGAGAGCATTACTTCCTCTCCATTTTCTTGTGATCCCCGTGACGTAAGAGCATCCACGTCATATACTGTAAGAAAACACCCTCTATTTGGTACGGGGTTATCCCTTAATTCTTTTTATCCCCATACTTATCTTCAAACATCAAAAGTAATCATTACTATTTTATTTTCATTTTATCTATCACCACCACTCTATTTTTTCCTAAATACATTCATTAACCCTCTTAACCTAGAATAAGCTAATCCAAAATCCCTTAACCTCCATTAATCTAGTGTGACGTGTCGAATTGTTTTGGTCGCTAGCAGCCACTATCATACATGCCACCAAGCAAGCTTTTTTCCTGTGTAAGCTTCTCCTCCCTCCACTATTTTTCATTTTGCTCTCTTGCATAAGCACCACGTACCAACGCCACTCACCACCATGAAACCCACCATAAAACCTCAATTGATTTCTTCTACATATGGAATGAATTAAGATCATATTAGGAGGAAATTGAGATCAAATTAGAAGGAATTGTGTAGTATAACTTACAAATAGAATTGAAGAGGGATTTGGAGTCGACAAAAGGATTGATGACTTACAAAGTGAATTGAATAAGGATTTGAGGTCCACAAGAGGATGGGATATAAACTATTAAAAGGGATTAGAGAGATTTTTGGGATACATAAGGGGATAGTGATGAAGCCATCAAAAGGATTGAAGAACTATTTGGAGTCCGTCCAATTTACTTTGTAGCTCTACCACTCCAACGAACTTGTAATATGCAATTAACCTCTAAAACCCTTCTAATAATGACTAATCAACCGTCTAAACAAATTGTTGGTTTTTACAACCTAACCAACTTAAAGTACTTTCCTCGTGAAGTTCTCTTACATATATGTACATGTCCATGTAAAACAATCGAAATGCAAACAACTATAGCTAGGTAACTCATATTTAATATTGCATTAAACGAGGATAAATTTGTTGATGTAACTCATCACTTATAATGCATTAAACAAGAATAAATTTGTGGATGATCCACTGTATCGCCCAACACCAACACATCTACCCTTGTGTAACCTACGCTCTGATACCAAAATTATGGCATTCCTCTTCAGAAGATGTAATAGAGCCAAATTAATTTAGCTCTTAAACCAATTATTTAAAAGTTCATTAGGCATCTATGCTAGAACTCGATACACATACGAAGTTTGATTAAAGCTGACATATAATATAAAGACGTAATGTACAATACCAGTCTACAAAATAATACATACCCTACTTTACTAGGAATATACACGGTATAAAAAAGAACCTTCGATCTTCCCAACATATCTCTGGTACCAAAAGATCATCCTTGGCCCAAAGGGATCTACTTGTAAGCTCAATCATGAGCTTAGTGAGCATAATGCTTTTATCATTGAGAAGAAAATTTAAAAAAATGGCTAAATTTTCGTTTAGTACCATGTAGTTTGTTGAAATTTTTACTCATATCTAAACTTTAAAGTTTTCAAATCAGCTTCTCGTAGTTTCGATTTCATCCTTATGTGATACTTCCGTCAACTCGCCGTCGGGTTTTTAACGACAAAAGGGGGTCATGTGCGGCTCACGTGACCTCCTTCTGTCTCCTCAAACGTCGGGTGAGGCTCCGTTAGAGCCTTTAGCCCCTTCCATCTTCTCCTCAAACATGGAGAGATTTATGAACCAAACGCTAGGATTCAAAGAATGAGCAGATGCAACTCATTCATAACAGACAAATCAAACGCTAGAAACAACAGATTTAGCTCGTCCCATATAGACCAACCAAACAACAAAACCAATATCCACAAAATCACCAAATTCAACTCATTCCTCATTCAGCTAATTCCACATATTTCTCATTCAGCTCATTCATCAAATTCAGAATTGCCAAACGCACCCTACGTGAACTTACAAAGTGAATTGATGTGGATGTGAGCCAGAAACAATTATGCACGCTCTGATTGGCTGACATCGTACCGAGCCGTCATCGACTGTGGCAGTCGCAGGGTGACTGCTTGGACACCTGACGGCGCTCGTTTTGTTCTGCTGGGGGATCGCCAGTCGGCCGATTCCCTCATGTGTGCTTGTCTTCCCAGGCGCGAGGGCCAGCTGTCAGTCCTACTGGCGCGCCTTTCCTTGTTTGCTGCAGAGGGCAGTCGAGAGAGCAGTCGCCTACCAGTTGGCTCTACCTCCGCACATGTCAGCAGTCCATCCCACCTTCCACGTTTCTATGCTGCGGAAGTACGTTCCAGATCCTTCTCACGTGATCAGACACGACGACCTTGAGGTAGAGGAGGACGCCACCTACATAGAGCAGCCAGTGCAGATCTTAGACAGACGTGATCAGGTGCTCAGAGGCAGATCTTTACCGTTGGTCATGGTCAGGTGGAGACACGGCAGTGCAGAGAGTCTGACTTGGGAGCGAGAGGATCGCATGCGTCGGGAGTTTCCCCGACTGTTCACCTCTTCAGGTAGTTCCTTGTTGCGGGTGTTGGCACCCCTAGCTGTAGCCTTGTTTGTGCAGGTAGGCTTAGTTGTTTCTTTTTCCCCCGGCTTCCACCTTGAATTTCGGGACGAAATTCTTTTTAAGGTGTTTAGGTTGTGAGGGCCCGTCCCTCAGACCTGACTCGACCACGTGGGTCGAGAGCCGGTTTCCTGTTGGTTTGGTTCCGCGTCGGGCACGATCGGGCGATCGTGTGGCGGTTTGGACCCCAGGGGCATTTTGGTAAATATGCCCCCTGGTGGTCGGTTTCACACCCGCGTTGCACCCACGGCCTTGATTTGATGATAGGATAGTTTAAATTAATTGTGAATATTGTAATCATGCACCAGGTTTAAAATTGATGTTTAAAAGGGGAGGCTTTCGCCGTTTGATTTAGAGTTTAGGACCCTCACGTCCCGGCCTGGATGGGTTTTCTGGGTCGGGGCGTGACACGCTCTCTTTGGCTGTAGCTTTTTAAAGGAGGTTTTTGAGATTGTCTTGTAGAAGGAGGGTCTTGCTCTACCGACCTGGGATCCTGGTGGTTTGTTTGATTTTTTAGTCGGATCTGGTGGGAGTCAAGAGGCGAGGCTCCAAAGGTCATATTTGGCCATTGGATGTTGGGAGTTATGGCGGGATAGAAATGAGATCATCTTTGATGATAGACGGGGGACAGCCAAGGCGACTGCATGTAAAATTAGAAGGCTTGTCAAGGAATTTCTTGGGCATCGAGGTGTACCGAGGAACATAGGAGAATGGAGGAGGGGATCCCAAGTTTTGTGGGCGGACGCCTCTCGTGATCCAGGTTCTGGGTTGGCAGCTTTTGGCGTCGTTGGCGGAGCAGGGGGAGACAGATGGAGTTGGGCATTTGGTGCACCGCTTGGGACTGGTTCTATACTTCAATGTGAGATGATCGCTATTGACTAGGCTATGCAGGACACTAGCGCTCGGGGAGTTAGGGACGTCGTCGTCGAATCAGATTCATTAGATGCGATTCGAATCCTGAATGGGGCTCGAATGTGGCCAAGGGAAGTCCAAGGTGTTGCGAAGGATATTTGGTTACATGCTCTTGAGTTTGATTCGGTTTCTTTTCTGCATGTGTCGAGAAATTGTAATGTTAGAGTGGATTGTATCGCTCGGCTTTGTCGTCACTCTAGGTTGCCATTTGCTTGGACCTGTGATGACGGGATAGAGGTTTTGAATGCTCTGATGTAATCTGTTGTTCCAGCCTTAGGGCTCATCTCATCAAAAAAAAAAGTGAATTAAATAGATATTTGGAATCCAGAGAATAGTGCTGAAACTTAAGGGATTGAAGAGGTTTTTGGGGTCCATATGGGGATAGTGGATGAAGTCTTTAAAAGGATTGAAGAACTATTTGGAGCCCATCCAATTTTCTCTACTGCTCCTCCACTTCAACGAATTTGCCAATACACCATTAAGCTCTAAAGCTCTAAAACTCTCTCTAAAACTCTTATACGAAGTTGGAAGTGAAGAGCTTCTTGGACTGAAACCCGTAAGCCCCTTTTGGTATGGGGTTAAGGGGAGATAACCTCCCTTATCCTCATTCCTACCCTAAATATCTAAAATAATCGTTACTACTTTATCCACATTCCACTTATCATCATCACTCTACTTGTTCTTATTCTCATTTCTTAACCTCATTTTTTCTAATCCTATTCCCACTTAACCACCATTTTTTTCTAACTCCATACCAAACGCCCTGAACGGAAAGGTCCATGCGAACGTGGCTTACCTAAAGCTCTTTGATGAAAATAGACAAGAATGAAAGGGTGACTGCTGCCTTCGTTTGAATAGCATTTTGAAAGGACGTTCGGATCTCCTGGAGACCTTACTAAAATAGGCATGTTGGTTGGTGGCACATCTAGAGGAAGTGTGTAGAGTATAGGTGCTGAGGGATAGGAATGACACTGGTTATAGGCTAGTCTTTTTTATTACTACTAACTTGTACTAAAATCAAGATTCAACTCCATGAAGCATATATGGTCACCAACATTATAAATATACAGTTTTTTGTAATATGCATTAAAGATGAACTCATCTCAACATTACAGCATGAAATGAGCAGGAAGTAAACAGTGTTTCCGGCCTCCCAAAGATCTTTGTATCACCATAAACACAAATTCTCACATTTTGTTTGGCCATGATGACAACCAAACACAATAAAATTGTTGAATTCAAGCATACCTGCTAAATTCTTACTTCAGCAAGAACTCACTAATCACAGGAGCCTGATGATTGGTACTAAGTTCAAATCTTTGTGCCACAAGTACTTGGAGCAATACAAAAGAACAATAAGCTTGTAACCCATAAATGGGTACCAATGATCTCTAAACCACTCAAATGGCTTCAAACTGTGGTATAGGTATACATGAAGGAGGACTCAGGGAAAAAGTTCACTATCGATGAATTGAAGAGACAGAAGATACAAGTACAGCAATCACTCTCGAACAGCATAAAATGGAAAAATGTTGGCGCAAAACAAATTGAATTGCCCGCCTAGCTTCCATCTATCTCGACAATGATGATCAATGGCTTCATTCTGTTTTACCAACCCTGAGAAAACCAGGAAAGAACAGGAGGAATTGTTTTATGACTTCCAAGTTCGGAAAATGGAAAAAAATTGACATGGCTGAGAGACTCTAATCAGATCCCTTGAATCCCTAAACAGATTCTCAGAAATTTCTAACACCATTTCATGTGGTAGATTCTGTTCTCCCTTCGGAATGACTCAAGTACGAGTTTTGCCATAAAGGTTGGCGTACACACTTTTTGTCCTGTAAACGAGGATCAAGCTCAGGGTAACTGCAATGATGCAGAATCCAGACATTATTAAGGAGGAAAGGAAAAAGCACACAGCCCCCTCGCACTTTGGTGCATCATCCGCATGAGGGCCTGTTCCATAAAGAAACTTCTCAAGCAAGAATGTCGAGTTATGATGCTTGTGGGCTTGTTTCTCCGCTTCGTAATCATATATTCCACTGGCAATAATTCCCGAGAATACTAATGACCCTGCAGGATTAGCCATGGTGAGAAAATTGTACAACGCTCCAAAGTTCCTGATGCCGAACAACTCAGAGGCAGCAGCGGGCACAATAGACCAGTGAGCTCCATATCCGAGTCCAACCAGCAATGTCCCAATGTACATTGATCCAGGCCAGGCCATTGCAAACATTAAATGGCCAATTGCCATCAAAACTTGAGCTACAGCTACAGCAACTGGCCTTGGGAATGCATAGTCCCTGATCAGAGGCAGCAAAACGTCAGAAAGAGAATGAGAAGTCAAACAAGGATTTTTACAACGTATATAAAATATTATTTTACAAAAGAAAATCACATGAAGTGGGCTTAGTATCCTAATGACAAGCATAAATGTGGCTGGAAGTGTCGATTCTAAAACAGCAAAAGAACACAGAATTATAAGGTATCACCTTAACCAATTACTTGTAAACGAAGAGATCAAGTCTATGGAATTAAGTCTCCCACACCCCACTCCTTCTCACAATGTGCCGTTCTTGTGCAGCCTTCATTAAACCCTACCCATCTGGTTAGCTGTGCGAAATTAGTTCACAAAAAGTGAAAATGCCCTCTACAAATGCATCCTCCTAACTTCTATTGGTTAACAAATGCACAGCAAGACCTCGTTTATTTTGTTTACATACAATAAACATATGGGTGGACCTCCACCAAGAATTGATAGACATCGATCGAAATTGTACTCAAGATTACACCTAAATACATTTTGAGCACTTACAATCATTTTGTCTATACTTTTGATTAGCATTTGTCAGCATTATTAACAATGATTGCCCTTGACTAGATTGATTGGGATTGATTAGATTTTGCCCCCTTAATATTCTGCCTCTTTAAGGAAAACCCAGGCTTCACCTTTGTCCACACATGCATGATCATTCAGGCATCTCGACCATCCTTTTGACCTATTACCATAGTTACATGAGCTTTATATTGTAATACCTGGCAATTATCTTTGATAGCCTTTTGAGGCAGGACAGTCTCCTGCCTGCATTTTTGTTAGCTAGCAATCCAAAACCACTTCATGGAAAGTTGATGTCAAGGGAATAAGAATTAAGTGGCTTTTTTAGGCCTTCTCGACATAATATTTTGCTTCATAAGAACCCCATGTTTGTTGAATTTATGACACCCTTCTCATCATCTAATGGACTCGTATCAAAGTGATTCTATCAAGCATTACCAACAAATGAAAGCTCTGTATCCATGCTGAGAGAGTGTGATTGCTGCTACAGTATAGATCTACTTTTCTGGATGTTTATGTTGTCCTCTAATCTTTTAAAGACCCATGCACTCTAATCTTGTGTAATGTCTTACTCATGAGGTCCAAGCCATCCGCTGTCATATATATCTATTGACATGATTGTATGAACCATAGTAAAGTATCAGTAGGTATTCTGAAGAGAAATGTCATTTGCATTTCTTTCCTTCCTAAGTTTCAAAGAGAAAAAAGTCACAACAAGCTAAAATGTTCATTCCCAGTAAAGAGCTAGAGTAACCGGATTAGAGAGACATAATGACAACCATACCTCGCGACAATCTCCGAAAAATAGCCTCCACCTATGCGGCCAAGAAAATTCCAAATGCTGATCATTGATACGAAAATATGAGTCTCCTGATAACCCTGGGATTCACTCATCTGACCCAGGTTATCTATTACTGTCAAACCAGATCCTGAACCCAACAAGAGCGAGAAAAATAAAAGCCAAAGATCTGCTTTTATCAATGCCTGCATCAAAGTGAAATCCTCTCCCCTATGCGGGCCTCTCCTCCTCTTGACCCTTACAGCTCCAACAGCAGCAGCTTGACACAGTTTTGCTTGCAAATGTGCAATTCTCTTCTGTCTCTCTGATGCAGGAAGCAAGTCAACTTCCTTGGGCTTTTCATCTTCAACCTCGCTAAAAATAACCTCTTGTTCTTCAGACACTCCCGATTTACCCGCCTCTTCTTTCTCAGCCATAGGCAAAAGAGATTGTTGAACCGGAGATGTCTCACCAGAATAGAAAGTCGTCCACAAAGGAATCACAATGGGAACTACTAGTAGTAGTAGTAATGTAACCGTAAACGCAATAATCAAAGTTTGGTTCACGTCTACTAGATCTTCCAGAAGCATGACACCCATCAAATAAGCAGCCAAAAGCAAGCAAACACTATATATGAATGCAAAACTAGAACCATCAGAAGCTCGCACTTGTTTATGGCCTCCAACTGGTCGCACGATGAACATTAAAGCAATGACTACCATTGTGGGTCCGACTGCAACCATGAAGATAAGAGCTGCATGATCAGGTCTGTGTATCATAGTATATATCTGAGTCAAAATTGCTCCACTCAAGCCTGCAAAGCCTTTGAGTATCCCCACAACAGGACCCCTGCTTTTCGGGAAGTTTTGTACGCATGATACAAGTGCGGCTGTGTTGAAGTAGGTCTCTCCATTAGTCCCAACAAAGATCAGAATGCACATCTGCATAATATGCGCCCATTAATGGCTTCAATGAACTAATATTAAGCATAAATATCTAGATGATCAAAAAGTGCTCCACGTGCAAAAGAATCCAAACTCGAGTTCTAAGGCGTTACATCGAAACATATTAAAACAGGATGTCAATTCATTGTAAGCCTAACAAGAAAATTTAGCAAATCAAACAGCAAGACACAACAAAATAACCTACATAGTAGCTGCCTCCGACTGAGGACATCTTTGCTCATGAATTGTTACACAAAAAATCGGAAAGATGGGAGTGCACCTACCATGCAAGAGAGAGAATGCAAAAATAGTTCATCACAGGGAGGAAATTCTGAGATTTCCTTCTTAATGATCAGTGAGTGACAAAAGTTCAGTGTCAATCACCATGATTGCATACACCATCACTGAGCCAATAAAAGAAGTGCATGTGGCCAACCAACTTTTTCCACAGCGACAGACCATTTTTTATGCTACGCCAAAAAGCCTTCCATTACTCAAGTAACTCAACATGATCTTCAATTCAAGAACTTCCCATCCAAGCCATTGCATGGTCAAAAACTTTCCCATAAGAGCATGCATTGCTCCAAAATATTTACGACCACCCCCCACAAGGTTATACCTTTTAGCTGCTTGTTTTAGATCTTCCCATCCATATCATTGCATGGTCAAAAGATTCACAAAAATAACCAGTCTGCCCCGTAAGAGCATACAAAGGCACTGCAAAAACTACATGCTGATTGATGCTGAGTTTATATTATATTTAAGTAAATCTACCAAAGCTCACTTGTACGAAACAGATAAGATAAAGATACGTAAATTTGCAAGGTTAGTGAATCCAACTAGACATACTTCGGTTCTTTTGATTATTTTTTTGCTCATTCTTGTATTCAGTTTGCCACCAGGCAGAAAAAGTGCCGCTAACTATAAGAAATTTCTAGCTCAGAATCCAATATTTGCCGGCTGAATTAATTAGATTTGCTTAGAAATGTCTCAGTTACAGGTTTACTCTAACATCAGGCAATAAGCTAAGTCATAAGAGAAAAAGAGATAGACCACCTTGAATCTAAAAGTCATAGGAAATTACGGTTTTATATTATGCACATAAAAGGGTGGGCAGATCCTATCAGAATTCCAAATAATTATCAGAAGATACTTCATTCCCTAATCCATTAAAGATAATCCATTAAAGATAAAAAAAGACTTCTCTCTTAGCAGTTTTACACCAATATCAATCAGAAAGTCACTTGGATCGAACATGATGGCAACATGAGGAAGCTTACAATCACGTGAAATATTTAGCTGTCAAAATCCACCAAACTTCTAGGAGTGAACCAAATGAACACCAATCATACTGAAAGGTAAAAAGAGTTATTGGAAACTTCTGCCAAAAAGTAAATCCTTGGACATATTATACCCAAAAAAAGCATCTTCATAACAATAGTTTGTAGGCCAAAAAAAAGTCTCCAATTTCAGTCACAAAAGTAGTCTATACACAATACAATCCAGTTACTTTTTTACTAGATGGCCAAACAAACCAATTCATACAAGAGCTAAATTCATCAACAAAAGTGACCGAACCAAGAAAGCAACTGGATCAAATTTATCTTATAGCACACAAAATAGCAACTATGAAAACAATATCTACCAAACCAATTCAATAACTCCGAGTATCCATAATATTAACAATCATCAACATATAAAACATTCTGAAATTTTAGCTTTTTTCATGGCAGAAAATTCATACTACTAGACCAATAAAAACCAAAATTCAGCATCAAAACGGATGGGAAGAAAAAAGAGGAGGAAAAAACAAGGACAGGGTGCCCATATCAACTCACCACCCACAGAGGTAACACCGGCGTCCGGCCGGTGACGACAAGCCAAACCAAGCCATACCCGACAAAATTCTGGAGAGCGCCGACGAGCAGAGCCCCCCAGAGTGGCAGGAACTCGCACAGAGTCCCAGCGAGGAGCCCGATGCTGTCGCCGAGATCCTTGGCGACGCCGAGCCTCGCGATCTGGCGCTGGTTATAGTTCAACGAACTCTTAATCACCGGCGATAAGCTCCCAAATATGTACCCAACTCCTCCACAAGACTGCACCCACATTGCCGCCACGAAAACCAGCCATCGGTTGCTCACGAAGGAGTCAAACTTCGCCCGAAGCCTCCCCATTGGCACCCGGGCAGAAGAAATCCAAGAACAGAGGCAAAGATCGAAACTTTTTACTCCAAAATCTGAGGAAAAAGATTGAACTTTTGAACTTTTGGAAGAGTACCCAGGTGGAGATCAGTGGAGAAAAAGCAACCAATCCGAAGCTTTTCCTTCTCCGAACTACGGATGGATTGTTTTCTCCACAATATCGTGGAAAAATCCAAACTTTTTCTCTTCTTGGTAGGCGCCCGCCCAATTCAGAAGGTGGGCGGCGGCTTTGGAAAAAGATCAGACTTTCCAAAACAAAAAATAGACTACCAAATCAAACCACCAATTCCAACATGAACAATCTGGGGAAAATTTTTTGGAAAAAAAGGGTATGTAATCTCTCTCTCTCTCTCTCTCTCTCTCTAAACCAACCCAAATCCTAACTATGAACAATCTTGGGGGGAAAAAAAATTGGAAACAAAAACTCAATATAATTCCCTCTCCTTTCCAATCCTCTTTTGTGGGATTTACTGATTTAGAACATGAGGAGGGGTGAGAGAGACACTGATTTGGAAAAGAGAGGACCCTCCTGTGGGGAGCACAGCAATAAAATGATTGGAGGTTGGAGCCCATGAGTTTTTTAAATTGAAAGGGGTTAAGAAGGACCTGTTCTTCTTTTTGCAGATAAGGCCTTCCCAAAATTATATTTTTTGATGGAGCCCCTGATTGCTGCATTGGTTTACTTCCTATTTAGGCTTTTTTTTCTTCTTTTGATGAGGTGCAAATGACTTAATTTAGATTGCAAAGTTGGATAGGGATCATCAATCAAAAGTTTTCACATATTTTAATTAAGACGATGACTATGTTATGGATGCCAACGTGACCAAAGCCTAGTCATTTGCGTTCAACTCATATGATCTCAAGATTATATTAATATAAACTCGTCCTTGTCTCATCTATTGACTTATGAATTAGGTGATTAGAGTCAAAAAAAAAAAAAAAAAAAAAAAAAAAAAAAAGAAAAAAAGAAAAAAAGAAAAAAAGAAAAAGGGATAGGGGATTGCTGAACTCATAGATTGCAAAGGTTGCATGCAAATGTTATAGCTATGCATGTGAGATAATATTATATTGAAAAAATAGGTAAGAACATTTCATGAAGATGCAAAAGAACATGATGAGTCGTATAGGGCCAAAAGCAAAACATGTGATCCGAAGAGACAAAAACTCCATCAAAATAACCAGGGTGATATGAACGGATTATTTTAGAAAAATAAGAATAATGCACATTCTAATCGATTACCAATTAGATTTTACTATTTAGGGTTTAAATGAACACCCCTCTTTCCCTCAAAATTTTTTTTGGATTACCAATTATAGTAAGATACCTTTTTTGCAAAAAAAAAAGCCAAGAATGTGAGAGTTTTTGGCAAAATAACTCCAATCAAGACGACAATTGCCGTATTATGCTTAGATATTGTGCTTAATTGTAGGAATGTCATTAAAATAAGAGGGTATCTAGGGTTATTTACATATATATATATATTTGATTTTATACATACATAGTGGATTGTTTTACAGAGTAGAAAGCATGAGTCGTGGCTATGGTTATTTGTTGAACATTATAATATAACTGATAGTTATACAGAGTTAGATTAGATTAGATGGATTAATAGATTAGGTTACTATTATATTAGAATTTATATTAGTAAATGAATCCCTCCTTTAAATATAACACATGGGTTTTAGTTTTTTAATCCACATTATATTAATCTTATCCAACTTTACACTAATTCGTATTATATTAACCTTATAATGGAGGCGGTTATACATAACCGTTTTTGCTCCTTATAAAGTTGACTAGGTGGGCCCCCCTACCACCTGGCAGGGTAACCATCAAGTTAATGGATAATTCGGTTATAAAAATCGAATTTGATTAATGAATTAGTATGGATACTATATAATGTTGATTGTATTAGATTAATATACTATGATTATAGAATAAATATAGCTAACTGTATGAATTAAATCAACTTTATAAGGGGACGGTTATGCATAACCGTTATTGCTCCTTATAAGGTTGATTAGGGAATATCTATATGTAAATCTAGGTATATATATAAAACTAACTTAGGGAAAATGAACATATAACCAAACTAATAAGGGAAACAGTTGTAACCGTTTTTGCTCCTTATAAGGTTGATATATATATATATATATCCTCTGAAAAAAATTGAATTTACATCAAAAACTTTGAAAACCATAATTATTGTCTTATAGCCCCTTTAGTTATTTAAGAGTAGAATATTTAGGTAATATGCTGGACATAGCCATTTGATGCTAACGGTGACTTTTGAAATTACTTAACTATCCTTATCCCTTATAACTAGTACCATTCTATCTCCGATGACCTTCCTCTCCGGCGACGATGAGCTATCTCCGTCTTACTCTTTCAATTTCTCTTGATTTCGATCGATTTTCTTTTTTTATAGATTGATTTCCGAGTTCATCATCATCATTAATCATGAAAAAGTTTTCATGTTCATCTTCATCTACATCCTCCACTTTAGTTTCTGATAATATATCCGAATATTCCACTGTTAAGTAACTAAACGGGCTATATGACAATAAACAATGTTTTCAAGGACCACATGTGTTGACATGTTTTAAAATTAAAAGCCTAAAGTGAAAGTGAAGTATATTAAAATAGGCTTGTTTTATAATGAAAATTCAAAATGGCTTAGAATTACAAAATAAAAAATAAAATAGATTTAATATGTAAATTTTTCTCAATCTTGCAAATCATTCTTTAGTTTATTACATTGTGAAAGCAGTCCCAACGTATCGTGAGAAAAAGATAGTTTATTAACTTTTATATACATACACATATATATATATGATAAAATAATAGTTTGATTAATGGTGGCATCATCACCATCACAGATGAATCTTTTCTAAACCCGTCATGTGTCATAAATTATGGAAAATTTGAACACGACCAAATCTTATTTAGATACCATGTTTGATATCTCATGGATCATATTCAAAGAACAATCAGTCTATTTAAAATTGACATTTAGTAGTCAAATTTTAAATAGCGTGAAAGAAGTATTTGCGTCGAATGACTAGCTTTGGTTGCAACTGTTGCTGAGAAGGAGATTTATATCAAGATGTTCTTTTCAAAAGTAACTTCTATTGTCAATCTTATTAGTGCTTCTCCGAAACATCATACCTAGTTACGTCCTGCTCAAGCTATTGAAATTGCACATGTTGTAGCTACTGGTAAACACGAGACTGGTAGAGGGGCTAATCAAATTGGCACATTGCATCGGGTCAGAACTATTCGTTGGAGTTCTCATTTTGATTCTATTTGCATCTTTCGAAATGAGAACAAGAGAGAAAAGAGAGAACAAGAGAATGTTCGATACATGTTGGACACGTGACAAAATTGGTAAAAAGCCCGGTCAATATTAATTTTTTGGTTACATTGATTCAGTTTGTCCCACGTAGATTCGGTTCACAAGGAACTCAATATCAACTTTTTAAAACTAATGACCGTTATAAGAATATGTCAGAAACTATACGGTACTAATGCATAATTAGCCCATTTACTTACTGATCATAGACGTGGTTATTAATCATAAAATCTAATTTACAATTCAAATATTATCTCATATTTTAGCATAAAAGAATGATAAATATCATACTTCAAATTTACAGTCTTTGAAATATCAAATTTCCTTCTATGAGATCATTTCATATTTGACATTCCACGTATCAGAGCCATGAAGTATGAGTAGTGGAGTAGTGTAGATCTAATCTTTTAGGAAAAATGTAGATATGAGAATTTAAACAAAAAAAAGAAAACATTGGCAAATGAAAATTAAACGAAATACAAAACTAGTATGATGGCCTTCAGATTGTCGAACTCATTTTCCAGCAAAGCTTCTGTTTTCTCTTTTTCCTAAAAGATGCAATAATAAAAATAATCTTATCAGATAAAAGAGAAACTTAACAAGAAAAAAAACACATGGACACGAAATACAAAACTTAACAATAAAGGGGGGAGATATTCAAATTTACTGGTATCAGAGCCATGAAGTGTGAGTAGTGGAGTAGTGTAGATCTAATCTTTTATATATTGATTTCTAAGCTTTTACCGTGTTTTCTTTTAGGTTAAAACGGCGGCATTGCAAGCTGAAAATTCTTATCTAAAGATTTATCGTCTTATGTCTGTTTTTTTTGAACTGTTTAGATAATCTTTTGTCAGTTCAGAATCTATTTATCTGTTTAAATTTAAGTATTGTAACTTTTTTTCTTTTAGGAACTTGTGCCCAAATTGGAAGTTGTGGTTGTTAATCATGAGGTTTTTAATTTTTTTAGTATTGGATTTTGTGTTCATCTTTTGACTAGTTAGACTTACTACTGTTAATTGGTTTTTTCTTGTAGAAAAAAGAGGCCTCATTGGAAGCTGTTAGTTTCAACCTCAAGATTTATAATAATCCCTATAATTGATTCTGTGGGTTCTTGTTTCTTGTTAAGTTTCTCTTTTACATGATATGTTTCTTTTTACCTCTTTTAGGAAAAATTGGCAGCCCTTGAAATTCAAGTCGTCAATCTGAAGAATATCATACAAATTTTGTATTTCATGTCAATGTGTTATTTTTCCTTGTTAAGTTTCCCTTTTATCTGGTAAGATTATTTTTATTGTTGCCTCTTTTAGGAAAAAGAGGAAAAAGATGCCTCCGTGGAAATTCAAGTTGGCAATCTGATGGTTATCATACTAGTTTTGTATTCCGTTTAATTTTCATCTGCTAATGTTTTCTTTTTTTTGTTTAAATTCTCATATCTACATCTTCCTAAAAGATTAGATCTACACTACTCCACTACTCACACTTCATGGCTCTGATACCATGGGGCAACTACTCACACTTCATTCTCAATCGTACTAAATGTGGAATGACAACTATGAAATGACCTCATAGGAGGAAACTTGATATTTCAAAGACTGTAAACTTGAAGTATGATATTTATCATTCTTTTATGCTGAAATATGATATAATATTTGAATTGTAAATTGGATTTTATGATTAATAACCACGTCTATGATCAGTAAGTAAATGGGCTAATTATGCATTAGTACCGTATAGTTTCCGACATATTCTTATAACGGCCATTAGTTTTAAAAAGTTGATATTGAGTTCCTTGTGAACCGAATCTACGTGGGACGAACTGGATCAATGTAACCAAAAAAATGATTTTGACCGGGCTTTTTACCAATTTTGTCACGTGTCCGACATGTATCGAACATTCTCTTGTTCTCATTACGAAAGCTGCAAATAGAATCGAAATGAGAACTCCAACGAGTAGTTCTTGCCCGATGCAATGTGCCAATTTGATTAGCCCCTCTACCAGTCTTGTGTTTACGAGTAGCTACCACATGTGCAATTTCAATAGCTTAAGCAAGACGTAACTAGGTATGATGTTTCGGAGAAGCACTAATAAGATTGACAATAAAGTTACTTTTGAAAAGAACATCTAAATATAAATCTCCTTCTCAGCAACAACTGCAACCAAAGCTAGTTGTATTCGATGGACAAAACAATGTACATAGTATGCATATGGACAATCCTGTAAGAACAAGGCATGTAATCCATTCCATGCGCCACGCATATTGCTAGCACCATCATACCCTTGACCTCGCATATTATAAATCTATAAGTCATACCGATTAAAGTCGTTAGAAAATTTTTTCTTAAGTTTCAGAGAAGTTGTATCCGCGACATGCACAATCTCAAAAAAAAAATGCTTCCTTAACCGGCAACATCAACAAATCTCAAGACTATAGCCATATGCTCTTTATTAGATATATTTTTGGCTTCATTGAGAAATATAAAAAACTTTACATCCCCAACTTCATGACGGATTTAATTTCTCACTTTGTCCGTAAGAATATGTAAAATTTCCTTCTGAATCATTGGCGAGGTATACTTTGCATTTTGTGGAGCTTTCTCTAAGACGACTTCATCAATACTAACATTCATTCTTCCCATTATTCTTATCATCGCTGTAAAATTACCTCGATTCTTCGAAGATGGAGATTCATCATGGCTTGTAAATGCACATGCTTGCAAACTAAGCCAACAAACACTTTCAAACCATAAGCGGCAACCGGTTCTTCTGCACTTCTTCTAAAGCTTGTGCATTCATCACTTTATCAATATAACAAGTTACATTCATCAAACCATGAATAGAATTCTCTGCATTACTATGAGCTGAAGTTGGACCTCCCACGTGCATCAAAAAAGCACATCTAACCCCATCAGCAAGGCTCTTTCATCTTTTATGTCATTCGGTAGTAAATGTAGGATGACAAGCATTTTTATTATGAAATAGAAAACATGGAAAGCTGCATCTTTTGAAAGAGAGTCCTCATACCAAGGAAATCGTTTAAACTAAGAACTTTGAAATCAGTGATTTTGCTGTCCTGATATGGATGTCGGATACTCGGGCATGTCAGTTGATATGGCCCCATTCTGATATAAGCCCGTCGGATTTCATTCCTTTGATTTACATGATGTTGCCGTATTGAAATACTTAAACCTGGATCCTATTCAAGAGAACTGACATCAGTATCAACTCTTTGATATTTGAAAGGGTGTTGGTCGTTAGGATGTGATACGTCAACATTGGATGGAGCATGCTCCTCACTGTTGATGTATGCTCTCTTGGTTTGAAGAATGAAAACATAGTTTTTTTCCTTGAGTTTCCATTATGAAATATCACCTATTAAAGTGATATATGAGTAGCAAGGCATTAGCACATATGTCATTATCCAAGACATCAAACCACATGTAGCCCCCGTTTGATATGAGAATAGATTATTCTGGGTTGAGGGGTATTGGGGTTAAAAAGGTGAGGATAATGAGTGGGGATAAAGTTATTCCATTTTTGGCCCTTGTTTGGTACATGGATAGATTATTCGAGTTAAGGGGTTTGGGGATTAAAAAAGTGGGAATAATAAGTGGGGGTAAAGTTATTCCACTTTTGATGTTTGGTTGAAAAGCATGAATAAACCTGTAATAATTGCTTGAGATAAGAAAATGGTGTTTGCTTATAGAGGATGGAAATTGTATTTTATTATTAGTAAATACCAAAATGGCCTTTAAATAGGGTATATTGAGAATTTGATTAAGAATAATGAAAATCTTGACATGCTTCACGTCCAATATTATAATATTTAAATAAATTATTAAGTTAAGTTTCAAGATTCATGCATAAACCATACAAAATTTATAATATTATATAAATTCGTAAAATAGAGTAAAAATATGTTATAAATAAAATATAATATTAGCACCCATATATCCACCGAGAGAACCAATTTTGACTAACATTAACTGATTTTGACTTTTGTTTTGAAAAATGTAGACTAGTATTTAACACGAAGGCCATTTTAGTTAAAATTGGTCTATATCATGTCAGTGAAAAAAACTAGTCTAGTTTAGTGAAAAAAAAGTCAAAATAAGTTCAATTTGGTGGCGCGAACTACTCGTTGGCGTCGGTGTGATCTACTCGGAAGCGTGTTCTCATTCAAAGATCCCTTCCTTCTACCCTGCAACGCGATCTACTCATCGGTGACGACGACGGTCATGGAGACGGAGAAACACATACCGAGCTCTCCCCCTGCAGACCTATCAGCGAACGGCGGCAAGCTCTCCCCCTACCGACCTCTCCCTTCCTCCTACTTGGCGGCGCTCTGCTACTCATCCCGCCCACGTCTACTACATTGCCGGCGACCTCTCCCTTCCTCCTACTTTATGAATCTCACGCAGATCGGCTCGATGGTTGCAAAGGATGTTTGAGAAAGTGATTGTTTTGAACAAGAAGATAGAGACGGGGATAGATGGGATGGCTGGGATGGGATAAAATTTATCCCCAAAATATCGGTTAACCACTCTTACCCCAATTCCACTAACCCCATTCTGTTTAGGGATAGGGTCGTCCACATATCAAACATGGACTAAAATGGTTCCGCCTGTCGATGTAGTCCTCCCTCCTCCGTCTTCATGCAGGAACAGGTTATGCAACAAAATTCTTTAGTAAGCCTTATTCGGATCCGGATCATTTTTATTCGGATCTTATCTGGAATAGTAAGGGCACCACGATTCCGGATTAGATCGGCGAGCAAATGACGTGGATCGTCGCGTCACCGACTAGGAGATTTTTTATATTTATTTTGACCATATTTGCACCACGTGCACCTCGTTTGTCCGTACACAACTTATTTCGGGGTACCTCATAAAAAAGTTTAATTTTATATATATTTTAAAAAAAATCAAATTTACACTATAAATCTTGAAACATTGTTTAATACCATATAGCCCCTTCAAACTCTTAATTTTAAAGGGTTATTTACATATATATCCTTAAAAAACTTTCAAAATACGTATTTACCCCTACATTTTTCATATTTTCATATATATCTCTAAAAAGTTCAAATAATCTCAAAAATACCCTTCGGGTTAGTTGCCGTGGAATCCAGTGAGAATATTCCCAACGCCGTTAACGTTAGCGAGGGAAAAAACAGTTTTGCCCCTGGAGTATCGTTGCCCGATTAAAGCCTAAATATGTGGTGGGGATATTTAAGTAAAGTTACCCAGCCCGGTTAGAATTTACCCCATGGTTAGGTTACTTAACCTGACGGAAGTACACGGAAGGGTACTTTTGAGATTATTTGAACTTTTCAGGGGTATATATGAAAATATAAAGAATGTAGAGATAAATACGTATTTTAAAAGTTTTTTGAGGATATATATGTAAATAACTCAATTTTAAAACATGTCAACGCATATGGTCCTTCTAATTTTCAATCCCCGTCAGACGACGATAACATCAATCACACATAAAAATACAAGGATTTACGTGGTTAGTAGATTATCCACGTCCACGGAAGAGAAAGTGAGGGTGGATTTCACTATCATACCGGAAGTTATATATTAGGGTTCACATGATGTATTTATACTCACCCTAATTGAACGTTACAAAATTCACTTAATTGCTTTCGGCTTCCATTCACTGTTCATCTTGCTGGTGCACTCTCAGAAGAACATGACATGAGCCACCTTTCAAAATGGCCCTCTGAGGTGAGATGCGCTGCATGCACGCCACATGTCCATCCTGCTATGAGTGATCAAATTAAAGCATGCCATGCACGTCATGTTGGATCCGTCAAACCAGGTCACATGCACGTCTCACGTAAGTTTTGGATCGGTCTGGACTAAGCGGCAGGGCAAAGCCTAGCCTGACACGGATTTGAAATCAGGTGGACCACATTGGTACGTTTTAAAAGCGAGGGTCCAAAGTGAAATTGAGCCAATATTAGAATATACTAAAGTATAATTTAGTATATAAATAACACAGGCATGGTTTTGTAGCATTAGTAGCACTGATTACTTAAAATAACAATGTGCTTATATCACAGACCCATGATCTCATATAAAAAAAAAATTAAGAATTTTTTGGCTCTAAATTTTTTTTCCCCCTCTCAATCCAAAACATGATCTCATATAATTTAGTATTTAAATTTTTTTTCCCCCTCTCAATATTAGAGTATACTAAAGTATAATTTTTTGCGCAGTGTCGACAAGCACGGGCGCTGGAAAGTGGCGCACCATCCAGAAGGACCCTGAGTTCGGCCACTGCCTCGCCACCCGCTCAAACATTGATCTCAAGGTGCGTCACCGGAGAAAGATCTCCAGTCCATTTCTTATCTAAGAGAGGCGGATGACGAGAGAGAGGTGGGAAACGGGTGCAAAAGGAAGAAGAAGAAGGGAGAAGAAGAAGAAGAGGAAGAAGAAGAGGAGGAGGAAGAAGAAGCATGGAGAAGAAGAAGAGGAGGAGGAAGAAGCAGGAAGAAGAGGAGGAAGAAGATGCAGGAAGGAGATGAGGTGGCGACGGCTTGGAAGGGAGGCGGATGACGGGAGAGAGAGGTGGGAAACGGGTAGGGGTGAGCATTCGGTTCTCGGTTCGGTTCTCAGTCCACAACCGAAGAACCGAATTTTTTTCGGTCATGTTTTTAAAGAACCGAACCGAACCGAACCGAAATTATATAAGAACAAAACCGAACCAAACCAAAATTATTCGTTTCCAAATAATCCGGAACCGAACCGAACTTTTCGGGTCCGGAACCGAACCGAACTTTTCGGGTCCGGAACCGAACCGAACTTTTCGGGTCCGGAACCGAACCGAACTTTTCGGGTCCGGAACCGAACCGAACTTTTCGGGTCCGGAACCGAACTTTTCGGGTCCGGAACCGAACTGAAATTTCCAATCTAATATTTGAATCGAATTGAATACTAAATTTAGCCATCCAAGAGTTCATAACATTCTGAAGTGATATAAAGGATGCAGCTTGAAGCTTTCATAGTTCAATAGATCAAACAACAAATGCAATAGCAGATCACAATACAACTAAAACAATTGTTTCCCAAATCTAGAATATGAAGAGTTACTGCTCCATAGTCCATACACTTTAGTGAAGAGTTACTGCAAACTCATATATTTAGATGGAAAAAAGAGAGATTAAGACTCCAGGAACTTGGTGAACCACTTTGCAGAGCTCTTCTGGTAGCCATGCTCCCATTCAAAGTTGTTCGTGAGAGCCCATGCAATATATCCTTTCACATGTACTCCCTCCCTGCAAAACAACAGATAGACAGACAGGACCAAGACATTGAGACAACCAAGCTCAGCCAATTTCCCCAAGAGAGAAAGAGAGAGAGACAGACAGACACAGTACGCAAACCCACAACACTGTAGAGAGATCATATAATTTGACCAACATCCAGAGGTTTCTAATTCTACAAAGAAACCATTACATTTCTACTTTGTTAATATTGTGAACAAGATTATAGCCTACAGAAGTTCTATGCAATAAAAATACCAACATATAGAGATATTCCACTGATTTGTTAATATTGTCCACCATTTCTACATTCAGAGAAGCCAACTGTATCTGGACACTCACAGACTTCCTCCCGACTTAAATCAGGGAATTCGGGAAGCTCTTCAGCTTCTTTATTTGGATTTTAATGATAAAAACATCTCTTCTATGTATGTCAAACTATCTATCAATATCAGCTCAACAACCAAGTGTGAACTCTCTTCCACTTATCTAAAAGTTGAAACAAGAGAAAACTATACTAAGTGCCTGAGCATGGAGTACAGAACATAAAATGCATAAATGCTCACAAACCTGTGCATCCAGCAGAAGATGGATAAGGGAGCGGAACTACCAGCAGCTGATGATTCTAGTAACCAGCTAGATCTGTTGCATTACTTCCATGGAAGGACCAAAAGGTGCTGTCAATCAGTTTCACTCGAACTCATGAGTGGATCAAACAAATAAATACTGGGAGGTAACAATCTCTCACATTTAATCTGCTTTCAGTAGACATTTTCATATTGGTTTAACCTGCTATGAAGGAACAAATATATACCAAGAGATAGAAGAATATCAGGAGAACCAAGAGATATAGGAATATCAGTAAAAAAAACAAAGAATTGTATTTCAAAGAGTAATCAATCTGAGGCCAGCATACACATAGATCAGAAGACTGAAAAAATTAATCATGAAAAAGTAGGAACGCAAAACTTCAAGGTTTTAATACCATTCAATATATTAACGGCAGCAGTTTAACATATAATATATATATACTGAAATTAAAGAGTCATATGATTGAGAATCACCAAATATGATATTTCCCTATCTCTGTGTCACATTACTCAACAGAAAGTTAACGGAAAAACATCCGATACACTGGTAGGTTAACATCAAGTATGACCTCCTGGTTCTATCCATGGGAGGCTAAAAATAAAAGAATTAGTAGCAGTACAAATGCCCCCATTACATCGCTTACTCATGAACCCTTGCAAATCTCTTATTAGATCACATATTACTTAAAAAGTGTACTAATAGAATGTAAGACAGTATGAAGTCTAGCTTGTTTCCTATTGGCTAAGATGTTTAAGAGTACATTGCCATCATTTACCAGAAGCTATTCAAGGCTAGTATCCAATCTACAACCACCACCCGTACCCTCCACCGTATCAAGCTTTGTTAATTCTGAAAATATATGCCAATAAAGATAAGTGATTAGCAAAGAGTAATAACACAAACAAAAATGAAGAAAAGCAATTATATAGACTAAATTTAGTAAGATACCTTGTTCAAATGTTTCTAATTCTATCAAATCTTCCTCCACAACCATAGATTTAAGCTTCGAAGAGCTCCGTAACCAATCTTGTACACAAATTAGGGCCTCCGCTATCTTAGGAGTAAGAGAACTTCTAAAGGCATCTAGAACTCTCCCACCAGTGCTAAAGGCAGATTCTGAAGCTACAGTTGAAATTGAAATTGCTAAGAGGTCACGAGCCATGGCCGACAATATAGGGAATCGAGAGGAATTGTACTTCCACCATTGTAAAATATCAAAATTATCACAATCTCTTTCATTATCTTCAGCTAAAAACTTATCCAACTCTGATTTACTACCTCCACCACCAGCTTCTGATTGTAATCTCCTTAGTCTAGAGAGTACCTTGGCCTTGAATTGATTTGGAATTGGTACTTCTTCATCCATAGGCAATTGAGATGTATCGGATGCCTCACTTATAACCGGACCGCAGCTTTCAGATGAGACCAATTTTATGTACTCCTCAAACATTTTGTAGGTGACATCTTTGATGCTTTTAACAATCTTTTCACCATCTTCAATTCCATACATTTCATCTATTGCAAGAATAGTATATCTTAACTTGTACCTTGGATCAAACAGAACCGGTACAAATGTCAATATGTTTAATTTTTCACTGTTTGGTCCCCAATATTTGTCAAACTTATCTTTCATTTTGGTAGCCATAAAGCCCAATAAGATGTCATTGCTACTGCTCCATTCTTGCAACAAACATGGCAACATACTAAATTCATGAAAGAAGCTACTTGATGTGACATAAGAAGTACCTGACACTTTCAATGTTAGCTCATAAAAGTGTCCTAAGAATTCCACTAACCTTCTAACATTATCCCAATCTTCTGCAGTAGGCATTCCTTCTCTCCCATTATTCTCAAGTTCAATTCGAATCTGCGGCTCTATCTCTTCAAACCTCTCAAATGCAGTTTCAAACTTTTGAGCTGCATTCAACATCATATAAGTAGAGTTCCACGTAGTGCTCACATCTAGGCTCAGCAAGCTCTTGCTTTGTATTTTCTCAAGCTCCACACATTCTTTGAACTTTTGTAACCTCATAGGTGACTGCTTCACAAATTTTACCACCGCACGAACTCGATCAACTGAAGTGCCCATATCACTTAATCCTTCACCAACTATTAAGTTGATGATATGCGCCACACACCTCATATGCATGTAGTCTCCGTCCAAGACACTCATCGATTTCCTCTTCAAGTACCTGAGAGCTGAATCATTTGATGATGCATTATCCACTGTCACCGTAAAGATTTTCCGTATCCCCCAATCTTTCAAACACTTCTCAAGTAGCCTACCAATAGCTTCACCTTTATGACTTGTGATTGGACAAAAATTTATTATTTTTTTGTGTACTTTCCAATCACTATCAATGAAGTGTGCCGTAAGACACATGTAATTGATCCTTTGAAGTGATGTCCATGTGTCCGTAGTAAGAGAAATCCTTTGGTCTGTCTCTTTAAACAACTTCTTCAATTTTTTCCTTTCATCATCGAAAAGATTGTAACAATCCCTTCTAATTGTCCACCTCGAGCACACATGGAATCTTGGACTTAATGCCTTACAAAACTCCTTAAAGCCCTCTGTCTCAACAAACTTGAAAGGTAGCTCATTAAGTATGATCATATGAGCTAATGCCTTCCTACAATACTCTTGATTAAACTTTCACGTACTAACAACAGTTCCATCTCCATCTTCAGCCCTTCCAAAGCTTATTTCTGTTTGTTGGCCACTTGAGCGAGGAGCCATTTTGCATTTTAGAATGTGCTTCTTAAGCGACGATGTCCCATTTGACTCCATTTCTTTTCTCTTTCTTTTCTTTTGTGCTTCTATTTTAGTCCCACTAGCTTCAGCATCGGTGGATGGGGCCACAATGGAGGCTTCATCAGTACCATCTTCCTTATTTGATTCTCGTGAAAGTGAGCAAGAGAGAGGTGAGCGAGACGGAGAATGAGAAGCCATTTGCATCTGTCACTGCCACCAATTATATTGATAAAACAGACATACCTAACTTATTCATGCTGTTTTTGTTTAAATACTTCTAGCCAGAAGATACATGTATATGTCATAGCAATGAACTAGTTAGTAGTTACATGTAAAACAATAACACACACCTTTGGACAAAGTAAGACATGCAGCCATGCAGGGAAAGATGGGAGAGCAGGGAATTAAAGCAATGTAATATTTGCAGTGAATAGACACAACATATTCAAGCTATCAAACCAACCAACCATATTTTCAAGTGAATAGTCTCCAAATCATTCTTCGAGTAGCACTTCCAAAAGATAAAAAAATTAAAAAAAACACCTAGAGCTACTTCGATTCGCCAATACGAGGTAAACTTGGTAATGTTTGAGATTTCTTACAGATGTATATCAAAGATAATTTCTCTTGAGTTTAAGTTCTTGTAACAAAAGACAATGGGATGGATGGGAAAGAAGAAGGGGATGGATCAAAGAGATTTCTTATAGATGTGGATCAAGAAACCATTAAAATGTTTAAGTTTTTGTAACAAAAGACAATGGGATGGATGGGAAAGAAGAAGGGGAAAAGATCAAACCTTGTTTCCGATGTCAAGCCAGTCCTTTCTCAGTAGTTTCTGAAATCTTTAATGCGTGAAAGATCTGCGCCAAAAAAACGCCCAAAGCTGCTTTCCACGAAGCAACATTTCCCTGCAAGGAGATAGAGAGAGAGTTGAGAATTTGAGATATATACATAGAGATAGAGAGAGTGAGGGGATAGAGAGAAGGGGATGAGGTGAATACAAACCAATGCTAATGTTATTAATGGAGAAGAGGACACCGGGAGAAGAAGAGGTGGGAAGCGGGTTGGGGAAGAAGGCCAGGAATAGGACTTTGGAGGCAAAAGAGATGCGGGTCGAGCTCGAGGAAGGAGGCCGGCGGCGTTTAGAGACTTTGGAGGCAGAAGAGATGCGGGGTGAGCTCGAGGAAGGAGGCCGGCGGCGTTGGGCTCTCATCAGGGGGAAGGGATATCCACATCGGGGGAGAGCTTGGAAGAGAGGGATCGCCTGATCGGAGGAGAGCTCGAGGAAGGAGGCTGGCGGCGTTTAGGGACTTTGGAGGCAAAGCCGCAAAAGAGATGCGAGGCCGAGGCAAGCTCCAGGAAGGAGGCCGGCGGCGTTTAGGGATTGGGAGGAGCGACCGAGTGAGTGAGAGCTTGAGGAAGGAGGCCGGCGGCTAGGGATAGGGATCGGGAGTGAGTAGTGAGTGAGTGAGTCTGTCTAGTGAGTAGTGACTGACCACTGAGGGGCTGTTTGGTTGCATGTATCAGCTGATACATGCATCAGTTGATGCAGCCTTTTGATACAAACCTGTGTTTGGTTGGTCAATGCATCAGCTGATGCAGCCTTTTGATACAAACCTGTGTTTGGTTGGTCAATGCATCAGCTGATGCATGTATCAGCTGATGCAAAAAGAGGCTCAGATGCTGCATCAGCAGATGCAGCCAAAATGGTTGTTTCTGCTGATGCAGCATCAGCTGATGCATCACTATATAAATTAAAATATTATTTTCGGAATTAATAAATCTTTGAATAAATCCGAAAAATCAATATATGAATTCCGAAAAATCTGAAAAACCAACCAGAAAATCCGAAAATTCGTGGAAAAAAAAACTTTACACTATATGAATTAAAATATTATTTTCGGAATTAATAAAACCTTGAATAAATCTGAAAAATCAATATATGAATTCCGAAAAATCTGAAAACCCAACCAGAATATCCGAAAATTTGTGGGAAAAAACTTTACACTATATGAATTAAAATATTATTTTCGGAATTAATAAAACCTTGAATAAATCCGAAAAATCAATATATGAATTCCGAAAAATCTGAAAACCCAACCAGAAAATCCAAATATTCGTGGGAAAAAAACTTTACATGAATATATTATTTTTGCTTGTATTTTTGTTGATTTTTATTAAAAAAATTATCATAAACGAATTAAGCCCGGAGGATAAGTAAAGAATTGGACACTGTCGTTCAAGATTTGGTTGATACTTTGTAGTTAAGAGTTTGCTAAGACGATTTTAGGTTAATACTCACACCTACTTGATCTTTTTTACTTTAATAATTAAGAAATTATTAAGTTAGCACGTGCTCAATAATTTAATAAATATAGTCAAAGAAAAAATATAGTTAAATAAAAAACAGCTAAAGAAAAAAAATGATATAAAACAGATGTATCAACTGATGCAATACATACCAACCAAACAGAAAATGAGCTAATACTGCATCAGTTGATACAAGCAACCAAACAAACAGGTGATGCTAATACTGCATCAACTGATGCTGCATCAACTGATGCTGCATTAACTGATGCACTGCATCAACTGATGCAAGCAACCAAACGCCCCCTGAGTAAGTGAGCGGTCCGGGTTATTGGGTATTTGGGTTAATGGGTTAGAAACTTAGACTGGGTTATGGGTTAGACACTTAAATCATAAACATAGAAAGTTCGGTTCTTCGGTTCTGACCCGAATTTTTTTTTTCCAGAACCAAACCGAACCGAAGAACCAAACTTTTTATACATGTTAGAACCGAACCGAACCGAAGAACCGAACCGAACCGAAGAACCGAACCGAATGAACCGAACTAATTCGGCTCGGTTCGGTTCTTCGGTTCGGTTCTTTGGGTTCGGTTCGATTCTGCTCATCCTAGAAACGGGTGCAAAACCCGGGAAATGGGTGAAAAACTCGAGAAAACGGGTGTAAAACCGCTCACGCGTGCGCACATGAGCGGTTTCCCGTCAACTTATACTAACGGAGTTGGGGGTCGACATTAAATGTCACTTAGTTTATAACTTGATGGTATCAAATTGCAAATCCCAAACTTGGTGGTACCAAAGTGCATTTCTGGGAAAGTACATGGTATCGGAATGTAAAAATCCCTAGACTTATTATGTGGATAAGTCCAGCGGTTTTTATTTTGGGATGTTAAGCCCAAATAGGTAAAAAAAAGACCTAAATATCATCCTATTCTAAAAACCGACATCAGGACTTATTTCTTACTTTCACCCTCTCTCTCCCCTACTCGTTCTCCCTCTCGTTCACGATTTCCTCCCACTAGATCACGACCCAACGCCGCCTCCGCCTTCACCGCCGGCACCAATCACTATGACGTTCTCTCACTGGAGATCCCACCGCATCCCCACCCCCATCTCCGATGATCTCATCTCACCTCCAAGCACGACCATCGACCTCCACCCCATCTGCAGCTACCACCACGACCTCCACCTCCCCTCCTTGCTACCACCGCCCCGAACACCTCCTCTACCCCCTATCAACACCATCGAATTTGCCGCCATATTCGCCATCTACTCTGACGAAATCAAAACCACAAATATCGCAGTCGACCTCTTGCTCCCAGATCATCCTATCCCTTCCAGCCACCTCCCACTGCCTCAATGGCTCCGCCCTGAGCACTCCACCAACTATGGTCAGACTCTCATCGGAACACTCAAACATATAAAAGAGAAAAAACAAAAGAGAAATTAAGAGGAAGCTGAATATTGGGTCAATATTGAATTATAACATGAACAACATACAAATATAGTAAATAGAAAAGAGAAAATTAAATATTTTCTTGTACAAGTGTCTATTATGGTTGGACAAGGATTGGTGCTGCTTGGCCTGTAGCTTAGGAAGAAGGGGGAATCATGCACTCCTTCATCTGCTGCCAAACCCACAATGCATGTGCGCTTGTGCCTAGCGCGTGTGCCCCGAGCACCTCGCATGCACCACATGCATACAGAGCTTCTTGCATCCTTCATGTCGATTCATTCATCTTCTCTCTTCTTCCTCCTCCTCCTCCTTCTCCTCCTTCTGCTTCATCCTTTTTGCCCTTCGATCCTCATGAGAGGAAATCCCAACAAAAGGGTCGGGAGGCTGGCCAATGAGGTCGGAGACATCGACGATGGGCTAAATCCACTCAGGAGGGGGGAGTGGAGTGGTGGGCGTGGTGGCAGTGGTGGTGAGGGATGGAGGCTGCATGTGTTTTGTAGGATAGGTGGAGGCCATGTGTGCTATGCCTTCGATCACATATGGTAGTGATCCACATTATATAAGGGTATTTTGGACCTATAAAATTAAAAACTAACCATAACCATCTGTTTATGGGCCAATCACCTTAAAAAAAAAAAAATAGGGCTATACATTAATAAAGTACACTAATATGGGCTCATAAGCAATTATCTCTATTTTTTTATCGCCTAAAAAACATAGATGGACTGGAGAGAAAAAGTAAGTTATAGAAATAATAAATCATTCCCCATAAAGTGGATATTACTATCTAGTGTTTAGTTTTAAGAAAGAGAGATTACTTATACTTTCCAACATTTTGAGGGGATGTCTGAAAAAAAAAAAAGTGATGGCAGGAGGAAAGTGTGTCCTCATAGTTTATGTCAGTCAAATATCAAAAGGGTGTGGCTATTCGCACCACGATTTGAACTCAACACATCACAAAAAATATTTTTTGTAAAAGTAAAAAACAAAAATCCTAAACTACCCTCACCATCTACCTCCCCCACCCCATCACTCCGGCAGCCACTGCTGGCCCTCTACCACCTCTCCACCCCGGCGGTGGCCCCTCCACCACCTCTTCACGCCGGCAGCCACTGCCGACCTTCCACCACCTCTCCACCATGGCAGCCGTCGCCAGCCGCGGGAGAGAGAGAGAAGGCGAGAGAGAGAGAGAGAGGGAAGAGGGAGGTCGGCCGGCCATGGGAGAGAGAGGGGGGAAGAGGGAGGGCGGCGGGAGAGAGAGAAGGGGGGGGGGAGAGGGAGGCCGGCGGCCGCGGGGGAGAGAGAAGGCGAGAGAGAGAGGGGGAAGAGGAGGCTGGCGAGAGAGAGAGGGGGGGAAGAGGGAGGCCGGCGGCCGCGGGGGAGAGAGAAGGCGAGAGAGAGAGGGGGAAGAGGAGGCTGGCGAGAGAGAGGGGGTGGAAGAGGGAGGCCGGCGGCCGCGGGGGAGAGAGGAGAGAGAGAGAGAGGGGGGAAGAGGGAGGTCGGTGGGCGCGGGGGAGAGAGAAGGCGAGAGAGAGGGGGGGGAGAGGGAGGCCTGCGACCGCGGGGGAGAGAGAAGGCGAGAGAGAGAGAGGGGGGGAGATGGAGGCCGGCTGGCCGTGGGGGAGAGAGAAGGCGAGAGGGAGGGAGGCCGGCCGGCCACGAGAGAGAGAGAGAGAGAGAGAGAGAGGGGGGGGGGGCTGCGGGAGAGAGAGAAGCGAGAGAGAGGGAGGGAGGCCGCCGGGAGAGAGAGAAGGCGAGAGAGAGAGAGAGGGGGAAGAGGAGGCTGGAGAGAGAGAGGGGGGGGAAGAGGGAGGCCGGGGGAGAGAAAGAGAGAGAGGGCGTGGGAGAGAGAGAGAGGGCGCCGGCGAGAGAGAGGCAGCCGGAGAGAGGCCGCGGGAGAGAGAGGTCGTCGGAGTCGGGAGAGAGATCGCCGGGAGTGAGCATCGAGAGAGAGGGAGAGGGGTATAGTGGGGTTTTTGTTTTTTATTTTTTAAAAAAATATTTTTTGTGGTGTGTTGAGTTCAAAGAGTGGTGTGGATAGCCCCACCCATACCAAAAACCGAACTAGGTCGGTTTTCGAAAATAGCCACTTCCCCCTTCATTTTCTTGCAACCAAACATTCCCCAAACATAAACCATGACCGGCAGGTTTGGACAATATTTTTCATTATTAATTCTGGATGAAATCAAGGCCCATGCTCGATTTTGAATAGATCTATCATAACCATCCAACCACCTTCAAAAGTATGCAATTCAAGTGCAAATGTGTAGATATATGATATTTTGATGTATATTATGCATCATAATCATGAATCATGATGTCCTCTTTAAACATGATTAACCTTCACTTTCTTGTCCATGCTGGCTTTGGATGTTTGAGACCTTATTATTCCTATATGTCTTTAAGCGAGTTATTGAAATGCTATGGTAGGCCTAATTAAGCCAAGAATTGGGTAAAAGGGAGGTTGCACTTCCCTTTCTTTTATGATTATTCTTGGACAATAATAGTAAGCTAAGCGATTGATCCGTTCATTTTTGTTAGGTGAAAAGTTTTGCTTTTTATGATGACTTGTTCCATTTGGGCAAGCAAAGCGATTAGTTTATAAGCCCCCAACAAACAAACATCCTTATCTTATAAGCATGCTTCAACATGAGTGACTTAGTTTCACACGTACCAATGGTTGATAGAATTTGAAGAAAATAACACACTAGGGATATATGCATGATAGTTCAAATTTTGGGGAAACCAAGAATTCAAAATGGAAAAATTCAAAACAATAAAATTGTGATTCAACGTGCATTGAGCTCTTGCATCACATCGATGGATGCTGCATCATGTAATATAACTGATTTCATCATATCCCATGAAATAGCATCAGGTGACGCTGTTCTCTTTTGCATTTAACAAGTATCCATCAAGTGTCTGATGCAATACAACAAATAGTCGAATAGAAAAAATAGTCGATGCAGCAAACCAAACAACCCTAGACAAACACTAATTTTCGATTCAAATTCATTGTTGATATAATGTCGCCAAATATGCGCAATCTCATGGCACATGTGAATTTTGAGACCAAAGAATTTGCATGATAAGTTTGATTTCTTAACCTAATAATTATGACTAAAGGGTACGAGAGGCTTCCTTTCGTTTCCGGGATGCAGCCGGACGAAGAATACTAACACCTGCAATGATGAAAGGAAGTAAGTGGTATAAACACTCAATGATGAAGTGAAAGTAATTGTGCATCATTCAATTCATTGGGTTCAATAAGCTTGAATAAGTCATTATTGTTGACTAAAGTTTTTTTTATTTGATTAGTTCAGTCCGAGTGCTAGGGATTACAACAGATTATCCAAGACTTCCTTACCATCCTCGTGGGACCACAACAATCATGTCCCAGGATGGCGACTGTTAGAACAAAAATCATTGAAATCATGTTGTTGATCGGCGAAGGGTAAAAATGTCAAAATAGTCTAACATCAAGAATCAGAAGATTGTGGTTTAGTCCAACTCCTTCGAACTTTGTTCGAACAGAGGTGTCGAAACTGTTGAGATTGGATAAAGAAAGAAATAAAATAGATAAAATAGAGGGAAATTGAAGATGATGAACTATGATAAACCTACTCCTATGAGTGATAAATCTACTCTTATGAATGAAATTATGGTAGTACTACTCCTACAAATGAAGAACTGGTTGCAGAAATTTAAAAGGAATAAAAGCTTCATTGTTGAATTTAAAAGGCTACATTGTAAATAGAGCTAAGTCTATTGATACATGCTAAAAGATAGATAAAGTGGCTTTTGCTCATGATTTTGGGAGAGACTTTTTCTTCATCCTCTTGGTCTTTTATAGAGCTTCTGGTAACCACCTTAGAACCACCCACTACGTTGCAACTATCAGAACTCCTTTGAAAGTTGAAACCACAAGAACTGCTTCATAACTGACTGAAACTGCCACTAAACAACATCTCATGTCTTCTATTGTAACTTTGTTGATGATAACCTTGGAATATGGAAAAGCTCTGAACATAAAAGTTGTAGCTCTTCCAATTATCTTTCCAACGGTACCAAAAGCGTCCAATTTGGACATCAGATGAGAACGTTATGACTGAAACAATCAGACTATATTAATGATCGATTAGTCAAATATGGACGATGACATCAGTCATTATGGATGATGACATTGGCCATTTTGGACGATGACATTTAGATGTCGGCCATTATTTACTATTTTGCCACTGGGTACTTCGACTGCCAGTTTGAGACACTAAACGATAGAATCTGAAGATCTCGTCAACATAAAAGTTGTAGATCTTCTCGTCATCTTTCCAATGGTTCAAGAATCAACTCATTTGGACATCTTATGAGAAAGATATGGCTGAAATACATCAGTCCACGTCGACGATGATTATTAAATTAATCAGCCAAAATCTGGCCGATTGAATTTGGCCTATGGAAATTGATCGATTGGATTCTTTGGACGATTGGACATTCGACCATTATTTATCATTTTACAACTGGGTATTTTGACTGTCAGTTTGACATAGTAAACGATAGAATCTGAAGATCTTGTCAACAATAAAGTTGTAGATCTTTTCGTCCTCTTTTCAATCGTTCAAGAATCACCCAATTTGGATACTTAATGTAAAAGTTATGGCCAAAATACTTCAGTTGTGTCAAAACTGAAGTATTTATTAGCCGATTGACAATATTTACGAAATTGCCATTGATCTTATTAATCGTCCAAATGACTTTTGAATATGGTTATATTTATGACTAACAACGACAAAAGCGAGCTACTCTATCCGTATTTACATTAGAACCCGTGGAATATGCAGAAAATACACCAAACTAAATTTTAATGCTTCCAACCATACTTCCTTGGCCAAATTCTCAACCTCAAACGGCCAAAAGTTTAGACCCATTAAGGATTTGAATAGTCACCCATGAATCCGATTTCACCACTAAGCTTGAATACCACCAACCAGCTGCAACCCTTCAATGCCAATAGCACAACACCCAACTCCCTTTGTAGGATTGATCCTCTACCATTAACAATGCCCACCGCCCAGTTTAGATCAATATTAATAGCCACCCCAACTACACTGTTCTTCGTCAGTCTAGAGCCGGGATCAACGGAGGCATCAGATTGGACAATTTGAGCTTCGGTCCTCCGTTCACCATGGCTCTCCATCGACGAGCCAAGGTGGAGGAACTCATATGCCATCCTTCTCACACTGCAAACAACTGCCTTTTAGTACTTTATACTATATAACTATTATAATCAACACAAGAAATTAATAACCAAACTATCCTTGAACGATCAATTTGACCTTAATTGGTCAAATAATTTATTGTGTCGGATTATGGAAATTTTTTTCAATAAGCGCATTTATGTCTTTTAGTACTTTCTAAAATAATATTCTTAAAAATTATGCGCTGAAAAATTAACCTAGGAAGCTTTTTTTGCAATGATAACCAATAGAAGAGGCAAAACACAAATGTCAACAACATGGATTTTTTTATACAATCAACCTCATAAGGCGCATTCTATCATAGGCTAAGAATATCCATGACAAGTTATATTTGATGATAGAGAATGAAAACACGTGACTGCATGGTGAATAATTGAGTTTGGTTGGGGGAGTTTAGTGGGGGGAGAAAGAGAGGGTTAGTGATTGGTGAGGTGCCACATGGCACGGGGGGCCCACTAGTATTGGTTGGGGGTATTCGTCAAAGTGGATGTTTTGTACATCATATTAAGGGTTACTCTCATATTAAAGGTTCATTTGGGCGTGCGTTTGAGCTGTCCAGACACATCTTTTTTTTGGACCGAAAGTAGTTGCGTTTAGGACATGTTTGGTTCACTTGAACTGGCTGGAAGTCACTTTTTTGAAGTGACTTCTGAACCACTTCAGGTGTTTGGTTGCTCGGAAGTGGGGCTGAAGTGACTTCAGCCCCACTTCCAAATCACTGTAGTCAAAGCTGCCACTTCCCATTTCGACTTCGGGTCTTTTTGGCATGAAGTCATTTGAAGTGGCATTTGAAGTGAGAAATAATATTAATAATATTATACTATAATAAAATATTAATATAAGTAGGTCTCACATATCACGTGGCACCTCGTGATTGGTCCACGTCATCTAAAATAGTATTAATAATATTATACTGTAATAAAATATTAATATAAGTTATTAAATTATTAATATTTTAATATTAAAATATTATTTTAATGTTTTAATTTTAATATTTTAAATGGCAAATAATGTTAATAATATCATACTGTAATAAAAATATTAATATAAATGGATCCCACATGTCACGTGACACCTCGTGATTGGTCCACGTCATCTAAAATAGTATTAATAATATTATACTGTAATAAAATATTAATATAAGTTATTAAATTATTAATATTTTAAGATTAAAATATTATTTTAATGTTTTAATTTTAATGTTTTAAATGGCAAATAATGTTAATAATATCATACTGTAATAAAATATTAATATAAATGGATCCCACATGTCACGTGGCACCTCGTGATTGGTCAACGTCATCTAAAATAGTATTATTTTTAATATTTTAATATAAGAAAAATATTAAAATATTAAATAGTTGGGGGTGACCATATCCCACTTCAAACACCAACCAAACACCAGAACTCAGAAACCCCTAGAAGTCACTTCACTTCACTCCACTCCACTCCACTCCCAAGAAGTCACTTCACTTCAGCTCACTTCTCAGCAACCAAACATGCCCTTATAAAAACCCCGTTTGAGAATAATAGCGGCTTGATGGAGACCACATTAAAACAACGTCAAAGACAAGCAGTTTATAAGTTCTTCCATTTGATCGCACCTTAACTGTGGCGTAATAAACACCAAAATTAAATAACAAACTAATATTTTATACTATATATTTGAAAATAAACATACCTCAAACAACAAATTACATGAAGACACTTTTCTATCACAGTTATTAACGTGTCATGCCAAAAATGTTTTCAACCGTTACCGCACCTCACCGCGGTTTACAAACACACCACATCTCGTCACAATCATAAAAAACACAATGCACGGCCAAACGAAACCCGAATCACCAATCGGTTCAAAAACTAAAATCATATTTAAATACAATATTCAAATACGAATTATTTAAAAATTTTAATCCGTATGAGGCAGCACCGTAGCATGAGCATGCTAATTACTTAAACTATATTCTAAAATATAATAATAAATTCAAATGGATAACAATAAAGCAGTATATTATAATTATTAATAAAAGTATAATATGTTATCCAAATGCATGATGTCCAACTCTCAACAACCACTTTGGTGCTAATTTAATTACTTAAAAACTATATTCTAAAATATAATAATAAATTCAAATGGATAACAATAAAGCAGTATATTATAATTATTAATAAAGCTATAATATGTTATCCGAATGCATGATGTCCAACTCTCAACAGCCTCTTTGGCAGCCATGCCTTTGAAACAAAGAACACCCCGGCGGTGGGGTTGGTTGTGGCCATGAGAAGGATAAAGGATAGCCCCCCCACGAGAGAGCTTGATAGAGACCGGTTGCGTGCCGAGTTCGTACACTCCTTTGATGTTGATGTGAATATAGAAAGGTCGGCCATTTGAGCGATGAGCTGGGAGGTGGAGGAGTGATGGATGGAATGGAATGGTTTGGATTGGATTGGAATGGATGGCTTTTTGGCACTTTTGGGTAATGTTGAATTCTTTAATTGTGGATAGCTATGCTCCATCTCTCTTGTTTTTAGAAGAAAAAGAAGGAAAAGCTTGGCTTTTTTGGGTGGATATTTGGATAATGGGTTGAGGTATGATACATCTCTTATGGCCATGTTGCCATCATTGTCTCTTGGGAATCTGCTTTGAGAGAACCCATGAATCAGGGGCTTTCGCTCCATCATCAGCATCTACTCCCACTATGAGTCGAAATCCAGTAGTCCACGTGCTTGATCTGTTGCGAGTGTGAGTTTTGGAGGCCTTGGGACCAGGAAAAGTGTGAGTTTATTGATGTGTTTGTTAATGGCTAGTTGTCGGATTTGGTTGTTGGGGTTGGGGGCTTCGTTCCCTGTTTCATTGCTCAAAGTTGGGTGTCGTGAGGTTTTTGGGTGCTTTTGTGACATGGGTTTTGGCTGGAGAGGAGAACGAAGCTGATTTTGGTAAGAAGATTCTGAAAGTTGCTTCACTAATGCAGGGGTCTAGTTGGTTTGCTATTTTTCGGATAATCTCCCTTTTCCATTGCGCAAAATTTGATCTTGCATAGGTTTTGGGTGCTCGGTGACATTGGCTTTGGTTGGAGGGATATGGTGAAGCTTCATTTGTCTTAGTTTTTTGTTACATTTGTTGCCTTGTGGCAAAGCTTCCTGCGTCATGTTTTAGAAATTGGATTTTGTTGAGGATCTTGGACTTTGTTCTTGCATGGGTTTTGGATGGGGGCAAATTGAAGTTCATATTGGCAGAGCTTTCTCAGACTTGCTTGTTTGCTGTTCAAGTTCTTCTTCCATAGGTGAAAGTACAGCTTTGTGACGTTTTTGTGACATGGGGTTTAGTTGGGGAATGAAAGGAATTTGATATTGTTTTTTGCCAGATAAGTCTCTTTACAGTTGACTCAGCTCCATATTTCTTTTGCGCAGAATTGAACTTCTGTCAGGAATTTGATACTGGTTTTTGCCAGATCAGTCTGTTGGCTCAGCTCTATGTTTCATTGTGCATAATTTTCTGAATTGACCTTTGTAGAAATTCTAGGTAGAAGTTCTATGTATGAAATTGCATAGCAATGTTGACGAGAACTTACTCGTCAGCCTAGGATCTTCGACTCCTCTGTTTCACGTGTGATCCAAGTGATCTTGTTACTAGAACAAGATTTCCAATCCACAGCACAAGTCCCTTCAATCTTAGTTCTTCTTCTTCACTGAATCTCTCCACTGTCTTTCCCACTGGTTTCTACTCAGTACACTTCGAGTTCTCTCAACTGTTCTTCTTTTTAGAACCACTCGAACGGAAGGAGCAAAGCAGCGCTTGGGCCATGCGGTTTCGAAACCGTATTAAACAAACGGTTTTGATAACCGTTTCTAAACCATTCATTTGTTGGTTTAAGTGGGTCTAGCCAGTGGGTTTAATCATCATAGGCGGCTAGTTATAAACCAACAACCTTAGAATTTGGGTGTTGATTTTAAGTGAGTTGCATTTCCTTGTTCTCTAAGCCAGTAGATGTTTGGTTTTTTCCTCTGTGAGATCCATGCTTAGAGTGTAAATATTTGGGTGCATGAATGATGCTATACTCTGGATTTTGAGCAAGTGAGCGTTGTGATTCTCTTTCTGAGCTTGACTTGAGTACTTATTTGCTCAAATTTGAAAGAACTGGAAAGTGTTTGAGAAGGCTCAGTTGATAATCCTCTCCCTCTTGCATGCAAGTTACTAAATAGACCCACTCTATCATTAGTCTCACCTAACTAGACTTGCATCTTGAGTTCCCAGCATCTTTTTGAGATTTCTAGTACCCTACAGGATTTTGATAGAGTGCTGGATTGTTCTTTTTAAGATCCATGCCCATGTATTGGTTCATTGATGGTGAAGTAATGGAGCAGAAAACATGTTTTCTCACCACTAAAAGCAACCTTTACTGGTGGTGGTTTGAAAAGTTCTCATTAAAGGGTTGGAGGAACCACATCTACTGCCACTACTTTGGATCGAAGAAGGTCAGGGAGACATGGTGGAGAAAGCTCCTCTGCTTGTGGGTGGTTGGCTGGTTCATTGCATCCCTGTCGATTTTCTGGTTTATGAACTCTCACGCTGTCGAGAAGAGGAGGGAAACACTTGCAAGCATGTGTGATGAGCGTACTAGGATGCTCCAAGACCAGTTCAATGTGAGCATGAACCACCTTCAGGCATTGGCTATCCTGGTCTCTACCTTTCATCACTCCAAAGACCCGTCTGCCATTGATCAGGTATCCTCTTATCTGATGTTAAATGGAATGTTAGGCTTGTAGTGGAATCCTGGCTTAATATAGCGAACAAACATGATCGACAGTGTTTCAAATGAGCCAGATAAGGCGGTTTTCATTTGTCCAAGTAAAGGATTCTTATAAAGTTCATGATCGAATCCATTGGAAAAAGAAAAACCAATAACTCGTATTGCTTCAGTAAGGATGTTGAGGGGGTCCTTGATCGAGTCTGACTAAATAAGATGTGCACTTCCTATTACCTTATAGAACCCATGGAAATCTCTAAATGCGGAAAAACCATGTACTAATTTCTCTTTGTGCAGATGACTTTTGCCAGATATGCAGAGTGGACTGCTTTTGAGAGGCCATTGACAAGTGGTGTAGCTTACGCCGTTAAGGTACTTCATTCTGAGCGCGAAGAGTTTGAGAGGCAACAGGGGTGGACTATTAAGAAAATGGACTCTGAAGATCAATCTCCTGCTCGTGGAGATGACTCAGCCCCTGAGACACAGGAGATATCGCCCATTCAAGAGGAATATGCCCCTGTTATTTTTGCGCAGGATACTGTTTCACATGTTATATCCCTGGACATGTTGTCCGGAAAAGTAAGACCTCAGGATTTTTCCTTTTACTTTCTCTTCTATCTATAGGGTTATCATACCTGTTCAGTTTATTTGTTCTTAGAAAATGAGTTTTATGGCTGAAAATCAACTTATGTACTTAGGGACTTCACATGTTCATCATGTAATGCATGATATTACCAATTTTAACTTATTGGTATTCAAGTATGAGCATGCAAATCAGTTACATTATGGTGTTTGCTGTAAAATCTTAGTTCTTTTTGCTCTTAATATCACTGCTATAGTTTTGTTTACCATTAACTTCATGGATTAAACCCATACACAGGAAGACCGTAGCAACATTTTCCGAGCCAGAGAAACTGGGAAAGGTGTTCTAACCGCTCCTTTTCGACTTATAAAAACCAACCGCCTTGGAGTAATTCTGACATTTGCAGTATACAAATTAGAACTTTCTTCAAACGTAACACCGACTGAGCGTGCCCAAGAGGCTATTGGGTGAGTCTGAGGTTTTTAATAGAATTACAGATTCGTGTATCATTTTTGGACTCAGGAGGTTCTTACGGTTAGTTACTTGATCAGGTATTTGGGTGGAATTTTTGATGTAGAAACACTGGTGGATAAGTTACTTCACCAACTTGCATGTAAGCAATCAATTATGGTTAATGTATATGATACCACAAGTCCCTCCAATCCCATCAGCATGTATGGTTCACCTGCGACTGGGAGTAGCATATATCATAACAACACGCTTCATTTTGGGGACCCGAACAGAAAACATGAGATGCATTGCAGGTAATTGAGGCACCTCTCTCTTTTGGAAGTATGCATGAATGCAGATAGAAAGGGGTAGATGCTGAAAATGTGTCTTGTTCTCACTATAGTTTGTTTCCCACAGGTTCAAGCACAAGCCCCCGTTGCCATGGCTTGCTATTACAACATCAATCGGAACTTTGGTGATCGCTTTGCTAATTGGATACATATTCCATGCTACAGTGAACCGCATTGCTAAAGTGGAAGATGATTACCGACAGATGATGGAACTCAAGAAGCGAGCAGAAGCAGCGGATGTCGCGAAATCCCAGGTACTTTATTGTGTCTTAGATTTGTTTTGAGACCTCTAAGGGTACTGCTCTTTGCCAAAATTCACGCTGACTATGATCTATTCTCTATATTTCTATGTAGTTCTTAGCGACTGTCTCTCATGAGATCAGAACTCCGATGAATGGTGTTCTAGGTAAAACTATTGTAGCACCTTATCTTTTTAGATAAAAAATTCCTGAATTTCTTGTCAATTGATCGAGTATCGTGGGTCAGGCATGCTGCAAATGCTTGTGGATACTGATCTTGATGTAACACAACAAGATTATGTAAGAACTGCCCAGGAAAGTGGGAAAGCTCTGGTGTCGCTTATAAATGAGGTTTTGGATCAAGCAAAAATCGACTCTGGTAAGCTTGAGCTTGAAGCTGTCCAATTCGACCTTAGGGCAGTTTTGGATGATGTCTTGTCACTGTTCTATGGGAAGTCTCAGGAGAAAGGATTAGAGGTAACTCGTAGCTTTTGTTCATTCCTTCATCTGTTCAATTCTGGTGTTAGATACTTTATCCTTATCTTTTCTTTCTTGGCGGCATCCCCTTGAGTGAAATCATGGAAGTGTAGTTGGCAGTGTATGTCTCTGATCTGATTCCTGAGATTCTCACTGGTGATCCTGGAAGACTTCGACAGATAATAACAAATCTTGTTGGAAACTCTATTAAAGTAAGTATTTCCTGTCTGCTTATATTATGCTATAGCTGGTGATCATGTTCTCAGAAAGGTGTATCTTTCTTACAGTTCACCGAGAAAGGGCATATCTTTGTGACTGCCCATCTTGTTGAGGAGCTGAAATGCTCACTAGAAGTGGAAACTGAAGTCCTATCTGTGAACACCTTGAGTGGCTTCCCAGTGGCAGATAAAAGACGGAGTTGGGAGTGTTTCAAGGTATTCAATCAAGATCTGCCAGTGCTTCAGCTGCCTATCCTATCATCATCCTCTGATGAGATCAACCTTGTCATATCTGTCGAGGACACCGGAGTGGGTATTCCTCGGGAAGCTCAGTCACGAGTCTTCACCCCGTTTATGCAAGTTGCCCCCTCCATTTCGCGTATTCATGGGGGCACTGGAATTGGACTAAGTATCAGCAAATGTCTGGTTGGCCTTATGAGGGGAGAGATTGGATTTGTTAGCGAACCTTCCATAGGTTCTACTTTCACCTTCACTGCTGTTCTGACAAGAGTGCACAGTAATTCGAACGGGTATACATTAGCCGAGTTTCAAGGAATGAAGGCATTGGTTCTCGACGAAAGAGTGGCTCGAGCAAAGGTGACAAAGTATCACCTGCAAAGACTTGGAGTTCAATGTGAACTTGCAACCAGATTAAATGAAGTTTTGCCCAGATTTACAAGTGGAATGTTAGCTGTCAATATGTTGTTTGTGGACAACGAGGCTTGGCTGAAGGGAGCTGATCTCTGGCCTATTCTTAGAAAGAGTGACCAACCAAATAACCTTAAACTTTTCTTGCTGTTAAATTCTACCAGCTCGACGAAGACCACATTCATGAACTCAACAGACTGTAGTCCAAGCATAATCATGAAGCCTCTCAGAGCAAGTGTGCTTGCAGGGACTTTGCGACGTGCTTTGGGTGGTGGAGACAACGGCAAATCTCGGAATGGCAGTCTTCATCGCCTGTCATTGAGTAAACTTCTTCATGGGAGGCACATTCTGGTGGTGGATGACAATATGGTGAATCTCAGGGTAGCTGCTGGAGCTTTGAAGAAGTATGGGGCTGATGTAACATGTGCTGATAGTGGGAAGAAGGCAATCGTGATGCTCAAGCCACCTCACAAGTTTGATGCTTGTTTCATGGATATTCAGATGCCAGAGATGGATGGGTACACTACATTTGCCTTTTATCCTTTCATGCTGTAGATAGAGTTAATAAGTAGTTTTGTCTTGTGAGTAACACCTCTTTTCTATGTTCTAGCTTTTTTTAAAACCTCTCATGTGTCTTTAAGCTCACGTATCTTACCTACCCCCAATCTAGTAGATTTCGTGAACTTTTCTGTATTGTTTTCTTGTTATTTGTGTTTTATTGTTCATTGTTGTAAGTTGATATTCTTGATGGTCTAAGGTTACTATCGAACATCTTCCTGAATTCCTCATACTTGAATTTCTTTGATCTGTGATTATCCATCTTTTGTTTCCCAAATTTGGCGAAATAATATGCTGTTCTTCATCAGGTTTGAAGCTACTAGAAGGATACATGAGATGGAAAGGAATTTGAATGACCGCATAAAGCATGGAGAAATATTACCAGAAGCCTATGGAGATGTCTTGCATTGGCACACTCCCATATTGGCCATGACAGCAGATGTTATCCAGGCTACACACGAAGAGTGCGTGAAGAGTGGAATGGATGGCTATGTGTCCAAGCCATTTGAGGCAGAACAGCTCTATAGGGAGGTAGTTCGGTTTTTTACATCAACCACCAAAAAGACTCAGTAGGAGCTGTTGTGTTATACGATGCATTCCAACAATAGCGTGAGTGTTTTTTTGATGCAAGATCCAAGGAGTGAATAGTAAGCCTTTATTCTAACTCTACTACTATGCTTTGTTACCTAGTTGGTTTTCTTCTGTCAATAGTTATATCTGGATGCAAACTATTTTTGAATTTTCCATTATTTTAGGACTCTTTGGCTATGCACATACCATATGTACGTAGCATAATTATGTGTGCAGGCCAATATTTTTGTGATACACTGGTAGCTCTAGTCACATTTTTACTTATGTTTATTGTACAGATAGTTTTATGGTATCAAAGGCCGTTGCAACATTTTTTTTCTAATAAACAAAACACAAAAAATCTTGATCTTATTGACTCAGGATAAAAATTTCTAACCTTGACCCTTGTGCCACTCTATAGCTATCAACTTGAAATAAAATACCCTATGACGATGCACATGAAATAGCAGCAGTATCATTCTCCTATAATCGTCATATGTACTTAAGTTTACATAACTTGCCAAGACATGATATATGAAGGCCAGAAAGTTCAGTGGATTTGGATTCTGAATGCCAGGGAGAAGTGATTGGAACTATGAACAAACAATAGCCATCATCATGTTCACTAAAGAATGAATTCTGGGAAAAGAAACTTTCTTTGACTAATTCATCAGGATGGTCTTGTCTTGCTTATCATTTTACTACGGCCTTCACCCAGAGCAACATTAACAATGCACCTTGGATAAACGTAAAGCCTAAGGTTCTCACTCAGATATCAACCATCTTAATTCTAGAAAATGTATCAAAGAAAGTCTATATAATCCATGCTTACAAGTTACAATTTAAACTGAAAATGATCACCTGATGAATTTTGGTCCTATATAGTCGAGGTTTCTGCAGGAATTTGTAAAAAGAGGCTTCAGAATGGACTATGTAAATCCCTCTAAAAAAAATTGGACTATGTGAAGAATTGTATTTCATGACTCCTCAAACAAATACAGATGCTTTAGAAGTCTCTTTAGAAGAGTGATGATCATCACTCACAATTCCTTGTCTTCAGAATTTCTTTCAAGTTAAAAGACCTGATTTCTTATTGCATAACCATGTGCTAAGTCTCATATATGGGCTATTTGTTAAACAGTTCTTTGCTGAGAAAGAGCTTATTTCATACATTTGTTTAATGATCCCCTTTTCTTTTCTTGTCCTGTCCAGAGATGGCTTTGGAGATGAAACAAGTAACTGTTCTTCTTCATCACTAGACTGGCTTGACCGCTCCGGATTGATTGATGTATAAAAGAGCTCAATCGGGAGAATACTTCAGAGGCAGAAACACCTATCAAAGATCTGCCTGTGAGTATTTTAGAGGGAGAAGCATCTCCCAACACCATCTGTGCTATATAATGTAGTAGTAGGAGAGTAATTATTGTTTCTTACAAGGTGGTAAGTAGAGTTCAAAGTTTTCGGTGTGTTCTTGGACTATTTCGATCTTAATCGTGTATGTATTACTGCTATAGCAACTGTAACTATGGATGTAAATTGTACAATGTAAGTAAAGATTGTTGCCATGTAATTGAAAATTTCCTTCTCATGGAATTCAGTTTTACTGGATGAGCTTTTGTGCATCAATAAGTTTACACATATTTTGCAATGTAATTTGAAGGGAATTTAAAGGACCTACATTCGATAAGCATGGAACATTGAAAGCAGAACAAATAAATACAGAGGAGATGGAGATACATGTCCTTCGGAAAATAGTTCTTGTCCCGTTGGTTCGGGGTTAGGGTTAAGAGGAATATGGGTTTAGAAAACGTAGGGTTAAGAAATAGGGGTTCGAAAAAGTAGAGAAAAATGTGATAGGTGGAATAGTAGTAATCCCGTAATCATTGTTTTGGTGTTTGGTGAAAAAATATGGATAAAATGGAATAACCCCCTTAACCCCGTTGCCAAACAAGGGTTAAAGTTGTCGGGTTGATATTATAAAACCACCTGAAAAAGATTATAAATATCACAAAACTCTCTAAAAACATAGGCTCATTCGTTACACTCCTTAGGTCATGTTAAGAGACTTAATCACAGGAAGAATGTGTGATTAAGTTGTAAAATGACTAGCATGTCCTTGGGCATTAGGATGGATATCCATTATAGCTAGGGGCAGTTTAGTAACTTTGCATGTATATTGGCATTAAATTAACTTGGTGTTTTTAAATGACCCTGTGTTTTCAAAGGGGTTTTTGATATTATCATAAATTTAGGGTGTGATACTTTAGTATCTTTCTAGGGGTTTTTATGATATTAACACTTAATAAGTTGTATGGTTTTTCATGTATTGCCACCTACATTTTATTAATATTAAAGAAAACTATCGGTCTTATTGATTATTGCATCCCGGTACCTCACTTATCAATTTTATTTGCAAATATGCATGAGCTTCCGTTTTAAAGGAGTAAAAGTTTGACTATCTAATCATAGTCAACCTATGTCCAAATAATAAAAATGCTCACATTATTTATTATATCTAAACATAGTTCATAATATGGTTAAATGTGAAGATGATAATATTAAAAAATAATTTAGCGTCTCTTTTGTTAGAAACTTTACAGAAAAAATATAAAACCGACGAAAATTGAAATTGATAAGTGAGGTAACAAGATGCTTATAATCGATAAAATGGGTCGTTTTTCACAATATCCATAATATAGGTGGCGATATATGAAAAACCCTAAGTTATAAAATGATTCTCGTGGCCCCAAGGTGGCTTCGATCGGACTTTAGGCTCAACATCTATATATATATATATATATATAAAAGGTTTCTCAACCTCTAATGGCAATCAAGATAAACGGATCATGAGCTTTTCTTATTCAATTCTCTCTCAAGAAACAAAGTTGTGATAAGTACATAAAAATTTTCAAGCACATAATAAGGAGAAATCTTGGAATTTCATTGTGATTCGTGAACATTACTTAATATTAGACTCCGTTTGTTATGGGAATAAGAGCATCCACGTTAGCTCTTCTTAATAGATTCTCTAAAATACAGTAAAAAGAGTCATTTCTCTAGTTTACAGATTCTTTATCCAACAACATTCTGCATCAGATACTCAAAACCATTCTCTATCAGACTTAAATGTTAATATCTTCATTCATTTTTTATATTTTCTATTTCTTATCCATTGGTCATATTATATTCATAAATATATTTGAGAATAGTTATATATTCAAATAACTATATAATAGTAATATATATTAAATAAAAATATTAAAAAATTGAAAATCTTAATGTATTATTATTTTTTATTCATTGGAGAAGATGGGTTTGGAGAAGAGATAAAATGATAAATGTGTTTTGAGAATCTTTTTTGAAAAGTAAAAAGATAGTATTTTATTATTAAATAACTATTAGAAGAGCTATAGTGATACTCTACATGTGGAATATCACTGTAGCTCTTGTAGACAAAAACTCTATTTTAGAAGAGCTGATGTGAGGGGATTTTGGCCTTAAAAACACTGTAGCTCCGATAAAATAGAGTTTTTGGCTCTTTTACAGGAGATGTTGTGGATGCTCTAAGGGGGTATACTTATTCCCACACACTTTTTCATATTTATTACTCATTTATTCACATTCCACCTACCACTATCACTCTATTTTTTCTTATTTCAAGTAATCATTACTATTTTATTCTCACGTTTCCTAACTCTAAAATCCCTTATTCCGAAATAGACTAACCCCATATCAAACGAGGCTGATCTTCATTGTACAAGTAAACGATTGTTGTTCCTGGTATATTTGTCATTTTCAATCAAAAGCCAAAATTAGAGTATCACGTTCATGAGTGTACCTGTTCGCTAACCCCCACGTGGCAACAAAAACTATGAAATATTGAAGAGTATCATGAAAATTGACAAAATATTATCCAAATTATAATTAATTGTCAAAAATATATCTAGAAATTTAGATAACTGATGGAGATTAATGGGGATTTACTCAAGGTATTTTTTTTGCAAAAAAATAAAAATGAAGGCATCGGATGTAAATTTTCAACATAAAGGTAGTTTTTCACAATATTGTGATAATGGAGGTACTAATATGCAAACGAAAAAACCTTTCTTAATTTCAAGTATATATGTCATTTTCAATCAAATGCCATAATTAGTCTATCCATGTTCATCAGCGTATCTGTTCGCTTGCACCCCTACACGGCGACAAAAACTATAATATTGAGGAGTGTCATGAAAATCGACAAAAATATTATCAATGGGAAGAGAAATTATAATTAAGGGTTTTTTCACGTATCGTCACCTACATTTTAACAATATTACACAAAACTACCTCTCTAATCATTCATTACACAAAATTACCCCTTATTGATTAAACTTATAAAAAAGGGGGAAAGAGAGTTTATGTTTTACGAGTTTAATCGATAAAAATATTGTTCTATCTCTTTCCGGAAGTTGACCATAAGAATGTTGTTTTATCTATCATTGGAAGTTGATGTCATATAGTTTTTTATAAATTTAATCAATAAATGAGGTAATTTTCTGGAGTAAATAACACGAGAGGTAGTTTTCTTCAATATTGGTAAAATGTAGGTGGTCATATGCAAAAAAAAAAAAAAAAAATCCTATAATTAGTTCAGAATACAATTTATGCTCCAAAACCAATTTACATATAGATCAAGAGTCATCTGTTCTTTTTTTTTTCTTTTTATTCTGTAAACTACAGGGGCAATGTGCAATTATGATGTGCTAGACTATTGAAGGACTAATCCAGGATTATCCAGTTTGCGGGGGCCTATATTGCAAGAAACGGACCCAACGATATATCATAGACCTCAATCACCACCAATCGTCGTTCCCAAACGCGGTCGGCGGTACCGTGCTCCTCCCGGGTGTAGGTTAGGACGTAGGGCGAGGCACCGTAAGGGTTCGAGCGCGATGGCCATGGATCCCGACGTTCTGGCGAAGGCCTTCGTTGAACACTACTACCAGACCTTCGATGGGAACCGCGCGGCGCTGGTGGGGCTGTACCAGGACGCGTCGATGCTGACCTTCGAGGGCGCCAAGATCCAGGGCGCCCAAGCCATCGCCGCCAAGCTCACCAGCCTCCCCTTCCAGCAGTGCCACCACGTCGTCTCCACCATCGATTGCCAACTGTCCGGCCCCGCCGGCGGCATGCTCGTCTTCGTCTCCGGCTCTCTCCAGCTCGCCGGCGAGCAGCATGCCCTCAAGTTCTCTCAGGTATATGCCTGTGTCGATCTACTTTTTTTTTTTTTTTTTGGACCCAGGGGTGAATCAGGTGGATTATTAGGGTTTGATGGGTCGCTTGCTGGCTAAATATGGATAGATGGATGGATCTAGGACACTGTGTTCTTTGTGATATCCGGATTTAATGGATTTGTTTCAATTGATGGAAGAGCGGATCAGTCTAGGGTATTAGTGATTCCCTCGATCTGGGGAATGATGAGTTGCTTGATGGGTGGATGAATGGATCTAGAGTATCCATGAGACCCTGAGTTGGGTGAGTTGGGCGTGCTTGTTGAGTTCGGTTTATCGCAGGGTGGAACTGTTTCCCATGTTAAAAGCGTCGGCTCGTTGTAAGTACTACACATTAACCAGTTCAATCAAAGCAAAAATCATTGAAGTGAATGCTTGTGAATATTGTCGACTTTATGGTTTTATGTTGGTTGAGTGATGTCCAGTTGAGTGTTTAGTCGATCCATTTTTTTTTGATGGTTTTTGCACTTTTCTGTCAGTTAGCTTAGGCTTCTAGTAGCTATGCAGGTGGTCCTAGAATTCGGTAGCTTCCTATGTGATGGATGGATGGATCTAACCTTGGTTGAGCTAGGAATAGTTGGTATTTGATATGACTTATGCGCCCTCTTCTTTTGAATAGGGATCGACTGCTTGATTACATGGTGCGAATAGATGGATATTCCTTCTAGGAATTGAGTCTCTGATTGAACTGATGGATAGAAGAATATTTGGCGACACTTGCTTTTTCTTTAAATGTTTTTGTGGGGCTAGGGTTTTGTGTGCTTCTTGAGTAGAAGTTGGATCTTGGGAGGAGAGGAGATCCGGGTTTCTTTTTGTTTGATTGATATTAACTTGTTCTGTATGTGAGCAAGTAATCTTCTACTTTGTGCTGGTCTATGATCTCATATTATACTTTGGTGCGTAAGTTTTACTATTGTGGATTTATGGGGCTATTTACTGGCGAGCAGCTTGATTTACTTGATTTTGATTATCCTTGGTGTCTTTTCCATTAAGGTAATAGCTCGCAAGTTTGGTGCTTTAGGGATTAAATGGAGCTTGTAGGATTGAGATGTTTCCATGTATTTGATCATAGTGCTTGATGGTTTGATGTGCCATTGATCGTTTCCTTCTTTGAAATAGACTCCGAGAACATATCACTATATCTCCCCTGTTGTCTAAAATGAAGAAAGATAGTGACATACTTAACTAGATCATCTGTATCTTCTCCATTCGTAAGGGTAGTAATGGAACATGGTTCCCGTGGAATGAAGTAATTTTCATATTAATCCTAGTGGCCCTTAAATGGTAGTTTTTACCTGCACACTTGATTCATTGGTGTCGTGGTACCTGACATTGCCAACTTTCTTGATGATCTGCTAAATTCCCAATATGGTAGGAGGCTCTCACCTAGCAACAAGATCCTTATCTGCTTTGCTTTCTTTGTATGGACTCCACTTCTTTTGTAGAGGTCTCATATTTAGGATGCAATGCTATTTTGTAGCTCAATTTTATGTGCTTGTGGTTACATCACTATTATAGAACTTGAATTGTAAATGTTCCCTGTGAAGTGTCATCATCATCACATTACTTGTTGTTGGTGGAGTGCCCAGTGGTTATGCTATGTTCTTCCTTTCATCATAGTATGTGAAATCTTCCTCAAAATGTCTTGCTTTTCTTTTCCCATCTAGGCCGTGCATCCTTAGCTGTTTTGTACCTCTATACGAATCTGCGGTTTTTAAGTTTATTAGGTAAATCTTGTTCTAAGTATCTTTGCATTGCATTTTGCATATCACATAAGATGGATTAGTATATCTTGAAGCATTTTGATGCCATGTATTCTAACAAATAGTGTGCATCTTCCCCATATTACTTTTGTCATTCGGAAGTTGGACTGCTCCTGAAATGCACAAGTATCATGAGGAATCTGCTTAAACTATCATCATCAACTGAATGACGGTCTTGAAGTTACATTTTTGACTAATGCCTGATTTTTTCATAATCCAGTATTAACTACACAATTAGGTGAGAACTGTAGTAGTGAGTTACTATTATTGATTGAAAATTAATTGATGGTCATCAGTCAATTTTTTTGGCGCTCATGGGTGGGAGATATTGTGTTATAAATGTTTGTGGCTTATTTACTGCAATTGTTTACTCATTTAGCCTCTCCTTTTGTACCATCTATGAGAATATGCACACAAGGAATCACCATCAACTCATATCTCCGGCTCAATGTATTTTTTAAGGGGGAAAGTCCTTCAGTCTATAGTGGATTCTGATCTATTACCATATAGTAGGTAATAGACTACCATTGGTTTAGTAACTAAGTACAACCATCTTTCTCTTGAAGGCAGCTTACCAGAATTGTATTTTCTAGTGGCATTTTAGCTGTAGCATATACAAGTTGCTCTGGACCTGCTATGCTAATATCAGAAAGTCATCCTCCTTGTGTATACATCTTTTTATACGACCACAGGTTAAAAGTTACAGAATGTTGATTGCCTATCTGCTATATTTTTGGGTATGAGTTGGCATAGGCAAAGTCGCAAACCCTTGGCTTTAGGCTGGGTGCATTTTTTCTGCTAGGCTTTATGCTTTTTGCTAGATATTGATCCCTGCATCTGGAATAACAAAACATGCGGAGGACAAATGCTCGACAATGATTGTACTTTTAATCTTGTCGGAATGCAAATGGAAGGAGTCTTCTGTGTCATGCATAGATCTTTTGTAACCTCGAGAGCTTATTGGATAAGGGTATGCAATCAATGCCATTTCCATCTTGAGAATCTCGTCAGTGGTTCTCTTTTAATCTGGAAGAAAGAGAGCATGCATGTGTAGCTTAGGAAGTTTATGGAACCTTCTCACAATCTCACTAGTTATAAGGTTCTTATGGAACTCTGAATTTGTTTGGTTTAAAATCCTCTTGGATTTTACAAGTTCTTAAATGACTTTGTGACAAACTAAAACACTCTAGATTTTTCATTGATTTCTTAGCTTAAGTTTATGGGCTTTTACATATTGGCTTTGGATAGTCTCTTGATTTTCTTCAATCTCTGTTTATTGTTGCACTTGCAATGGGATAGGGTCAAAGCTTCTCGAACACATGGTGCTTAGGAATTGTATTCTGCAAGTATCTAGAAGCTTATCTGATGAGAGCATCCATCTATATTTTGTCCTAGTCATCCATCCTAGTCACCCATCTTTACATGTCTGAGTCATAGCCGTCATATTTGACTCTAGCCATCATATTTGACTAAATTTTGATTTAATTAGCTATTGGAAAGTGGAGAGATAGCCTTGGGAGCCTTAGAAGGATTTTTGGAGAATTCTTTTGTCATACCAGGAAGTTGTAGGACGTAGGTTGTGAGTTATCAGAGACCTGGTAACTTGGAAGTTGACTAGGCGTCTGGTAACTCGCAACCTACAACTTCCAAGTAAAAATAATTATTTAAAAAATCCTGTTAAGGTTCCCAAGGTCTATCTATGCACTTTCCAATATCTAATCAAATCACAGCTAGAGTCAAATATGACTGTTAGGACTCCTACTTGATGCGTGACTAGGACAAAAAATAGATGCATGTTCTCATCAGTATCTCTTTTGTGAGGATCTAAAATTTTTGGACCTTATCACTCCTGCCCGCATGTGTGCTTGTTTTGAGTTCATGTGTTCATTCTTAAATTTCATATCCATCATATCTACAGAATTGAATAGAGAGCATAGACCTGCCTATGATCCTCTCTGTCTGAAAAAATAGCCTTAGTAAGTTCTGAATGTTTGCTTTTCAACTAGGCCAGCTAGGTAGATTTCTACTTATTGTTATGTGCCAATACTTGGTTTGTGGTGGCGTTTTCCCATCGTCCCAACACCTGATGCTTGACATCTATTGTTGCTTGACATCTATTGAGGCAGTTGTTGGGTGTAGAGGCCTCTAAGGCAGACTTAAATGCTAAACTTCTAAAAAGAATGAACAATTTACTTATGTTATGACTAGCTTGAGTGGTACTATTATCTTCTTAATCCTGTCATGGATAAAGCCTTATTGCTCTTGTTTAAAGATATTCTTAAGTAATTGTTATTTGAATGTGAAAGCAATTTTGATTAGTGTTAAGAGGTGATGTAGGGAGGCTCATAGTGGTTCCCCCAAAATAGGAGTAGGTTGCTCTTTCTTGTGGAGAAATGGATCGAACATCTCTGAGGTTTCACTTCCAAACATGAACAACCTTGAAAAGTTTTGAGAGAATGCTAATGCTCGTGAATATCATAAAGAGAATTGATGGTTGGTTAATTGGATAACAAGATTCTTATCACTTTTGAGAAAATCATGTATAGCTTACGAAATGTTCAACAAAAAAAAATATTTTCTGAATAATTCTGGTTATTCAAAGCTCAATGATTTAAAAGGTAGTCATGATTTGTTTTACATGTTCTGGAAATAGAACATGAAGTGTTTGCAAGGTCAAGATTTATGTACTCGACACTTAACTATTAATCACTCTCACAGTAAACTACTGCAATTTTTGTCTTATAGATTTTCTCTCTCTTAATTGAGCTAGTGATTCTGCCTTAGGAAGCCAACCCACACTGCCTCGACAGACTAGTCAAGCAGCTGGTGTAGGTACAGATGGGTAGGCAAATGCCCCTTTATTTAGTAGCAGCACATAGCAGGCGCTATGCGTCATCTTTTATTAACAGGAATTTTGTATATATAGTCCTGTCTTTGGATTTTTCCTTTGGGCTGAATATTGCCATACTGAATCTGTGGCTTCTATGTAATGCATTATTTCATGTTTGAAGTCAGACCTAACAGAACGTTGAATCCTGATCCCTCATGGATATGTCCTGATGTTGGCAAAATAAATTACTAATCACTGATGTGTGACATTAGCTGGATATGTTCATTTACCTTGTAATGGATATGGTAAATTTTGTCCGACTGTGTTGGCATCCTTTCCTTCAGTGTTTAACCAAAGATTGCACTGGCTTCTCTGTCCAGATGTTTCACTTGATGCCGACACCACAGGGGAGCTACTACGTGTTCAACGACATATTCCGCTTGAACTATGCTTGAGGTTCCTTTCAGCCTCAATTGGTGGGACGTGGTTGGAAAGTTTGAAGTGTCTGGATTCTTGTTTGAAGAAAATTGGGCTTCACTAGTTTGGTGGTTTTATTTTTGTCCCCTTTGAATGAAGTTTAGAAGTTGGTTTTCAAGACCTGTTCTAGGTATACATGAACCAAAAACATGATGGTCATCTTTATGTTTCTTCTCGCCCCAGTTTATATAAATATTTGCACTGTTGCTTCCATTGTGTTGCATCTGAATGTGAATTTTCCAACCATGAGATCCCATGCTTCATTCCTGGAGAACGGAGGTCTTTTCCCTGCAAATTTAAGAATTCAAATTCGTTGTGTTCTAGTGATGATCAGCAGGAAGAACTGTCAGGATACTGTTATTTTTGTATAATTGGTCTGGCATTCTTCGCTTTTGGAACGATTACTTCAGAAAAAAACTTGAGGATGCTATACTAAATCTGGAGGATCAATCACATTGCAAAGCTTATTCTTCCTTTCCTTCATGTATAACTAGGAAGACAAGTATAAGATTTATATTGCCAGGAATATATATATGGTAAACAGGCCTTTTGATTTCTGATCAGGTGTTTGTATTCTTCCTAGTTGAGGATGTTATATCTACTATTGTGGATTCATCAGCACCCATCTTGATAGCCTCTTTGCTTGCTCTAAAGAACAGTGACATGGCACGGTTCACGTATTTGTCTGCCTCCTTCACAGTCATTTGCTGCTTCCCAGTCTGCTCACTTAAGCTGCTGAGCAATCCATCGCCTCTGAGATCGGCGGCCAACTGAACTATTTCGGTCTGGAACTCCGACAGCGTGCTGTTCTCGTTCGCTTCTGTCTTTCTCAGCGCCGGAGCGTTTGGCAGCACCTCTGTAAGGATATGAAACTTCTTAGTCCATGAGTTGTAACACATTTCTAGAATAATTGAAGAGATGGGGCATTTATTTACCTGGGCAATCTGTTCTTGGTGAGCTCAGTTGGGCAACAACATGATCAAAGGTCCCTGCCCAGGCATCTCTTGCAGTCAAGAAATCTGAATTCAGATTGAACATCTTCTTTATCGTCGCCGGTATCGACGAGTGCTCGAACTCGGAGGTCTTCGTTGGCCCCATCGCCTTGCTGACGACTGAAACAAGAAAAATATGGTTCAACGAAGAAGAAAAATCAGGATTTAGATCTATACTTTTAACTATGATGGAGAAGTTCATCTTCCATATTCAATCATCCCAGAATTTTAAAATGATTAAATCGATTTTTAGAGATTTGACTTCAAGACCAATTTTATAATATAATTTGGGTACTGCTGCTCAAACTACTCCGGTGGTAGTCACATAAATAAAATAAAATAAAAATTGTTAAGTGACCTATGTTATGTTCTGATACCATGTTGAATCGGACGGTCATCTTTGACGACAAAAAATTATGGAAAATAAATAAATAAAAACAAGCATAGAACAAATAGTGTATATTCTTGAGATTATAAATAGCTACCAATTGTAATAGGATAAGAACCGTGTATATGGTCATGTACATTACACATCGCGACATTATCGCATCTAATTCATTGGTAGTGTTCTACCGATGAATTAGAACAACCAATCGGTAGTGTTCTACCGATTAGATGATTGATCAGTAAAGTATAATGATTCGTGTAGATGTACATATACATTACACATGCCACCTATTGGTAGTCAAGTACCGACTCTTTTATCTATCTCGTCGGCAGTGGACTACTGATGGGGATAGATGAATGAATCGGTAGTTGGCTACCGATTGAATGTATCGGTAGCCAACTACCGATTGTTTGATCTGATCCGGTAATGAGATACCGATATCTTCATCTATCCCATCGGTAATCCACTACCGATGAGATAGATGAAAGTGTCGGTATTTGTCTACCGATTGATAGCATGTGCATTCCACATGCCACCTGTCCATGTACACCAATCAACACTCATCAGTAAATGTCTACCGATTGATTGATCTAATCCATCGGTAGTGTTCTATCGATGGACTATGTAAATCAATCGATAAATATCTACCGATTGAAGGACATGTATGTTGACATGCCCTTACCCAACCTCCTTTAGCTTGTATGGTATGACAGCTTGGGTGTCCTGTGAAGGACCCGAGTTCAATGGTTGGTACCCCCCCCCAGCCGGTACTCTTTCTCTCCCCCCATCCGTTGCTTAACTATTTAAAAAAAAAAAAAAACAACAACAACGTTGACATGCCCTTACCTATGTACCCAAAAGAAAAAGATTTATGTACATATACACAACCTATGTGGTTAACATCCATGAAAAAGATTTGTGATGCCATGTGCATGTACACAATCTATGTGCCTAACATCCAAGCTACTACTTTTCCCCCTAATAATATCACTCTAGGACTTAGATGTTAGTCACATAAAGGTGTACATGCACATGACATGTACCCAATCAAAGTCATGACATCCGAGCCACTACTTTTCCCCTTAATAACATCACTATGGGGTTGGATGTTAGGTTGTATATGTACATGACATTTACCCCAAGCCACTACTTTCCCCTCTTATAACATCCGGGTTGGATGTTAGTCACGCAGGGGTGCACATGCACATGACATGTATCCAATCAAAGTCCTTACCCAAATTAGCGCCCTTGTAATAATATCATTTGTAACATACCAGTTCCCTTCTTGATCCAAGGAGAAACCATGATGGCCGGCACACGAACCCCCAGCCGGTTGAACCCAAAGTAATCCGGCGCCGGCCCGGCGATCCCATCGGGGCTGGGAACTCCGGCGACCGGCGTCGGCACGTGATCATAGAAGCCGCCATGCTCATCATACGTAATAACCAACAAGCTCTCATTCCACTGAGGGCTCGACCTCACCGCCTCGTAGACCTCTTTCACCAGCCTCTGGCCGTTGGCCACGTCGTGCGACGGGTGGTCGTCGTTCGCCGGCGACGAACTCCCGAGGTCGAAGTATCTCGGCTCGATCACGCTCAAAGTTCTCAGCTTTCCATTACGAGCATCCTCCTTGAAGGTCTTGAATCTATGGAAGCTGGATAGATACTTTAGTTTCCTCAGATTCCGGTAGAACAGCGTCGCCGGAGCGCTCTCGAAGTATATATTGAATCCAAATCCGTTCTCATGCAGAGAATCGAAGATGGTCTTCTGTGGATAACCGGCGGCGAAGTCCTTTATGACGTGGGAGGTGGCGCCGTGGGAGGTGGCGGAGTAGAGGAAGAGCCGGTTGGGCTGCGTCGGCCCAGGGAGGGCCGAGAACCACCGGTCGAAGACCGCAAACTCCCGCACCAATGCGGCGAACACTGGGACGTTGTCCGGGCGGAAGCCTTGCATGACTGCTGCGGCGAGCTCCGGCGAGATGGTTTCAGCTTGTTGGACGAAGCCGGACATGGTTGGGGTAGTGCCGGTGCCGGAGCCGAAGACTTGCTGCTTTACGGCTTCGAAGGAGTGGCCCGGGTCGGGGTCGACGAATTGGGCGTCGTTGGAGACGCAGACAAGCAGCGGCGAGGTGGAGGTTGGGTTGCATTCGGCGCCGGTGAGGCCGTTGATGTGGGGGTTTATGGAGCGTTTCATCCATCCGAGCATGTGATCGAAGGAGCGGTTCTCGAGAACCAGTACTACAATGGCTTTGATGGGCTGCTGAGCTGCAAGAGAGGAGGGTGGAGGGTGGTGGAGGAGGAGGAGAGCTAGGAGGAGAAGGGTGTGTTTGGTTCCAGGCATGGTTTTGCAAGAGTGTGTAGATAGAGTGCGGGCTAGCTAGTGTGAAGAAGTAAGGGGTTAGCAATGACTATATTAAAGGTTCAAATACGATTCGATAATGGGAATGGGAATGGGAATGAGAATCGGGTTCGAAAACCTTTTGATTTCTATTCTGATATCATGTTTACTCCATCGATCGACCCAAATAATTGAGTTTATATATTTTTAGACTGGCAGGTGAAAAGTATTCTTTTTAAAAACGGAAAATTGGTGTTTAGTCTCTTTTGGAGACTTTATTTGCTGTATAGTCTCCTTGAAAGATTTTAAGCCATTTAGTCCCCTTTTGGACAGCTGTACTTTTTTATCTCTAGAATACCCTTTATGTATTTTTTTAAATGAGAGATGGATGAATAGTTTTGAATTAGGTGGTTGGCATTAAATGGAGTGGTTGGAAATATATACACCTATTCCCAATACATGGAAGGCATGAATGCATCCACTTTATGGCTGGATGCATGCATTAATGGGGGCATTAATAGGAAAAACGAAAATACTGGAAAATAGATGGAAAATACCAGAAAATAGGAAAATTGCGGGAAAAAATGAGAAAAATGGTAGAAAAGTATAAAAAAATACCGGAAAATATAAAAAAAATTTGGAATTTTTTTTGGAGCAGCCATTAACGGTAAAAACGGAAATTACTGAAAAGTAGAAAAAATTAATGGGCAATAGGAAAATATGCGAAAAAATGGAAAAATGGTATAAAAGTAGGGAAAATTAATGGAATATAGAAATTTTTTGCGGAATTTTTTTTAAAGTAATTACTAAATATTGGGAAGTGATTACCAAATATTGGGATGTGACTACAAAATAATGAAAGTGATTACCAAATATTGGGAAGTAATTACCAATTTATGGGAAGTAACTACAAATATTGGTAGTTACTTCCCAGTTTTCCTACCTTTTTCTGGGATAGTAACTACAAATTATGGAAAAGTAACTACAATTATGGGAAGTAACTACAAATATTGGTAGTTACTTCCCAGTTGTCCTACCTTTTTTCTGCGATAGTAACTACAAATTATGGGAAAGTAACTACAATTATGAGAAGTAACTACAAATATTGGTAGTTACTTCCCAGTTTTCCTACCTTTTTTATGCGATAGTAACTACAAATTATTGAAAAGTAACTACAATTATGGAAAGTAACTACAAATATTGGTAGTTACTTCCCAGTTTTCCTACCTTTTTTATGCGATAGTAACTACAAATTATGAAAAGTAACTACAATTATGAGAAGTAACTACAAATATTGGTAGTTACTTCCCAGTTTTCATACCTTTTTTCTGCGTTAGTAACTTCAAATTATGGAAAAGTAACTACAATTATGGGAAGTAACTACAAATATTGGTAGTTACTTCTCAGTTGTCCTACCTTTTTCCTGCGATAGTAACTACAAATTATGAAAAAGTAACTACAATTATGAGAAGTAACTACAACTATTGGTAGTTACTTCCCAGTTTTCCTACCTTTTTTATGTGATAGTAACTATAAATTATTGAAAAGTAACTACAATTATGAGAAGTAACTACAAATATTGGTAGTTACTTCCCAGTTTTCCTACCTTTTTTATGCGATAGTAACTACAAATTATGGAAAGTAACTACAAATATTGGTAGTTACTTCCCAGTTTTCCTACCTTTTTTCTGCGTTAGTAACTTCAAATTATGGAAAAGTAACTACAATTATGGGAACTAACTACAAATATTGGTAGTTACTTCCCAGTTTTCGTACCTTTTTCCTGCGATAGTAACTATAAATTATGGGGAAGTAACTACAATTATGGGAAGTAACTACAAATATTGGTAGTTACTTCCCAGTTTTCCTACATTTTTCCTGCGATAGTAACTATAAATTATGGGGAAGTAACTACAATTATGGGAAGTAACTACAAATATTGCTAGTTACTTCCCAGTTTTCCTACATTTTTTCTCCGTTACTAACTACAAATTATGGAAAAGTAACTACAATTATGGGAAGTAACTACAAATATTGGTAGTTACTTCCCATATTATTGGTAGTTACTTTCCAGATTATTGGTAGTTACTTTACAATTTCCTGGGAAGTAACTACAAATAATTACTATAAAATTGGTACAAAATTTTTTTGCGAAGTATCTACAAAATTTTCTAGAAAACTTTGCTAAAATTTTATTACAAAATTTTTCTGAAAAATAAGTACAATTTATGGGAAGTAACTACCAATATTGATAGTTACTTCCATGAATCCTAAAGTATCTACCAATATTTTACTAAAAAAAAATTAATTGGAAAAAAAACTGAAAAATCTGCGTCGGACTGGTCGCACTTGAGCGTCGGAGGCCGGTCGCACTTGAGGGAGGTGGGTTGCCGACA
>OY986975.1:1795273-1898541 GCA_963920575.1 Narthecium ossifragum
CCTGACCCTTAAGCCGAGAGTTGAGGACTCAACAGACAGGAAAAGAATGAAAAAGTTAATCTTTCCAAGCATGATCAAAGATTTCACCTTTGCAAAGCAATTCCTCTTTGTCTAAAGAGTGTCTTTTGTCAGAAAGCTATAAGCATCAGTGCTTATACTGTCATCAACCACGAACTCCTCTGTGCTTTTTTTTATTATTTAAAATGCCAAAAAGATGGCTGTGTTAATGTTGTGGGTGTCATTATCCAAAGTGCATCATCAACCTTTGCCAGATTCCTTGATGGTCACTTTCAGAGTTACAAGAGGTTGTGGGTGTCATGATGTAAAGTGAAGAAAGAGGTATGGTGGAGAGACAATGCAAAGCTAAAGCCATTAGCATCAAAGTTTTAAGTCATCTATTTGCAGTATCATCAGAGTTACAAGATGTAGAGAGAGATGAGAAGCAAGAACAAGAATTTTGATGAAAAAAAAAAGTACAAGAAACTAGTAACGTTAATACAGGAATTGTGATGCACTCTGATGTAAAGAGTCTTCGGACACCAAGAAACCATAACAAGTCTTATGGCAGATCAACCATAACATGATTTTTCCCCCCTAAGAGATAAAAGGGCATCTAGACCATCCGCCGAAGATTTCATAACCAAAATGGGAAACAAGTCTTATGGCAGATCAACCGTAACAGCAAATTCTGCAAAGCTTGATGCAAACGCATTATTCGTATACTTTTTCCAGTGAGGAAAGACATCCTAGAACGAAGAAAAAGTGCATCTTTGAATTTTCATGTATGTCTTACTATTTATTCTTCTACACATCTGTTGGCAGATTTTTTTTTGAAGAGATAAGCCGAAGCTAACATCTGTTGGCAGATTATTCATACATTAACCAACCTCTAGAATGTTTAGCTGCTGCCTCCGTCGATCTTTAGCAATGAATTGGATCAGATAAGAAAATTGGCTCGTTGTTCCCAGCCATCAACCCGCTTTCCTCAGGTATGCCATAACACCAAGCCCAGCAACAAGCGCAGCTCCAGCAGCAACTGCACTATATGCTGCCGCCCATGTATCTTTCTGCACAAGGTCCACATCTCCAGATTGACCACCTTTCTTCTGACCGGCCAATCCTGAGTAATCTAAATGCAACCTCAAGCCCTACAAGAGCACAGATGGGAATTTATGAGCTCTGATCGATCAGTGTCCCTATTTGGCAAGAGGAAGATCATGGTCTTTGAATTATCTTGAGAAAAAGAAGATGTTCTGTAAAACGCTTGCATCAAATCCATTATCTTGTCTTAACATGTTGAATAATTCGAAGCATGGAAGTAAACTTTAATTCGCACATGAAAACAATCACTAGCCCACTTCGACCTTTCCATTTTCAAAGTTCAAAACAAAAGGACATGTCCATTGAGTGCTGGGACACCAAACTTTTTTCGATTTTCTGAAGTCCAGTTATGATGTGTGCATTGCCCTGCTAATCAACCAGAGCAAAGCTGACATATAACTGTTCAAGGTTCATTGATCACATCCTGGGAGTCCAAGATTGCTATAAAAATAAATCACAAAACAGAGTGACAAATTCTTTCCACTTGGTGGTGATTCTCTCCAGTCATGCCACTATTTCAGAATATTCCTAACTCTTAACTTAATAAAACATGCCTCGTAAAGTTGTCAAGATACGGAAGCTTTAGCAGTAAAATACTAAAATCCTAAAGCAAAGAATTAGCTGTTGTGTTTAGCAAATGTATCTCATGATAGTAAAGAGATTTTGTAGTTCTTTATATACATGTTGTCGAATATGTAGCGAGCAATCTTTGTGCCTAAGAATAGGATAAGCTAACAATTTTTAATGGACAGAAGCAATTTGGTAATTCATCATACCTTCCATCCAGCAAGTCTTGCATGTTCTACAGCTGCCGCAAGGTCATTGTCCGATGCAAGGACAACTTTGTCATGATCCTCATCCTCATACTACAGTCATATGTGACATTTATGAGCAATCTTCAAAGATATGCAACTGACTAGTAAATGGAACAAAGGGGAAAAAAGAAGCAACGAGGCTGTTACAATTTGTATAAATAGGTATAAGAATCTGAAGCTACCAAAATCTGTGGAAGATGATTCCTATCAATGTCATCACCAACTCTCTGAAGAATGGCAGTTACCAGGTCTGTCATGCTCTTGGTGTCTGAAAATGATCATCATAGCAGAACGTCAATGGCAGTATCATAGTTGGTATTCTCAAAAGAATTCAATATTGGTTTATCAACATACCACAGTTGAATCTATGCATTCTTCCCTTCCTATCCTCAAGCTTAAAGCCAAAAGTTGTCGAGAGACCAGATGGATAAGATGCCAACCTCCCAACTTCTGTTCCTTCCGAAGCAAATCGCAAGGAGTTTTCACTGAAATAAAACCCCACAAAATGAACTGAATGCACTGTTAATGCATCACAAAAGTGAATTCCAGACAAAACAAAAACCTCCGGGTATCATCATCATCATCCACAGGTCCTAAGGCCATGGCTGAATCCCAGAACTTTTGCATCATAGAACTTGTTGCAGAACTTGTTGCCTCAATTCCAACTCCTCCACTAGTCCCCACCTAAATTAGCGACAAACAAGTGAAGAAGATTACTCCATATGAATAATAGGGATGGAACATGAGAGGTATGCAGATTTGAAAGAAAAATATTATCCAGCCTCTGCTGAATTAGTTCTACCAAACTTTGAGATTTCATCAGGAAGAAGATCACAAGTCGGATAATGTCAGAGATAGCTTTCATACCTATAGCAATATCTTTTTCTTTCTTCTTTCTTTCATGAAAATGGATGACTATTTGTGGAAAGAGATATACGCTATAAGAACATAGTTAATTTGCAGGTAAGGAGTCATGTTCATGATCTCTCAACAAAAACACAAAAACAGAATCTCATGGATAAACCAAACATTATCAGCAATGCTGAAAGTTAGCATATGCATGCGCCTATAGTTAAAGAAGCAAGGAATCAATAGAACAAATGATCTATGTCCTAGTAATAATGTGCACACAGTGGGAAAACAAATTAATACTACTAAAATGGTTAAACAGATTCTGATCAGGAAAATGGTTTTGACTCGAACCTTAGATATTACTCCATTCAGAAGTCGAACTTCAAAGTAAAAAATACCTCTAGTGAGAGCCAAGCATAACAGATAATCTTTAAATGTCGGTGGTCAGGCCAGGATTTAACTATTTAGCTCCTCTATGTAAGATAGCAAGTTGCAGTATAAGCTTGCACTTCATGCTCTAAACCGAGTTGACAGCCAAACACATTCGGAGTGCTCTGTTTTGCTTCCTTAGGTTATAATATAGGTTAATTTTAGTAGCCTTTATCGATGATTGATATGTCCTTACACACTAGTTATAAATGTTGTCAAGACAAGAGTAATTAGTATCAAAGAAACTGCTGTCCAGCTATTCAATCAGAGGTAACTGAAGACTGGCATATCCAATAATCCAATGTAAATATGCCTTTCATATCCGCTTTTTAACACCTGCTTGAAAAAGTAGACCTATATGCCATAAGCAGCTACAAAAGCTGGCAGAAATTGGCAGTCTTGCATCTCAATCAAACATTTAAAGTATTTTCAATTTGACATGAAAAATGTCACATTAAACAATTACAATCCTAAGTTATAGGAGACTCTGAAATCTGAATCACTACAAAAAGCTTCTTTCAGTAAATCTTCTATTCACAAAAATGTCAACAAGGACTGCTTTCTGGCCAGCAGGCAATATCAAAATTCAGAGATATAATAAGTGTTTTATCGAACAGCATTCAGCAAACATAAAATAAAATATCAAGTAACTTTTTCAAACCTATCGACCAACTTGGATTACTGCACAAACAGGAAGTTAAAGCATCTTCTGGAGGGCAAACAAAAGACACTTAAAAAAGTTGCCTGATCTCAGTTACTTACCGTGGCAATAGCAGCATGAGTTATATGAAGGACGTCAATTACTGCAACAATGTTCTCATCTGTTAACAATGTAAAGAACATCTTTTAGTAATACTGCACAATGCCTCCAGAGATTGTACAACCTATAAGATTGTCTGTTCATTTTACACATACAGTACCTCTGTCTACAACAGGAAGATGCAGAAATTTTCCATCATGCAGCATATGAAGAGCATCGAGGATAGGTGTGTCCACGGTTCCACATTGTGGATTTGAAGTCATGACCTGAGTTTAACACTTAAGGTTCAGCAAGGAATAAAATATTACTTCGACATATAATACTGTGCTTTCCCTGTGGTGCCACTTCTTACAGCATATGTGAAAAGATCATGCAGACAATAACTACCTAAGAATTGCCTGAAAGTGATAACTGTGGTCGACAAAAAATTTTGTTCAACAATAACCAAAAAGGTAGTGAATTAGTATCATAGCTAGATTGTCTGCAAAAAGGACCTACAACCACGTGCAAAGTCATACGACAATCACAAGGCTTAGAATTACGAAATGTTCAATCTTGGCAAAAAGCAATGGCGCAAAATGGTATCTGGCACAGGAAGAAGGATGATGGGGGCAAGTTTTACACGAATCCTATTTCTAGATAATCGGAATCCATCGATAAAGCTGAAATAGTATATCAAAAACCAGAAATAATTCTTCCCAAATAGGATTACATGCTTTATTTCTAGAGTGGCAATCCTATTTCTACTAAAACTTGAACTAGGATTAGAATGCTAGGAAAGTTGCCGAGCTAGTAAAACCTAATAAGACTCAACCTATTCATCAAAGGAGGAAACAGATCCTAAGGGAAGAATCCTACTTGCAAAAGGAAAACTCAAATCAAGGAAATAACTAAGCTAGAAGATTAACAATCAGGTTTCCATCTAAGTGTGAGAACGCCTCTGATTCGTCCTACATCACTATCAGTTAGAAAACCCAATAATCCCTTCAGATCAACAAACTCTGGAGTTCTTTGTGAGGAAAAGACGGTGCATACAAATCTAAGTCACGTCGAATTAGATGTGGTAGGATTTTATTCAATGAACCTTGAGAACATCTCATAGCACTATAGCAGTGAAGCCATCACAATTGACACTGCCAAATTTGTATGAGCTCCTTCCAAAGAGGAATAAATTGATTACTTGATTAATTATACAATTAACCATCATGAGCATCCTATTTTCTCCTATTGACTTCTATTAACAATCAAACATAGACTAGCATACATGCAATTTATCGCGATGTTACTGGAACATACTTATTCTGACATTCACATTTTCAAGGAGACAATGGTCATGCAATTTGATTAGCTACATTATGACATCAACTAGTTTTATGTCTGGACTTCCTATTAGCTTGATAATGAAAAATGGATTTGCGACTGTATACTCATCCGATTAAAGCTGTTTTTAAGCACTCATGGAGAAAGAAAAGACTGAGCTATAAAATACGTGACCAAAATTTGCGCATAGCAAACCATCTTCTAGCTTAAAAGCTAAAACCCAATATTTACCGTTGGAATCAAGTAATGAACTTCAAGTTGAAATGATCTCCTTTTTTATATTTGTAAACGAAATGGAAAGCTTTATACTCATATAAGCTATTACTTGCAATAGCATTCTTGTTGAAATACAGAGATAGCAGGCAAATTGCATATTCATACTACAAAAATCACCATGATATCTTGAATAAAAACTAGCGATACAAAAAAATGTTACTTTACCTTCTCCACAGGGGTAGACTCTGGGGACAGATTTTGTGCAATTACCCGCATTAAGATATCTCTTGAACTGTGACAAGTAAAAGTATAATATTAGGAAACGCACACAGCACATGCTGTGAATACTTGAAAAGTCATTAATAAAAATGACGGTGGCTTACGTCAGTATCCCTTCTGGTTTATTATCAACTGTTACAACTGCAGAACTGAATTTAAGTTCAAGCATCTTCTTCGTCGCACTCAAAACCGAGTCAGTTCGGGAGACTGTAACAACCCTAATAATCAGAAAATTTCAAGTCGCTACATTTGCATAAAACCAATTCAGATGGATAAATGTGTTTGGGTATTACCTACTTTGAATTCTCCGGGATAATTGTCGACAAAGATGGTCTAAACATGCGCTCTCGTATAGTTTCAAGAAATGTATTAGGACCTAGAGAAAACACAGGAAAAGTTAATTGTTGCAATCATACCTCCTCTTTCAAGAAATATAAGTACCTTTCAGTTGGCAGTAACATAATGCTAACAGATAATCAAAAAGTGCTTACAATGAGACGAAGAAGATGGATAATAGTCTAAAAAATGAAGACCATATGCGTAAAGTGACATCATTTTGTGCTTCCCGCTTGCGCACCTGTCATCGACGTTCCCCAATGCTTCTCTACTCCTTCCACAGCAGCCGCTATGGCTTTTCCCTTCTCAGCCGCCCTCTCCATTCTTGCTATGGCATCATGTAGACACTTTTCTATGTCAAGTATGGCGATAACTTCACCATTCTCCACAACAGGCAAATGCCTAAACTTTCCTGAAATGCCAAAATAAGAGCTGAAAAATAAGTAGGGTTCACACAGATTAGCCAAAAGTGCTACTAGATCATTGGGATAGTACAAACCTTGTACCATCTTCTGCAATGCTTCGATGGCTAGTGTGTCTGAAAGAACAAACACAGGGTTTCGAGTCATGACTTTAGAAACTGGTGTTTCTTCTAGCTTCAATTCGCGTGCAATCACTCGTGTTGTTATATCCTTCAATAAGCAAAAGCATAAGAACTAGCACAGTTGCAATCAATTATCGCATGCGATTCTCATGTTGCTATATCCTTCAATAAGCAACAGCATAAGAACTAGCACAATTGCAATCAATTAACGCCTGTTTGCTTAGTGAGAGATAATCAACCTTGTCTGTCAGGATACCACAAAGCAGTGCATTAGAGTCGGTCAACAATAAAGCATCAACCCTACGAGTAGCCATCCTACGACAAGCCTCGTGGACAGTAGTATTCTCAGGTATCGTCAAGGCTCTACTCAGGCGCAGTCTCTTCACAGTTCTTTCACCACTCATAGTCCTGCTCCACAAGATGAAGAGAAAGATAAAAAAGGATATCGGTGTACTATATTCAACCAATAGAACAGTTAACTAACCAAATCGGGTCTAAAAAGGATCTAGGGAAAGCGGATCACATAAAAAATTGTAGGAAGCATCCAATTTCTTGATAAAAGCAAGATTGCAGCCTTGTACCAAACATTATCTAGTTAATAACGGCACATGTGGACTCCCCGATCTTAAAACATATTTTGAGGAATGTGGAGCATGTCTGCAAGCTAACATAATTAGATTTTGAGAGGTTATGTGAGATCCAACTCCAAGGAAAATTAATAATGGAGTTGTAGATGATGTTAGATTTTTTTTCTGTTTGCCTCAAAAGGCCTCAGATGGGAAATCTCCATGGAAGTAGGCATCCTCATATTTTGAGGATTAGGTATTTTTTTTCAAAACTAGCAGCAAATGAGAAGTTTTCATTGTACAACTATGATATAATCAAGGCCCTAAAAGTTTGTGGAGTAAAGTGACGAGAGAATATCAGAATTTAGCAAAGAGGTAGATTTGGAGAGAAGTAGGGGAAGATCTAGAAATCATTGTGAACAATGAAACATGCTTGCCTTCAACATGTTCAGTGAAGAAAGAAAACACAAAAGTTATTATCTAAGTAGCTTGGACAAGAGCTAGTCAACTCGTTGGCCATGTAGGTTACAGTTCTCGGTGACATTTTACTATGGCTACTTATAGCTCGCAAAGACTGAAAAAACCACAAAGAAATAAAAGGGGCTGCCAACCAAAGCAATACATACAAAAACACGAGCTTTATTGTTTATTACTTAGAGAAATTCAGTATTGGCTTGCAAACATTTCCATTTCTCTTATTAAGTTCGAGTTACATCTTTAGTTGATACCTGAGAATTTTCAAACCTCAATGGTCATTCGCCAATCCACCCAAACTCCCTTTGGGACAATTCCCCGCCCTATTGGGTACTAAATTCAATCTTCAAACCTACATAGGGCACCTCCTTTCACAACATGCTTCTACCGCGCATCTCAACTCTTGCCAATCACACGCACATACTAGCCAAAGACCTACCTTTATACTTATAATCACGCAACAGCATGTTCTCGATAAATCTAGTGTAACAACCAGAATGACCTACAGTTGCAGAAGGATGGCAACTAGAACAGCTTGTTATCATAAGGACTCAAATCCCAATTCCTAGCAAACGATCAATACCACTTGTATCAAGAACAGCTTGTTGAATCCAACAACTATAATATCACCCCATTTTGAAAACATGTTCAAATCCAAGAAAAGAATCATGCTAGCAACAATCTATTCCACTAAATTTCTAAAAACGGATGAGATAGGGATTCATTACGGCGGGCGAGAAGCGGGCATCCTCCGAGCAGCGGCGGCGTCCAATCCCGCGTTGTCCGGCGCCTTCTTCCGATCCCCAGCGCCACGCCCGGAGATGCTGCTCCGACGCGACCCGCCGCCGCCGCCGCCGCTATGGCCATCCATTGATGATCAGACGGTCCAAATCCCTCCCTCGCCGCCGGCGAGAAGACCTCCGATCGCCGAGGAGAAGAGAGAGATGACTCTACGCAACGAATGACGGGATAATTTTGAAGATTCCTCCGAGCTTAAATTTAAGGCACCCAAAGAAGACCCGGCTAGTGGACCTGAACACTCGTTGATTCGGATTCGGATCCGGGTCTCCAGATCAAGATCCGGATATGGTTCTAATCCGGATTGTATTGCTCCGAGCCCAAACCAAACAAAGAATTATTGGGGCGTTTAGTTGCTTGCATCTGATGTTGCACTAGTTGATGCATTCTTTTCTTGTTTCTTTGTTTGGTTGCTTGTATCAGCTGGCGCAGCATTAGCTCATTTTCTCTTTGGTTTGTATGTATTGCATAAGTTGATACAGTTGTTTCATCCAATCCAATCCTTTGTTTTTTATTTGATTGGTATGTAATACATCACGCGATACCACGTGATGCATCAACTGATGCTGCATCAGTTGATGCAACCAATTTTGCTTCATCACCTTATGTTGCATGAAGCCATCTTTTTGCATCAACTGATGCAGCATCAGTTGATGCATCTGATTAACAAAACATGGGTTTGGACCATAATGCTGTATCAATTGACGCATGCATCAGTTGATGTAGCCAACCAAACACCCCCTATGTTTGTTGATTTTTTGAGTTATGTTTGCTCCGAGCCCAAACCAAACCTATCTTTCAAAATGAAGTTTAAATTACTCCAATGAGTATATATTCATATTCTTGTTTCATTTCATCGCTTTTGTTGTTCTACACCATGATTTGCTTGTACATATTGATCTGGCGCGCCCTGTATGATAGGAAATGGAATTTTTCAAAGGAGATGGAGGCTACGAAGATAAAGGAGGTAATCGATGAAGAAGGAAGTGAGGGAGATGAATGAAGCAATGTGGGAAGGAAGAGGGGAGATTGAACGGGACTATTTTTCAGGTGTGGATATTAAAAAAAAGGGTTTTTGGCATATTAGTCCTTTCAATCTTCGTATTTGCATATAGGTCCCTTAAATCATGGGAGGGATTACAAAATTGAACTTCCGTCCTATGCCTTTTGGTTAAGAAATTTAACCCGGGCTAAAACCCAACCTTGCCATTTTCGAAATTCCTTGCGCAATACAAAGATTGGACGGACTTATATGCAAATATGGAAGATTTGAGGGACTTATATGCTAAAAATCCAAGTAATCTAACCTAATGCCATCTTCTCTTGACGACAAACTTAGGAATATTCCGAGATAATTCTTCATGATTTAACCAAACCCTTGATTTTGTAATCACCCGTATGATTTGAGGGACCTATATCCAAATCTGAAGATTGGAGGACTTATATGTTAAAAACCCTGGCCTCGTTTGGTTGTGGGATAGTCTATCCCGGGATTAGATGGGATAGGGATTAGTAACCCGGGATAAGTTGTGGAATAAATTTTATCCCACCTTGATGTTTGGTTGAAAAAGTGGGGATAAGGAGGTAATGATTACTTGGGATTGATGAGGTGTAAAGTAAGGGCGCGTTTGGCTACCGCGGGATCCGCGGATCCTGCGGCGTCCCCAAAAAATTTCGGGACGCCGAAATTGGAATCCGCCCTGAGGCGGATTCCAATTTACGGAATCCGACCGGGATCCGCGTCGGCGCCAAACGCGCGGGATCCGGGGCGCGCCAAACGCCCCCTAAATGAATAATGGGGTATTAGGCCAAAACCCCAAATCTAGCCTCCTCCTTGTCCAAAGCCCCATACATCTTGGTAAAAACCCCACCTTCACTGCTTTCATATGAATAATTCAAAAACACATAACAATGACAATAATACCCTCATCTCTATTTTATATTTTTTTTATTCCAACATTTTCTCTCTCATCTCTCCTCTCTCTCTCCCCCGGCGAGACATCCCTCACCTTCTCCGCCGCCCACCCACTCCGACGGCCACCCCCTTCCCCGGCGATCTCCCATGCGGCAACCTTGCCGACCTCGGATCCAAGCACCGTGACCCCGCGTCTCCTTCCCCGGCGTACTTCCGATGAGATCCCACGCCCGGCGTAGTCCCCTGCTGCAACCCGACGCCACCACCGCCGACTCTGGCCTCGCCGCAGCCTCCGTACCCCCCAGATCCAACGGCTCCCGGCGGCTCCACTTCGTCCAACGACGTCCGACGTCGTTCCCGAAGCCCACCCAACCTCGTCCACGAGCTCCATCGCCGTCCACAACCTCCATTAACTCCGACCAAGCATCAATTGGAACCCACCTTCTTCCTCCACCCCTGCGAGCCACTCGACCCTGACCCCACCTCAATGGCCGCTCTGACCTCGCCCGGCATCGTCAATGATCCCTCCATCCCCGGCGACCTCCCCCATCGCCCGCAACCCCAACCCCACCTCGTCGGACTCGGCGCCGCCCCTAATCCTCCCTAGCTCGAAACCCCCCTAGATCCGACCCCGTCGTCGCCCCACAGCCCTTCCCCGACGCACTCCCGGCGAGATCCCACCTCCAGTCGTCACCCAAGCCGCCTCCCTCGCCGTCGTCTTCATCCCCTCAAGCACACCGCCGCAGACCTCTCAGATTCGCCTCCTACTGCTACGGCACCGGAGATCCGCCCCGGTGGATCGAACCCCGAGGCTCAGGCGACCCCTCCTATGTTGGTCTCGACCTCCAGCGACATTTCCTTGCCACCGATCGTACTCCGGCAACTCTCAGCCATTTGATCGAGCCGGCTGAACCAAGTGATCCAATGAGATCTGGTTCTATCTGACCCAATCAGCTTAATCCCAGGCCACTTATCCAATTAGCCAAATCTTTGAGCAAATTCCAACCCAATCTACTTTAAACCTTACCATTTCTAAAATCTTAGCCTAATTTACCATCCGATCGAGTTCAAATGCATTTTCATCTTTTTAACCCCATTTTTATCTTTTCAAATCCATTTTCATCTTTCTTGCATTTTCATCTTCCTAAATTCATTTTCATCTTTCTAAATCAATTTTTATCTTTTTAAATGTATTTTCATATTTTTAACTCTATTTTCATCTTTCTAAATCCATTTTCCCTGTGTTTTTATCTTTCTAAATCGATTTTCTCTGTGTTTTTATCTTTCTAAATGCATTTTTATCTTTCTAAATTCATTTTCATCTTTCTGAATTCATTTTCCTCTTTCTTCCATTTTCATCTTTTTAAATTCATTTTCATCTTTCTACATTCATTTTCATCTTTCTAAATTCATTTTCATCTTTTTGAATTCATTTTCATCTTTTTAAAAATCATTTTCATCTTTCTGAATTCATTTTCATATTTCTAAAATCATTTTCATCTTTTTAAATTCATTTTCATCTTTCTGAATTCATTTTCATATTTCTGAATTCATTTTCATCTTTCATACATTTTCATCATTTTTAACTTTATTTTCATCTTTTTTAACTTTATTTTTATCATTTTAACTCTATTCTCATCTTTTTACATTCATTTTCATTTTTCTAAATTCATTTTTATCTTTTTAAATTCATTTTCATCTTTCTCAATTCATTTTCATCTTTGACAATTCATTTTTATTTCATTTTCATCTTTCTCAGTTCATTTTTATTTCATTTTCATCTTTGACAATTCATTTTCATATTTCTAAATTCATTTTCATCTTTCCTACATTTTCATCTTTCTTAGTTCATTTTCATCTTTCTAAACTCATTTTTATCTTTGACGATTCATTTTCATCTTTCTGAATTTATTTTCATCTTTCAAATTTCATTTTCATCTTTCTGAATTCATTTTCATCTTTCATACATTTTCATCTTTTTAACTCTATTTTCATCTTTCTAAATTCATTTTCATCTTTTTAAATTCATTTTCATCTTTTTAAATTCATTTTCATCTTTTTAAATTCATTTTCAACTTTCTCAATTCATTTTCATCTTAGACAATTCATTTTTATCTTTGACAATTCATTTTTATTTCATTTTCATCCTTGAAAATTCATTTTCATCTTTGACAATTCATTTTCATCTTTGACAATTCATTTTCATATTTCTAAATTCATTTTCTTCTTTCCTGCATTTTTATCTTTCTTAGTTCATTTTCATCTTTCTAAAATCATTTTTATCTTTGACAATTCATTTTCATCTTTCTGAATTTATTTTCATCTTTCAAAATTCATTTTCATCTTTCATTTATTTTCATCTTTTCTACCACCTTTTCGTATCACTTCGGAGTAATGAACCGAGTCAAGATCTCAGATTAACGAATTCACTTCTCATATTTTATTCCCATATTTTTTCTCACTTTTTACTAATTTTTCCAGTTTTTTCCTAATTTGTTTGGATTTTTTTTCTAATTTTCCCGATTTTCCCATTGACTCTCTCTCTTCCTCGGCCGGCTCAGCTCGGCTCACCCGCAAGCCGGGACTTCATCGTCCCGCCTTGTTTGCGGCTTTGATCGGCTCCACCTCGAGCTGCTCCGGCCTTCTCGCCGTCAGCCACTCTCCCGCCACCGAACCACCCTAAAATCACCTGAAAACTACTCCTATCATCTCCCCCACTCCATTCTCGACCTCAAACACCTCTATTGCCCTCCTCTCCGACGCCGGCATCAGTCCACCGCCGACCACCTTCCGTCACCGCCACTCTGACCACATCAACGCATCCAAACAACCTCTAAACTCACCTAAACCTTCTCCTCTACCCACTTCCGACCTTCTCCGCCCTCGCAGATGTCTCCTCCGGTGCCGACCAACCCCACCCAAAACCACCGCTCCGCCGCCTCTAGATCCGGCCACCTTGGAGCCGTATTCCACGATCGGACCCGGTGGATCAACTCCTGAGACCTCCACGAACGCAAATGCACCGGTCCTCTGCCCCGAAGAGCCCTCCCCGCCGGAGATCAAGCTCTGGCGAACCTCAGCTGCCGGATTACTCAGGAAGTGAGAAGAGGGGGGAGAAAGAGAGAGAGAGAGGAGGGGTAACAAGGAAGAAGAAGGGGTATTATGGTCTTTTAATGTAAATAATAAACTAGCTAATATACTGCAATGGGGTTTTTACTTTAGAAACATGGTTGATGGGGTTTTTAGCAATAAGATGGACTAAATTGGTGTTATCACCAATTAACTAATGAATAATATTGGATGAAAAAAGTGGAATAGGAATAGGGATTGGTGAGGTGGAAAGTAAATTAATAATATTCGTGCTTTAATTAATAATGTGATAATACATAAATATTCACCTTGGTTTTAATAAATTACTTAATAATATAATAATACATATTATATTAATTAAAGTATAATATTACCACCCCACCCGTCCTTTTCGATGCCTCCTCCTGCTAATTCCTCTCATATCAACGCCCACTTATTTGCCATATCCCGCAGACGCCCGCTCCTCCGCCATCGTCAGCATCGATGCCCGCCTGTCCTCCACCGGGTCGTATGGCTTGACGGTGTTAGAGGCATTCTTGTTGGCACCGTGGCCTTCGGCGACGAACACGTGACCTCCACTTACAGTGAATGCGAAAAAGGATCGTATCGCCACATGGCATAGCAGGATAACATGGCATGGTTATACACATCATTGCATCCTCATGCTGACCCATTTATATTAATATAATAATATTTTTTATTTTTTATTATAAATATAATAATTAATTTATTAAATTAATTTATACACATCAATGAGCTACCTTTTCTATTATTAATTTATACACATCAATGAACTACCTTTTCTATTATTAATTTATATTAATTTATATCATTAATTTATACACATCAATGAGCTACATTTTTCTATTATTAATTTATATTATTAATTTAATTTTGGATTGGTGAGGTGTAAAGTAAATTAATAATATTGGATGAAAAAGATAGGATAGGAATAGGGATTGGTGAGGTGAAAAGTAGATGAGGTGGAAAGTAGATGGGGGTTTGGGGGGTTTTTGCATAAAACCCCCTCTAATCCTGGGATTAGGAATCCCATGATAAACCTTATCCTCGGCTGGGGATAAGGCCCTGTTTGGGTGCTATCCTGGGATAGGGGCAACTTATCCCAGTACCAAACAGGGCCTAAAAAAATTGTGGTAAATTTTAGGGGTGAGCATTCGGTTCTCGGTTCGGTTCTCGGTCCAGAATCGAAGAACCGATTTTTTTTCGATCCAGATTTTAAAGAACCGAACCGAACCGAATTACCATTGGAACCGAACCGAACCGAATTTTTCGGTTCCAAACTAATTGAAACCGAACCGAAAATTTCGGTTCCGAACCGAACCGAAATTTCGGTTAGTGGGTAGTTTGGGTTAGTGGGTAGTCTAGGTTAACGGGTTAATGGGTAGTCGGGTTATTCGGTTCTGACCCGAACCGAACCGAATTTTTTTTCAAGAACCGAACCGAATCGAGAACCGAAGTTTTTGTAGATGCCAGAACCGAACCGAACCGAATGGATCGAAGAACTGAACCGAATGGACCGAACTAATTCGGTTCGATTCGATTTTTCGGGTTCGGTTCGGTTCTGCTCACCCCTGACTAAATTTGGTGTTCTTATCACTCCAAATGGCCTAACTTCTCACAAGGTTTGACATTACATTCTGTCGGCATGGCGTATTGGTCAAAATGGGTCAAAGCATATATCAAAATAATTACCAAAAACACAATATGGTTTTCAGGTACGGTTTTACTTCAGTTTTTACCAAAACCCAATACTTCTTTTTCTTGTTTTTATGAGATGAGCCAAAAAGACTAGTTGTACAAAATGCTATTCAAAGCATCAAGCCCATCTTCATAGGATCATAAAATACCAGTCCCAGATTGGCAGCAAGAGGAAGCTGTAGTATTGTTGGCTCTAACATTACAAGACCCTAGATTATGATGAAATAAAGTAGAGTCGAACTCCAATCATCCAACCCATCCTTGGTCAAGCCCTCCAACTCATAGAGCCACAACCTCGATCCATTGAGGATATGATCTGCGACAAATGAATCCTACTCCACAACCAAACTTGTGATCCCTCGAGCGTGAGCCTTCTTCAATGCCAAGTCAATCACCACCATATATTATGCCTTGCAAGGTAGAGCCCACCCTAATTTCAAGACATGACTTATGGGGTATATCTAATAAATTTCAATTTGTATAGTGGGATGTGTGATATTCTGATGAAATATAATTGTGGATTATTTACAAATTTTAACTTCACACAAGAAATAAGATATTGTCTCAAGTGAGAGGAAGGTAAGAGAAATCTTTATTTGATCCGTTTGCCAAATGGTGCGTGGATGAAGGATATAAATGATATCACTAGACTACATGTAAATAAATAAAACCCGTCCCTTTTTATCATCTTTAACTTTAAGGATCATCAGTAAATTAATATAGTATCACGTTATCGGAGTTGAGGTCAAGTCAATTTAATCTTTTGTGATGATCTGTAAAGTTTACATTGTATCAGACAGAGACAGAGGTCAAGGATTCGAATGGTCAAAAGGTTGAAAATAATCATGGTTTCAACCTAAACATATTGATAGCTTCGATAGTTTTGGATTTGCTTTAGGCAATTTCAGTTGATATAATTTCTAATATTAAAAAAAGTTAAATTAAAACATATTCTGGAAATTTCAATACCAATGAATGAGCATGTTTCATGAATGCAACCTTATGTTAGGAGTGGCAATTCGGGTCATGACCCGTGAACCCGACCCGACCCAACCCGAAATAAACAGGTTTGGGTTTGGTGTTAACGGGTTCGGGTCATAAACGGGTCGACCTCGTTTACGACCTGTGAATAAATGGGTCGGGTCGGGTCGACCCGCGGGTTAGGCGGGTCGACCTGTTTAACCCGTTTAATTTTAATATCACTTAGACTTTTAGAGCTAATTTGAATGTGATCTCATCTCATCAAGAAAAATTAAAACAAGTTGTAAGTTTATTGTTTAGGTTGGATGATTTGGATGTAATTGAAACAAGTTGTAATTTTATTGCTTAATAATTTTATTAATTAGTTGATAATTTGTTGCTTGATTGTTGTTAAACGGGTCGGGTTGATCCGTTTATAAATGGATCAGATTTGGGTTGATAAACCTGACCCGTTTAATAAACGGGTCGGGTTCGGATTTGGCATTTATTAAACGGATCAGTACCCGACCCGTGAACCCGAATTGCCACCCCTACTTATGTATCACTCATTTTTCATGTCACCCCATAACAGTTAGAAAATTACGATACATGTCTGATGCAAAAAAATTAATATGCGTTTCGAGTTTTATTTCGCATTGATCGTGACTAAACCCAATCTGTTTTAAGCGAAACAGATCATTTATGCAAACTGTTGAAGGCAGAAGTTGAACTTAAGACCTCTGCTCCGATACCATATTAACTCCATCAAGCGTTCGAACCATTACTTACTTACTCGATCTCCTTCAAGCGATTCATAAATTCACTCTTCACATGTGAGAACTAACATTTATTAGAGACCTACAAGTGTGCAATTACTGAATATCAATCCTATAGTTTCTGCTGTTAACGAAACAATGAATGTTGAAACATGTTTTCAGATGAACATTGAACCTGAGCCCTGTGGTGTAGAAGAGGGATTGGCCAGTAGAATTTGAATGCTGGAATTTCTCAAGCAATTGCTAAAGCTAGAAAAGCAAGCCCCGTGAAATGCACTTGTCTGATCTATATTGTGTAAATTGTTTGGTCAAGTCAGAAGTCGAACTTAAGACATCTGTTATGATATCATGCTAACTCCATCAAGAGTTTGAACCATTACATACTTCCTCGATCTCTTTCAAGCGAAGTCGAACTTAAGACCTATGCTCTGATACCACGCTAACTCCATCAAGCGTTTGAACCATTAGTTACTTTGTCGATCTACTTCAAGCGCCTCTTAAATTCACTCTTCACGTGTGATAACAAACGTTTATTAGAGCCCTACACGTAAAGTGGTATGCTAATAAATATTATAAAAAAAAAATGTAAATAGGAGTATGATATTTTGAAGGCTATTGAATGAAGTATGAACAATTTCAGCTTTCCAAGGGAACAATATAGTGTTTTCCAATTGTTTAAAGACCGCACATTTGAGAGATTGGAAACCAAATATTCAATCCAAAGATTAGGACAAGAAAAGGACACTTAAAACATAAAAAACTTTGATTCTAAGTGATAAAACAAAGCTGATTGCACCCAAACAGAATACTCCACATGCAATAAAAGTTGATGGGGAAGCCCATTAATTACAGTAGAGGGAGGGACCTCAATAATTTGTTAGTGAAGCAATGAGAGACCAATTATGCAAGCCCCACATGATAAGAAGAAGAAGAAGCCTTCCATGTCTTGATGACTTGAGAGGAGGCGAAGACCACATGCGTCCTCTTCTCTAATGGAATCCTTTGGCTGACGAAAGGAAAGGAGCAGATGGAGCACTATACTACTACAAAGTCCAAGCGGTGGTTGAGCCGTAACTGCCAGTCTACACTAGCTCTTCTTATCTTTGAGGGAACTTCTTATCTTTGGGGGAAACGGATTCGCATCGTCCGGTCCAATAATACAAGCTAAAATTACGAGTTGTGGCCATATTTGCCGGAATAAGTTAATTTTTAGTTCTTGCAATTGCTATTATAAGGATTAATATCATATTTTCATCATTTTATACTTTATAATTTTGGTTTTAGTACATTTATATGCATGTATGTCATATTGTCATGCCATCATAAGAAGCTTAGACCTTTTCTCCATCCTTTCTCTCTCTACTACTCTCCATTCTCCTCAACTTCTCCCACCAAACTCCAGAGAGAGAGGTTTCTAGAGAGAGAGAGGAAGAGAGATGGCGGACTGGGGGCCGGTGTTGGTGGCGGTGGTGCTGTTCGTGCTGCTGTCGCCGGGGCTGCTGTTTCAGATCCCGGGGAAGGACCGGCTGGTGGAGTTCGGCAACCGCGAGACCAGCGGGCTCTCCATCTTCGTCCACTGCGCCATCTTCTTAGGCCTCCTCGCCATCTTCGTCCTCGCACTCGGCGTCCACATCTACATCGGTTAACATACATATATGTATTATATTGCATGCCCATTAAAGATGGCATTTATTTTGGAGAAATAAATCAACAGTTTCCCATGCATCAAATGTATCCTGATGATCTAGTTTCATTTCATGGGTTTGATTGATTTGGTTCTTGTGTTTATTTAATTTGAAGGAAAATGGTGTTTGTTTTGTACTTTATATATGCATGTTGTTTAATTAGCTGCATGAATAAAATGTAATTAACTGAAGCCAATATATATATATAGAACCCCCAAATGATGAGAACAAGATATATCGATCATGTGTGGCTGCTGAATAGCCTGAATGAATATATTGAAATGTACGTAATTAAGAGGAAGCCAATTAATTAATGGAAACCCAAATGATAAGAAGAAGAAGAAGCTTCGTAATATAGAACGAAATGAAGATAGAGGAGAGTAGAGATAAAAAAAAATAGAAAGATAGAAAAACTAAGTGCTTGTTTAATCAATTTTTCATATTATTCATGTATCCTCATGACCAAACATAATAGCTTATTTATAGTCTAAAACAAGATTTTATAATAAATCAAATCCTATCAAATCAGATATCAACTGATCAAATACTATTAAATCAACTCTATAATAAATCATAATACATTTCAAGACAAATCCTAATCATTTCAATCAAATGGCATCGTCCTGTCTCACTTCATGAAAGTAGACCAAGACCACATGCGTCGCCGTCGCCTTTAATGTCGCCGTCGCCGTCGTTGTGGTGGAATCGTTTGGCAGGAGATTAGGAAAGGGATCGACGAGATGGAGCACCATACACAAGTCTGAGCGGTGGGTGACCTTAAACATCCATGGTCCGCCATCTCCGGGAAACGATTTCTGGCCCTGGGGAAACGGATTGGATTAGGAACAGTTGAATTATATATTTTTGAAAAGGTCCCTAGGTTAATTTTCTACCCAAGAAAAGGAATTTCCAAGAATATTAAGCTAGGAAGAACATATTCAAAAATATAAATACCCTTATTGCAATTTTCATCACTCCGAGTCTGAATTCAACTTCAAGTAAATTAATCAACCAATTAAGAATAAATTAATCACTCACTCAAGATTGTTTGGTCATTAGGACCAATAAAATCCAGTAGACCAATCAAGAGTAATTCCATCATTATTTTTAAACTCAGTTGAAGTATATAGGGTTAATTGTATTATTAAAAATTTCACAAACATTAATTTCATTTTATTGGCCATGCATAAAGCAATATTCTAATTTCTTCCGCATCGTGCAAAATCTTTAGATTTAATAATTAATCGTCGATGCTTTTAGCCTAAAATACGATACTAATCTTATCCAGAAAAACAAATGTTGAATTTTTTTTTTTTTTTGATTAGATGAGCCTATCGATTAACATGAGCTATAAGAATCTGTCTATCGGCATAATGCCATCCGCCAAAAACAAATGTTGAAACTGGATGCATGATATCCAATTAGACTAATTTTAGCATCTGCCCTTTTCATATGGATAATTCACCTAAAAGATTCCCACCTGGAATCTAGAGAGAGAAAATACTATGCAAAGCGCGTTTCCCCTCATCTGCGTACAGAAAAGAGCTGCTGCCACGCTTTAAGCCTTCTCTCCTCTCTCTATCTCTTCCATTCTTCTCACTCCAAACCAAACTCCAGAGAGAGAGAGAGAGAGAGAGAGAGAGAGAGAGAGAGAGAGAGAGAGAGAGATAGAGATTCCTAGAGACTAGATTGATGGGGGACTGGGGGCCGGTGCTGGTGGCGGTGGTGCTGTTTGTGCTGCTGTCGCCGGGGATGCTGGTCCAAATCCCCGGCGAGTACCGGCTGGTGGAGTTCGGCAACCTGCGGACCAGCGGCCTCTCCATCTTAGTCCATTCAATCATCTTCTTGGCCCTCCTCGCCGTCTTCGTCCTCGCCGTCGGCGTCCACGTCAACCTCGATTAAATTCCTGAGAACATACATATATACATATATATATTGCCATCTTTTAGTTAATTTCTACGTCAAATATCCCATTTTGGAGAGAATAATATGATTTCCCTAAATAAGCTTTGGTTAATTAATTATTTTTTTTCCGTTGGCTTTGGTTTCTCTTCTTCTTTTTTTCCCTTCTTTATCTAAGAAAGTTGGTGTTGTTTGTACGTTATGTTGTTTGCATGAATGAATGAAATGTTGGGAGTTAAAGAGAAGTCCTTGTGGATAATTAGTGATTTTTTGTTTTGAGAAAAAGAGGTCTTTTTTTTTGGAATATTGATTGATGAGCTCAATTGGTATTTCTTGGATCATTTTAATTCCAATATGTTTTTTTTCTTTTCTTTTTTCAGTTCAAGCGTTTATGGTGATCATTTTGGTTAGCTCTGTTGAGTCGAAAATGGAATGGCTTTGTTCAAATAATTCGTTTGGGACGTAATTATGGCTGATGGGATCACACAAATCGTATAAAAATTGAAGCAGTTAATAGGTGCTTTGATTTAGCCACATCGATATGCAAAATATAGAAACAAACCTATTTGATTATTTAAATAGATAGTGGGTTAATTGTCGATTAGGACTCAAGTTCTGTTTGGACGTGCGTTATGTTTTTTTATGGTGCGATGTATTTGTAAACTATGGTGGGGTAATAACTTAAAAAATATTTGGTATGTAACTTTGATAACTGTGATAGAAAAATACGTTCATGCAGTTTGTTGTTTGTGTGTGCATAGTTTCAACTGCGGTGTGTTTTTTTTAGGCCGCAACCCAACTACGGTCAAAATGAAACACATCTCAACTGCTTCGATTTTGTTGTTGTTTGGACATGATCCCCACCGACGAAAATTATTAGCCAAATGAGCTTTTTTTTTATAAACACGGCTGTGATTGGTCTTAAAAAAAAGCGCGTTTGGACTGCGCGCAAACATATGGGCTCTGAAACTGACATTGAGATCCATGATTTACAAATTCGCTTCTATTTTGGGCTACACTCCACGCAACGTCAGCGGGAAGAGGCCTCATTCACCATTTTTTTTGCCAAGTCAGTACATTTTAGAAATCAAATTTGACCACCATTAACAAATCTTGACTTTACCACGTCAGCAAAAACCCCCAACCCCCTCCCGCCGCCGGGAGATCGGAGCCTTGGCGAGGTCAGCGACCCACAAACAGTTCACTGGCTCGCTGCTCTTTCTTCTTCACCACCCACCTCACCTCTTCTTCTTCTTCTTCTCCTCCTCTCAACGTCAGCCCATCACCCCCGGCCTCCACGGTTCCACCTCCGACCCACCGTAGCTTGCTCTTCTTCTTCACCACCCACCTCGCTGCTGGCCTCTTCTTCTTCCCTCCTCGACCTCGCTTCCCGCGGCCAGTGGAGCTCCCTCCTCGACCACGCCACCACCTTCTCCCAGTCCGGATCCGACCCTCTTCAAGTTCCGCCGTTTCTCCGATGCATCCGTCTCCCTTAGCTTCTCTCCGTCCTCGAGGGCCTCGATTCCCATCCCTCCAACGACGACCCCTTCTACTTCCCTCGCTTCCATTAGAGTCGTACCCAGGCGCGTACCCCGGCCGCCGCGGATCCATGGTCCCCTTCACCCTCCGCTACCTCCACGCCGCCCTGCCCACCCGTCTCGGCGACCGCCCCGCCACCCTCGACCGCCTCTACTTGCTCCTCCACTTCGTCCGCGGGCGTGTCGTCCATGGCTCGGGCTGGCGGCGGCGCAGGGGAGGTGTGAGCTGCTCATGGTGGTGGCGCTGGCGAGGACGGACTGGGCAGCGGAGGCGAGAAGGGCCAGAAAACTCACCGGAGGAGGTGAGGGCAGCCAGATTGGCCCCGTCCAGATCCATGCCTTAGCCCAGCCCAGCAGGCTTCAGGCCCATCAAGCCTTCAGCCCAGCCAGCTTCAGTCCCTCTTTGGGCCAGGTCGAACCTGATTATGCTGATTAAGCCCAGATCCGAGCCGAGACACGTTACGAGCAGACCACTGAGAGCATTGATTTTAAGTCGAGCAAATTTTGATTTGGACCTTAAGCCAAAGCAGCACATATATAGGCTATAATCCAATAAGGTTCGGACTTCTCACCTTTCTAATAAATTAGAAGCCAACACTGAGAGCATTTGAATACAAGAAAAAGGAGTCATTTGAGCGATCGAAGACATTGAATATATAATATTTGTTCCCTAGCAAGACTTCCCAAAAAAAGAGAGGGAAAAAAACAGCCCTCACCACTCAACAGTCACAGACGAGTTGGGCATCATTAATGAAGAAAGCAAAGACTAAAAGGGGTTTCAGGTCTTAAACACTCATCATGCTCAGCAGAGACCACATCAGAGCCTCAGAGGAGGTCAGCAACATTGACTGGAAGCTCCTCAACGACGACATTGTAAAACCGTTGGATGTCGAACAGCATCCGCTCATCATCCCTGGTGACAAAGTTAATGGCAACACCCTTCCTTCCAAAACGCCCACTGCGTCCGATACGGTGGAGGTAGTTCTCTGGCTGGGTCGGCAGATCATAGTTAATCACCAATGATACCTGCTGGACATCAATACCGCGAGCAAGGAGATCAGTGGTGATGAGAACCCTCGATGAGCCGGATCGGAATTCCCGCATGATGATGTCCCTGGTGTTTTGGTCCATGTCACCATGGGTGGCCGACACTGTGTGGTCGTGGCCCCTCATCTTATCAGTGAGCCAGTCCACCTTGCGCCGAGTGTTGACGAAGATGACACTCTGGGTGATGGCCAATGTCTCATAGAGGTCGCACAGGGTCTCAAGCTTATAGTCTTCCTTCTCAACATTGACATGGAATTGCTTGATACCCTCCAGAGTGAGCTCATCTCGCTTGACAAGGATCCTCACAGGTTTGCTCATGAACTTGCGGGTGATCTCCAGGGCCTCGGGGGGCATGGTGGCAGAAAAAACCCCAACCTGAACTTTTGATGGAAGAAGCTGGAAAATGTCGTAGATCTGAAGAAACACGAAGAAAACAAAATAAAGTGAGCTAGCACACCAAGAATATACTATTATTGCCTACATCCTTTTTGAATAACTAGGATCCAGAAACGAAGTAAATGAATTAAGTTCAGAAGCAGTATATACATACTCCAACATTTTGCGAATGACTAGAATCCAAAAGGAAACTATGAGACCAACTTAGGAACAGTATATACCCAGTCTGCATTAGAAAGTCAGGCAGCTGATAGCATGAATTTTAGCACAAAACTTACCAGTTCACAGAATGATGGAAAAACAGAGTATAGAGAGCATTTAAATTCACCATAAATGCAGCTTAGACACAATAGGCCACAAGCATAACTGATGACCTGGCATAAACTCAATCCGACAATAAAAAAGAGAACACCAAAGACATAGATATGGCATTCCAAATTTGACTTATGAGGCCCATCGAATTGAATCCTTATCTGACTTTCAACAAGTCTAAGATGCCGTTCAGGCTTTAATAAGACTCACTATAAGCTATAAAAAAAGTAAAAGCAAAAGAAAAGGGTCACCTAATCAACGGATATCACCTTAATTTGATCTGGAAGATAGGTACACCATAATGATGTTGGCTAGAGAGTATGCAAAAGTATTTCCAAAAATGAAAGCACTGCAATTTAATCCTAAAGACATCCAACATGAAACCCAGGGAGTAAAGCTGGGGGAATATGCACGCAACGTTAACAAGTAAACACGTCAAGGATGAATGACCAGAAATGCTTAGGCATTTGACGTATAGATCGAAATGCGACAATGGCGTGAGACTTAGGAATAGACAATAATAATCACAGAACAAGCCCCTGATACTGCCTCGCCATCCATGTAATAATGGATTTACATATAACTTGATATCATCTACTATCTCAAAAGTAAATATTCAAGAAATGAGATGCAAACAGTTCAATTTGGGGCTCCATGCACTATCCAATCAAAAAAGGAAAGAACTAAAGTGAATGCATAAATGCAAATACAGTAAAAAAGGTCTTTCTACGTATAAGGAATTATTAAAACTAATATCACTAAGATTGCAGATAGGGGATGAGGACAAACTTGATCTTTAAATCCACGAGAAAGCATTTCGTCAGCTTCATCTAACACAAACATCTTGATGTAATCAGGTCGAAGAGACTGCCTACGTAACATGTCGAACACGCGACCCGGTGTGCCAACAACTACATGGACTCCAGCTGAAAGAATCCTTTGATCTTCGCGGATACTGGTTCCTCCCACACAAGCATGAACTTTCACATTCAGGTAATCACCAAGTGCCCGCATGACCTTCTCAATTTGCTGCGCCAATTCACGAGTAGGAGCGAGAACCAGAGCCTGGCATTCGACCAGACCATAATCAAGCTGCTGCAATATCCCAGAACAGAACGTTGCTGTTTTTCCTGTCCCAGATTGTGCTTGTTGAATAACATCAAGTCCCTTGCAGAATGGAACAATTCCCCTTTGCTGGATTGCAGACGGTTTTTCAAAACCTTCCAAGAAAAAGCATTCAGGACACCTAACATTTATACTATCATATCATCAAAATCAAGGAATCAAGGTATGGTTTTCAACCGTAAGCATAGATGCCTCTCAGCAGGTTTTCTTGAAGACCCATCGCATCAAAACTCTCATAGACTTCTTCATATGCCGTGAAGAAATCTTGGCTGCCCTCAGTAGAAAGTCTGCACCCACAAGTATACAATAATGTTAGCAGAGCCAAAAAAGTGACCCATGAGATTGTTATTCTCAGAAAAATGCATCTGATCACAGGGAACACAAATAGAAAGGGACAAGAGAAGAGTAAATACATGTCGTTCATTTTTGCATCGTATTGCTTTTCGTCAAACTGGGACCCCTCAGGTGCCATTCCTGCCATATATCTGCAAATAAGATGATTGGGGAAAAATAAGTGGAAACTATAGTAAACTTCAAGCATTCATAAATAAGACAGAAATCTAATTTGCATCGTATATGCACTTTATTTGTATTAACCAGAATCAACCAAACAGATTCTGAAACGTAGAATACAAAACCATAAAGCTAATTTGAACAAATCAAGGTGCATTAATAAAACACATGAAGCTAGTGGCTAACCAAAAGTCAATGCAGGCAAACCAGTAACCTTCCAGTTATAACTGCATCGTTAAAAACCATGTGCTATGTTTGATATAAAGAACATTCATTTAGTTTTAGAAATTAAACATGTCTATGAGAAACCCATGTAAAGCGTGAAAAGAAAATGCTCCTAATCTAAAAGGAAAGGAACAGGCAAAGATGATCTCAAGTTCCAATCCTAACCGACTAGACATCGATCCAAGAGCATAAAGAAGATTTTTTTTATCGAAATCATACCAAAATTTCCCCAAAAAACAGTCATAGCGATATGTGAAGAAATAGCATCAACATGGACGAAAAAGGTTTCATCATCCTTGCAAAATCTACCACATGAATGATCTGCAGCAACTTATAATTTTACACAATAACCAGGTTTTGAATTTCTCAGAGAAACGACAGCTCAGGAAAGGGGGCAAAACAACGTCTTTATCAGCACTAACAATTTTTTGAAACACAGGAAGAATAACTAATATTAGTCCTAGAATAACTATCAGAAGTGCATCAATCTCAGAACCCAAAACACCATCAATATCGTAACATATAACAAGCCGCATCCCACCATACACTACTTAAAAAAATACATCTTTAGCAATACAAAATCCCAAGATAGGCGGTCCTCAACGTACCATCGCGTGTTCGGCCAGACAGAACAAAATCCCATTAAAACCCATCAACACAAACTCCAAACCCTAATCCCCTTATATTCAGATCGAGCAAAACAGAACACATAGAAACCGTACCTGAATAAACACCGATCCAAGAGCATAAAAAGAGGAAGATTTTTCTCATCGAAATCACACCAAAAAATCCACGAGAAAGCCTTAAAAACATCTATCGAAGCAATCATAGCGATGACACATGGTATCTCTATCATGAAAATAAATAAATAAAGAGGGCAAGGGGATTCGATTGGATCACCAGCTTGCTTGCTTGAGAGTGGATCGGAGTGAGGGATCCAGAGATGGAGAGGAGCAGCGCCTGAGTCGAAAGTGGAGCGCTGCTGTGTTGGTGATGAGACCCAACTCTAGGGTTATGATTTATAGTATCGTAAAAGTGGGATTCGCACGGTCGGTGGCCTAACGTCGATGCCTCGACTCGGACTAAAAAAGCGGATCCTAATCCCACTCGCTTTCGGACTCGGGTTGTTCCGGAGCAGAGAGGCGGTGGTGGAGATAGGAGAAGTGAAGCTAGTGGTGCGTCTCAATGCTTGATCCACTCGGTGGCCAGTGATCTATTCTGGAAGATGAGATCAGAGCAGCAGGGTCGATGACGGTGTCCATGGGGAAATGAAGCTTGACGAAGGTCTAATGCCAAAGAGGAGCTCGCTGCAGTGGTGGTGTGGCTGTTTGCTGACCTTGACAGGCTTCTAAGTGAAGCTTGGTGGCAAGAGGCCAGTTGTCATTCTCCTCGAGTTGGTGACAGCCTTGGACGACGCCGGAGAGGCCGCCCCGATGTGCGCCGGTGCTTGGAAGCGGGATCGGCGAGCCAGCGCCGCGTCTTTGTCGGAGCAGGAGTGGAGGTTAGAGGAGGCCGAGGCTCTTGCCGTTGCCTTGATGTGCTTGGACGGCGTCGGAGAAGAAGAGAGCAACTGCGAAGCTCGTCGGATTTGTCCGGGGGAGGCGTCTTCCTTGATGGCCTAAGACGGCGCCGGAGAAGGAAGGAGGGCGACATGGTCTCCTCCTCATTCTTCTCGCTCTTGACTTCGGCTTCAATGGAAACGATAAGCACGATGTTGAGGAGCGTCATGACCAGCGATTCTAGAGGTGAGATCGATATTCCGGCTTGCGCGGCGGGTGTCTTCACCGGAGAAGGAAGGCAGAAGGGTTGGAGCCCTTGTCCGACGCTGTGGCTTCGGTGATCGGAGGCAGCGGAGGTCGGTGGCGACCGTGTATCTTTCTCGGGCATTCTGGCGCACTTGGCTTAGAACCCATGAAGCAGGAAGAGGAACCTGGCTGGACTCGAGATGAGGCTCTCGACATTCGACATGAGTGGATGAGCGTATGAAAATGGGTAATTCTAATGCACTACAACAATCGCTAAGTGCACCTATATTTTTATAAAATCCCTAAAATGCCCCTCTCTTCCCCACTCTTCCACCGCCGCCGTGCACCACCCCCGCCGTCCCTTTCTCCGGACCCCATCGCCGTTGCCGCCCGGCCACCGCCCACCCCCTCCCCCTCCCCCTCCCCTGTTCTCTCTTCCCTCTCTCGTTCTCTCTCCTCTCCCCCGTTCTCTCTTCCCTCCGCTCGCTCTCTCTCTCTCGCGGCCGATCGCGCCACCGCGGTGGTCGTGGCCGGGGAAGAAGAGAGGGCTGTTTGAGTGGTTGCTGATGCGCCTTCTTCCCCGACCACGACCACCACGGCGCCTTCAAACCAAGGAGCGCCTTCAAACCCCGGCCATGACCACCGTGGCTACGCGATCGGCCGCTAGGGAGAGAGCGAGCGGACCAGAGGGAGGGAGGGAGAGGAGAGAGAAGAGAGAACGGGGGGAGAGAGAGGGGGCCGGAGGCCGGGCGGCGGCGGCGGCAGGGTCGGGGTGGAAGAGAGGGGAAGAGAGGGGTGGAGGGCATTATAGTAATTTTACTTTTTTTGTGGGTGCACTTATAGTTTTGGATAGTGCATATAACACCACCCTTTGAAAATAGATAACGGCTAAAGTTCATATTTGATACCCATAAAATATTGAATTACAAATTTAGTATATGAGGTTTGCTATTTATAAATTTGGGTTCTCAAGTACCTTAACTTATCAATATGGTACCTACCGTCAGCTGCCGTTCTCCTCAATTGATAGTATTCCACTCACGTGACATCACGTGAGCGATTTTGCTGAGTTCCGGCGTCACGAACGCGGAAGGAGATGGTCAAAGGTGGCAGGGATGCTGGATTTAGCCTTGGATTAGATCCGGGAGGCCGGAGGCGGTGGCGTTGAGCGGTGGCTGTGCCGGGTTCTGATTTGAGTTCAACCTCGGGGAGGATATCGACGAGGAGGAGTGCTGGGTCGTCGGATCCCACTTGGAAGGGGTCGGAGGGGGGTCGCAGTGGAGAGGGGACACCGGATATGAGGGCGGACGGTGCTGGAAGGCCGTGGGCTACCGGCTCCAGGGAGGCGATGCTAGATCAGGTGGAGGGGACGGAGCTCGGGAGGTCCTTGGCAAGGAGGAGTGGTCGGGCGGTGTCGTGGTGCTGTTGAGCGTCATCGGAAGGGAAAGTGTCATCGGGTGGAAACTCCGGAGGAGAGACACGGAGCTCGGTGTGGCGGTCGACAGCGAGGACGGGGCGTCGGGGGGTGCTGGATGCGGAGGTCTAGAGAAAGGCGGTGGTGGAGAGATGGGGAGAGATGGAGTGGTATTTGGAGATGCCGGAGAAGGAGAGGGCTTTGCCAGTGGTAATGAGAGGTGGCTGCGAGGTTGCTAGGGCTGGGAAAGGAGCAGTTTTCCGTTCGAATTTTGACGTCGTTTGAGCTTCCGATCAAATTGTTACGGTATTGATACCGAAGGTAATAAATTTGTAAATAGCAAAGTTCAGATACTAAATTTGTAATTCATATATTTTATAGGTACAAAATATGAAATTTAGCCTAGATAATAAAGGGAGAAGAGAAGGAAGGGGGTATTATCAGCGGCTTCTTTATCACTATCCCTATTCTGACTATTTTGATGTGATTTTATGTCATTCTATAATATAGGGAATCGGCTTTTACCTTATTAACCCAGTAGTTTTCCCTATATTAATTCTCAATAATATTGAAAGTTTTAAAACTTAAACATGTTTAGTGGATAGGGAATGTTTTTTCATTCTCAACAGATTCCATATCCTGTTCTCTATCTCTAAATTTAAAGAATTGACTAATAAACATTACCCAACAGATTCCCTATCCCCAAACTCATTTCCTATCTCATTCCCTAAATTTTAACAGATTCCTTAATTATAGGGAATGAGATTGGTTTTAGGGAATGTGTTTAAGGATATAGAATCTGTTATGTGACGTTTTTTAATAATATTCTCTAAATATAGGGACATGGAACCTCTTGATAATGCTCTTCATGGCCCCTTTGTTCTCTTCCTTTTTATGTTTTTTTTCTTATTTTAGTTCTATTCTTTTGTTTGTTTGTTTTTTTGGATTTTTGTTTTGCCGTGGATTTCTTTTCGCAGGCTTTTTTATTCTATCTTTTTTGATCCATAATTCCTCTCTCTTTTTTTCTTTTTTTTTTGGAATGTACGGGTTGTATCCTTTTATTTTAAGAACCATAACTAAAGATGGAGGGTAGAGTGTTGTCCCACCGGGTGTGCCAATTTTGTTCGACAAAAAATCATCATCTCAAAAAAACGAGATTTGGATATTGTGAGCAAAAAATTTACATACATGGTGTGGGAGATTGCAGGAACAACACCCCTAGGTTGTCAGATCGGCAACCCATCATTTACATCATCGTAGGGAAAACACTCAATTCTAGATACGGGGCTTAAAATCCCTTACATTTCAATAAACATAAAAAAGGGGTTTTCGTAGGGAGCACCATAAAATGAAGTTTTCCTACTAATAAAACAACATCCATTAGATTTAACTTATTAACACCATTTTAGAGTTGAAAAGACTCTTATACCCCCCTTCACAACCAACATCGCTCTCCATCCCTTCACTCCGACGCCATTCTCCGCTTCCTTGATCGCGTCGCCGTCGTCGTAGCCCATCACCGTCGCCATCGTCGTCGTAGCCCATCACCGTCGTCGTCGGCGTCCTCCAGGGCGAGAACAAGAGGGTCATCAGCCACCTGCTCGTGCTGGCTCACTTAGGTCGCGTGTTGGAGAGGATTGGGCTTGACGGCGAGGCCATCGAGGACACTGCCAGAGCCATGGAGATGCTCCGGTCCAACCGGATGCTCGACACCACCACGGTAGCGCTTCAGCCGCCGCCTCCGGGGTTCGCACCGTTCTTCGCCCCGCCGATCGCGTACCACTAGATCCAGGAGATGCCGGGGTCGGATCAGATCAGGGAGGGGTCGGAAATGCCTAATTCGACCAGCTTGGTGATGCCTGCCCCTATGGTTGACGAGTCGGCCGCCACGGCGGCGACCGGGAGGAAGAGGCTCCGGACGAAGTTCACCCCGGAGCAGATGGAGAGGATGAAGGCATTCGCTGAGAGGCTCGGCTGGCACATCCAGGAGCACGACGCCGCCGCGCTGAAGGAGTTCTGCCTCATGTCTGTCATAAGAGAAAAGAGAATAGAGAAAAGACAAACTTGACTGCGCGTCGAAGCTGAAGCCGTTGGTGTTTCCACCGTGGAGGAAGTGAAAGGCCCAGCTTGGCTTCTCAGCGACGGCATCGTAGTTGCAGGGGTCAATATTGGACTAATATTCAACTGGAACAATGAACAACATACAAAGCTGAGAAAAGAGAAAAAAGAAAAGACAAAAGACAAAAGACAAAAGACAAACTTGACTGCGCGTCGAAGCTAAAGCCGTTGGTGTTCCCGCTGTGGAGGAAGCGGAAGGCCTTGCATGGCTTCTCGACGGTGACATCGTAGTTGCAGAAGTCAATATTGGACTAATATTCAACTGAAATAATGAACAATATACAAAATCGAGAAAATAGAAAATAGAAAATAGAAAATAGAAAATAGAAAATAGAAAAGACAAACTTGACTGCGAGTCGAAGTTGAAGCCGCTGATGTTACCGTCGTGGAGGAAGCGGAAGGCCATGCTTGGCTTCTCGGCGACGACATCGTAATGCAGGGGTTAATATTGGGCTAATATTCAACTGGAACAGTGAATAAAATATAAAAAAGAGGAAAAAAACAGTGAAAAGTGAGAAGTGAAAAAAAAAGAAAGAAAGCCGGGAGCCCCTTTTTGGTTAGGCCATTTTCCATTTCATTTTTTAGAAAACAGAAAATAGCCTTTGAAAACGCATTTGATATGCCCAATGTTGAAAACGAAAAATGATGTTTTCTGGAAAATTTGGAAAACAGTATTTTATCGTTTTCACCGTTTCTAATATTTCCTGCGGCTTCGTTTTTTACAATGCGGTGGAAGTTAGATCACATGGCTTCTAGAGTTGACCAGATCTAGCCTGTTATAATATTTGCAGCTTTTATATATATATACAAGTTGTTTTTTTTTTTTTTTTTGCCAAGTTGAGCCAAGAGGCTGGTGTTACATACTATATATACAAGTTGGTGACTGCTAAGTAAGTCGCCTTTGTTTATGTTTTGGGGTGGTTCGTCGTTAGTTCCATAATGGAACTAATTATGATAGAGCCTCCAGCATTTGACTATTCGAAGTCTATCTATGAAATTAATTTCTCTGCTTATTGTTAAGCTACATAGAGTTGAAGAACTAAATAGTTGAAGAACTTGGAATTGTGGACTCCAGTGGCGGAGATTGCTAGAGAAGAGGTTGTTGAAGCAATACAAGGAAATTGCTCATAGATAGCTAGCAGTGAATTCCAGGTACGTATAAAACCTACATATTTCCATTAATTAAGTGGGTCTTGCTATATATTCAGGTAATCAAGATTGTTAACTGCCTAACTTGTTTAGTACCTAGTTCTTCTGGTTTTCATTTTTGTCTTTCCTATGTATATATTTACAAGAAGCCTAGTAAATCTTGTTGTGGTTCTGGTTTCTATTGATAACTACCGATCACTTCTCACTATTTCTGATACTTTTAGTTCTTAATTCTATGATTGTTGCAACTAAATTTTCTCTTTCAAAAAATTTAGTCACGAATAAAAAGAAAAAGGAGAAGGAACTCGAATCTTTTTATTGGAAGAGTTTTAAGTCGCCAACCCCTCTTCAAATTAGAAAAAGGTATTGTCCTCTGCTATCTAAATCAAAACTTCTGGGCATTATCCCTTCCCACAACAAGCATTTACAAAAGAATTACAACATCCTTGTGCTTTAAATCAAACCTTCATATGAGTATATCTGTGAGAGTAACTCAAGGTGTTTTGATGATGCTCAGATTCCTTGTGCTTTAGATGATGCATGCATGATCAGTTCCCTGCATATATGTTAATTCCTATCCGTAAGAACAGAGCTAGCTATATTCACGGATCACTCACATGTGAGCTCATATATTTACTAGAAATTAAGTCGCTTTCACATGTGAGCTCATGTGTTAACAACCCTTAATCTTTATTTTTTGATCCTATCCGTAACCATTAATTTATTCTTCTAAATAATATGATAGTTGACCTCCTTAGCAATTATTTGGATTCCTTTCAGATCTCTTTGTTACAGCAAGCTAGCTTGTGCTCCTCTTGTTGGAGAACTCTCTTCATCTTCAACTTCTTTCTTCGATCCTGAGTGAGTGCATACATATTATCAGTCGGAGCGATGGCAATGATCCCGAGTGAGTATGTCTCTAAGTTCGCCGATGTGCTGCAAAAATATGCCAAGGACGAGGCTGTCATGCTCCTCGGAGTGCCGGGCGAGATCAAGAAGCTTCATAGAAAGCTGGGCCTGATACGTGCCCTGCTCATCGATGCAGAGAGGAGGCAGAGCCAGGATGAGGCCATCAAGCATTGGCTGAACGAGCTCAAAGATCTCATGTACGATGCCGATGATATTATGGACGAGATCGAGATCGAGAATCTCAAGCGCCTGGCACCACCATCCTCTCTTTCTTACCTTACAGACCTGTTCAGGCAGCTAGTACGTGCATTGAACGCTTCTGAGACAGGCAGCTAGTACCTTTTCCTCTATTTGCTATCTTATACACCAGTTCAGGATTCAATTTAGTTTTCTGATATAGTATATACATGAAAGCATATATTGCAACTTGCATTGATCAAATCCCTGTTTTTCCTCCTAGCAGGTAAACTGTTGCATGTCTCCCTTTTCCTGCATCGGATTTCGTCACCAGATTGGAAACAAAATTAAAAATCTAAACACCAGGCTGGACGAAATCATTGAGGAGAAAAATGATTTCAATCTCACACCAATTACTCGCGATGATCAAAATAGAAGGCCAGCTCCTCCAACAAATCCACGAAACACGTCGTCTCTGGTCGAACCTGATCTTGTGGGCACAAGAGTAGAAGAGGATACCAGGACCTTGGTGAAGTTGCTGTTAGCGGAGGATCATCATCACAAGATGTTTGTTACCCTTGCCATCGTCGGTATGGGGGGGATCGGCAAAACTACCCTCGCCCAAAAAATCTTCAATGACGAGATGGTGCAAGATCACTTTCGCATGGTCAAACCTTTGTGGATTTGTGTTTCTCAAGATGTCAATCAAACCAAAATCTTAAGGCAGATCATCCAACATGCAGGAGGTGATCCCAGTGAGAATCAAGATCGGGCATATCTCGAAGTGAAGCTCCACGAAGTCGTAAGGAAGAACATGATCTTCCTTGTATTGGATGATGTGTGGGATGCATCATTGTGGCAGAATTTGTTAAGAAAGCCCTTGCAAAGTTGTGAATATCGGAGCAGAATTATAATCACCACTAGATCTATGAGCGTAGCCAACGGCTTCAGTGCCATGCATCTTCATGGTGTGGAGAAGTTGTCTGTCGAAGATGGTTGGTTGTTGCTTTGCAATTCAGTTTTCTGGAAAGATTATGACAATGATAAAAAGCGTGAATTGAGAGATATTGGGATGAAAATCGTGGAGAAATGTGATGGACTTCCTCTGGCCATCAATGCAGTCGCTGGCGTATTGAGTACAAAGGATATGCGGTATTCTGAATGGGAGAAGGTTCTTCGAAATCCATTTTGGTCTCTCAATAATATTCCTGAAGGAGTTTTGGGAGCTTTATACCTGAGTTATGAGGATTTACCATCTTATCTCAAGCCATGTTTTATTTACCTTGCATTGTTTCCTGAGGATTGCCGTGTTTGCGATTTTGAAATTGAACAACTCTGGTGCTCTGAGAGGCTCGTGGAGCCATTACGAAATTTGACGATGGAGGAGACGACAGAAGAGTATTGGAAGGAATTAATACAGAGGAATCTTTTGCAACCAGATCCTGATTACTACGACCAAGGAGCTTGCAAAGTACATGATCTTGTGAGATCTCTAGCACAATATATAGCACGTGACGAAAGCTTCTGTGGAGACGCAGAACGTTTTACTGACATAATGTCATCATCTAGTTCTTCTCCAATGAAGCCACGTCGTGTATTCATACGAGATGAGGAAGGAAAGTACATTACTGATATCATCAGGCAGCAAACATCATTGAGGGCACTAATGATTCCTGGTGTTCAAAAACTTCAATACACTGATTTTATATCTCTCAAGTGTATGAGGATCTTGGATCTTTCCGGTTCACCCTTGGAGGAGTTGCCAGGTTCGATAGCTAATCTTGTTCATTTAAGATATTTAAATCTCGGACGAACTAAATTGAGAGAGATACCTGAATGCATAGGCAATCTTTGGCATCTACATTACTTACATTTGAGAGATTGTGAAAACTTATACCGCCTTCCTGCAAGAATTGTCATGCTGCATAACCTCAAGTACCTTACTCTCTACGGCACTCCAATCGATGGAATGCCATTGGGAATTAGAAGGCTCCACCGACTTACAGAACTTCGGGGATTCCCTGCCGCTATGAATGGAGAAAGAGTTGAAAACGGTGGGGGTTCTACATTGGAAGATTTGGGATCTCTTTCCAAACTCACTCATCTCTTAATAAATAATTTAGAAAGGGTCTCCAGCAGTAGTGTGGCAAGGGTAGCATCTTTGAAGGACAAACACCATCTTCGGAGACTTTACTTGCACTGCACTCCTTGCAACTCAGAGATTGAGGAGACATGTACTGATCACGCAGAGGACTCCATCAATAAAATAGAAGAGGTATTCGAGGAGCTATGTCCCCCTTCGTCATTAGAACTGCTAGAGATTAAAGGTTATTTTGGCCTTGAGCTCCCTAGTTGGATGAGGATGTTATCTACGTCACCACTATTTCCTGCATTAAGGAGGATAGACTTGAGAAAATGCAATCACTTTGTGCAGCTCCCACCAGCCTTGGGCCAGCTACCGCTGCTGGATTTCTTATACATCTCAGGTGCATCGGGAGTCACAAGCATCGGACCTGAACTATTTTTTGGCATGAACGATGGTGGTCCTCAACTTTCTTTCCCTTCCTTTCCCATGCTTGAGAATTTAATTCTAAAGAAAATGCCAAACTGGAGGAAATGGCATTGGGTTGGAGAGGGAGATCAAGAATTACGACTACCATTGCCGCAACTAAAACCACTGCCTCGCCTCCAATACCTCGAAATTGACAGGTGTCCGAAGTTGAGGTCTCTCCCGACGGGACTCATCAATCATGCAGTTATGTTGCAAGAGTTGTGCACAGAAGAAGCCAACAGCTTGAGAGAGATCAAGAACCTCCTGTTTATTAAGAAGATTACAATTGTGCTTTGCCCCATGCTAGAGGAAGTGTCAAATCTTCCTAATCTGCAGCATCTGGAATTGTTTGACCCAGATATGGAGTCCCTGCCAGATTGGTTATTAGCAAGCAGCAGTAATACCACCAATACTGCTAGTACTAGTGCAGCAGGAGGAGTATTGCAGCAGCAGCAGTTGCAGTTCGGCGCTCTGCAGAAGCTGTACATTGAAGGCAGCGTCGACCTGCTCTCCAGGTGCCTTGTGGATGGGCCGGAGTGGCCCAAGATCAGAGACATCCCTCAAGTTAAAGCCAAGGACTACGACGATGATGGATCAGCCTACTTCTCCTACACCAAGGCTCCCTTCGCCTTCGACACCAATTTAAAACGATGATCATCTCTTTCTCTCAATTGTCTCTCTGTAGTTTCTACTGATCTATAGTTGGTAAGCCTAGACTTTCAATTGTGTGTATCTATCTTGTTTTGTGTGTCTCAGTCTCGTACTTCTAAAGCTATTAGTATTCGGTTGAAAGCTATTAGCATTCAATTCTCTGTAGCATAACCTGTTTGGTTTTGGCGATGATTAACGATTAGATATTACGTTTCTCAAGCGCATGCAGCGAGATCAGAGACCGTACTTGATCCAAGTCTCTGCTAGAATGCAATTGGTAAATCTTTCTAGTATATTTATCATGAGTTGGAATATGGGATATATATTGACATTGTATGTCCTTGTTTCCTTCACAGCTCTGCTTTCTTGAAATCTCAAAGCTGGTCACTGATCTGACATGAATTGTAATAGTAGGTACTATATACCACGCAGCTCGCTTAATGAGTGTCTAAGATTTTCTGAATGGAAGAGAGGCTTGGCTGCCACATGCAGTTGGAGCATATCCTAAGGAGATGAAGAAGAAGAAGAAGAAGAAGATATATCAAGCTGCATCATTGTGAAATTTGTCTGTTCATATCTGTCTTATTCTCTGTCTATACATTTATAGACGGGAATATATATTGGTGGGTTTATGTGCATGTATTGAGTTGGAATAAATTGAATTTGAACATTTAGATGCAGCAAGGCAACTTGATCATTTCCTTAGCAATCGTTTGTGTAGGATTTGGATCAGACTTGGATCCAAACTAGGGTGCCTATGAGTGGTTTAGTAATCTCCAGTCCTACTAGGATGGACATTTAGAGTCCTATTAGATTTAGACTATAAATACTAGGAAACCTCTGGCCTTTTTTTTCGAAGTCAAGCTAAAAGTTGCAGATTGTTCATGTCTCTGCCGTTAACACAGGCCGATTGCCAAAGGCAAAAGGTACAAGAATTTCATGACAGGAGATCCCTTGGGTAAGCAACAGAATAAGCAGGAACATTCATAAGGAACTATATAATGACGAGTTCTAAAATCCTAGACAAAATTTGCTGCTTGATATTGCCAAAAAAGGCAGATCTCTCAGCAATATGATTTGCCTATCATGTATGCATCTAGCTTACAAAGCATCTGTAGCTTTTTGGTCAGAGATCACAGTATGGGATACACCAGAAGAAAAGGTGAATGAGTGGACTCTGTTATTGTTACTGGCTTAACTTTACAAGACCAAACATGGGTTCATTTATAACAACCCACGAGAGGAAGTAGATCAACTAAAGATGGAAAGACAAAGCTCTTCCTTTGGAAATAAATTAAAAGAGAAGATACACCGACAACAAATATCTTGACAGCTCCAAGAGTCGGTTGAGGAAGCTCCAAGGGATCAACGGCTCTCCATTGATTGCTCTGTTTCTGATCTGTTTATGGTTTGTGATGATGAAGCTTCCTTATCTATTGGATTGCCATTGATTGCTCTGTTTCTGATTTTTTCTGATCTCAGCGTCTCTCCACTGATGATGGCGATCTTGTGGGAGTTGAGGTGTGTTGTGCCAAATACCCTCCCGCAAACTGTGCCGGGGAAGGAGGCAAAGTTTGGGTTGAAAATAATTGAGAGCAGCCTTGGACATGGGTTTAGTGAAGAGGTCTGCGACTTGATCACCAGTAGAGATATGTCGAGTGATAAGTAGACCAGTGGCAACTCGTTCGCGCACAAAATGATAATCCAGTTCAATGTGCTTGCTCCGAGCATGAAATACAGGATTGACAGTAATATGAAGGGCACTAAGATTGTCGCAGTAGAGTGTCGGTGGAGATGTCTTTGGAATGCAAAGATCTTTGAGTATTAAACCCAACCACGTAAGTTCAGCAGTAGTGTTGGCCATGGCTCGGTATTCGGCTTCAGTGCTGGAACGGGAGATCGTATGTTGTTTCTTGGCACACCATGAGATGAGATTGCTGCCAAGAAAAGTGCAGTAGCCAGTGGTGGAGCGTCTCGTAGTCGGACATCCCGCCCAATCTGCATCAGAAAAAGCATGCAGATCAAGTGTAGAGTTGGAAGTAAAATGCAATCCAAAGGCAATGGTTCCTTTGACATAACGTAGGATACGGCGAACCATTTTCAAGTGCAATGTGATAGGGGTATGCATGAATTAAGAGACATAGTTAACACTAAATGAGAGATCAGGACGTGTAAGCGTGAGATATTGTAGAGCACCAACAAGCCCCCGAAAGTAACTGGGATCATCCAGGGGAGCATCATTCACAGAGACGTTTTGCTTAGCTTCAAGTGGTGTGCTCATGGGCTTACAGTCCAGCATGTTGGAACGCTCTAGAATTGTCAATGCATAGTGTGTTTGAGATAGGTGAAGGCCATCAGATGTTTTTGTGACTTCAATGCCGAGAAAGTGATGAACAGGCCCCAAATCCTTCATCGCAAACTCACTGTGTAGGAGTTTGATGAGAGATGCAACAAGTGTTGATGAGGACCCTGTTAGAAGAATGTCATCTACATAAAGAAGCAAGATTAGGGACCCATGATCAGAGTGAAAAATAAATAAGGAGGGATCAGCTAAACTACAGAAGAAACCATATTTAAGAAGAAATGCATTGAATCGATCAAACCAGGCACGGGGAGCCTGTTTGAGGTCATAAAGAAGAAGATGAAGGATTACAAAGTAGGGCAAAAGCCTCTCTCCAAAAGGCTCTCAAGCTCTCTCCAAAACCCTATTTTTCTCCCTTAGATATTAGGGTTACAAACACTCTATTTATATCCCTCCAAATAACCCAAACCCGGATTAAATCTGAGCCATCGGATTTGCCATCCGATTGGGTCCGATCGATCCTACTAGAGACGAAGGATCGATCGATCTGCTTGAGCGTCGACGGATCCCAGAATTCCCGAGTCCGATCGATCTAACAATAGAGACGGATCGATCGGAACCAAATAGGAGCGATCCTTGGATCGATCGCTAAGTGCTTCCTCCAAAACACCTTCTTCTGTCTGGGAATAAATACGAAGTCCGATCGATCCTACTATAGAGACGGATCGATCGGACAAAGAGAGATCGTTCATTCAAATGAGCCGGATCGATCGGAAGTTGCGAAACTGTGAAAAATCCAAAAGCCGGATCGATCGGATGTTGGAAGAGCCAAAAAAGTCAACAAATCTCCACCTTGGCGAAATTTCCAACATCAACCAAATAACCTCTTCATCTTCAAACTTCAGAGTAGATAGGTGCCAGCCGCCTGCAAATCGCGTCTGAAGACGCCAAACCCGAAGGTATTCAAACATGCAAAATATTGGCCAATTCCAAACAATGTTGGAACTTGACCCCAGTTACCACCTTGGTTAACATATCTGCAGGATTATCTGCAGTCCCAATCTTCTGAAGAAGAATGTCTCCTTCATCCAAAATCTCTCGAACAAAATGAAACCGGACGTCAATGTGCTTCGTTCTTGAATGATGAACTTGATTCTTTGCTAAATGTATTGCACTCTGACTGTCACAATAGACAACAACGTGCTGCTGAGAAATCCCCAAGTCCTCAATCAAACCATGTAACCAAATGACCTCTTTAATGGCTTCTGTAGCTGCCATGTACTCCGCCTCCGTAGTAGACAAAGCAACTGTAGACTGCAAAGTCGACCTCCAACTCACTGGCCCTTTAGCAAGAGTAAAAACATACCCTGTAGTAGACCTGTGCTTATCCAAATCTCCAGCATAATCTGAATCCACATATCCAACTATATTACAATCCAGCTGATCATCACATCCAAACTTCAAACCAACATCTACAGTACCTGAGATGTACTGTAAAATCCATTTCACAGCCTGCCAATGCTTTTTCCCTGGATCATGCATGTACCTGCTTACCATACTAACTGCCTGTGAAATATCTGGCCTTATACACACCATAGCGTACATTAAGCTTCCAACAACATTTGCATACGGAACTCGAGCCATAAATTCACGCTCCTCATCCGTTTGTGGAGACAACAAAGCACTAAGTTTAAAGTGAGGGGCCAAAGGAGTACTCACAGGTTTAGCTTTTTCATCCATGCCAAACCGCTGCAGAATTTTCTTCAAATATTGCTTCTGTGACAAACAGACTGTCCCCTTCACTCTATCTCGCTCGATCTCCATGTCCAAAATTTTCTTAGCTTCTCCAAGATCCTTCATCTCAAATTCAGTCTTCAACTGAGCTTTGAGCTTATTAATCTCCACCTTGCTCTTAGATGCAATGAGCATGTCATCAACATATAAGAGCAAATATATGAAGGATCCATCCCGTAACTTCCTGAAATAAACACAGTGATCAAAATTGCTTCTAGTATACTTGATACCTTTCATGAACTGGTCAAATCTCTTGTTCCACTGCCTTGGAGACTGTTTCAAACCATACAGAGATTTCTTCAATTTGCAAACCAAGTTCTCCTTTCCAGCAATTTTGAACCCATCTGGTTGAGACATGTACAAATTCTCCTCCAAATCACCATGCAAGAAAGCAATTTTGACATCAAGTTGTACTAATTCAAGATCAAACTGAGCAACCAAGGCTAACAAAATACGAATAGAAGAATGCTTGACAACTGGAGAAAATACCTCATTGTAATCTATTCCTTCTTTCTTAGCATAGCCTTTAGCTACAAGCCTAGCCTTGTATCTCAGATTGTCTTTTGCCAAATGATCCTCCTTCTTAGTGTAAACCCACTTGCAACCAATAGCTTTCTTTCCCAAAGGAAGTGGTACCAACTCCCATGTCGAATTCTTAGAGAGAGACTGCATCTCTTCATCCATAGCCTTTTTCCATTCTACTTTCTCAGAACTCTTCACTGCTTCTCTGTAAGTAGATGGAATATCATCATCAATAACTGGAAGTGCAAATGCTACCAAGTCTGTATACCTGGCAGGCTTTCGAATCTCTCTTCTAGGTCTATGGACTGTAATTGAATCTGGTTGATGTGGATCCTCATGAGTCTCCTCCTCATCTGAACTTGATTCCTCATTCTGAACATGTATGCTATCCATCTTCACTGGAACAACTGGAGCCTCAAACTCCACCTGCTGAAAAACACTCCTACTAGTACTCTCCTCCTGAGAGTTCTGCAAGTTTTCCTTCAACATTGAGACCTCATCAAATTTAACATCCCTGCTAACAATAACCTTCTTGGACTGAGGACACCAAAGTCTATATCCTTTCACACCAGTCTTAAAGCCCAAGAATAGTGCTTTCTTGGATCTAGGATCTAGCTTACTTTCCCTAACATGATAATATGCAGGGCAACCAAATATATGCAAAGAATCATAATATGTAGCAGGATGTCTAGACCATACCTCAAGTGGAGTTTTCCCATCATTTGTAGATGCAGGTAATCTGTTGATGAGATGACATGCATATGACAATGCTTCAGCCCAAAATTCTTTTCCCAAGCCAGCATTAGACAACATACACCGTACCTTCTCCAGTAAAGTACGGTTCATCCGTTCTGATATCCCATTCTGCTGTGGTGTCTCCCTAACAGTGAAGTGTCTAACTATCCCTTCATCCTCACAAAGCTTCAAGAAAGGATCTGATTTGAACTCACCACCATTATCAGAACGAAGACATTTAATTTTTCTACCAGTTTGAGTTTCTATCAACTTCTTCCACTTCAAAAAAATATCTAGCACTTCACCCTTATGCTTCATAGGATAAACCCAAACTCTTCTAGAAAAATCATCAACAAAAGAAACAAACCAATGCATACCTCCCAAAGATGCTGTCTTGGTAGGACCCCAAACATCTGTGTGTATGTAATCCAAAATACCTTGAGTTTGATGAACTGCAGTGCCAAACTTAACGCTAGTTTGCTTGCCCAAAACACAGTGCTCACAGAAACTGAGTTTGCATACCTTTGCTCCTTTTAAGAGACCTTGCTTCATCAATCCATTCAAGGCTTTTTCTCCTGCATGTCCCAATCGCATATGCCATAGTCTGGTGGTATCTTCTATCTCAGAATTTTGAGAAACAACTGCTGCTCCACCTACTATAGTGCATCCCTGTAGAAAATACAAATTCTTCTTTCTAATTCCTTTCATCACCACAAGAGCTCCTGAAATAACCTTAAGAACTCCACCTTTCATTGTAACTGTGAAGCCTTTAGATTCCAAAACACCCAATGAAATAAGATTCTTCTTCAAATCCGGGACATACCGAACATTTGTTAACTCTTTGACTGTTCTATCATGCATCTCCAATCTGATTTTACCTATCCCTTTCGTCATACAGGCGTTATCATTACCCATATAGACTACTCCACCATCCAGCTCCTCAAAACTGGAAAACCAATTCCTATTCGGACACATGTGATAGGTACAACCCGAATCCAAAATCCACTCGTCAGTGTCACAAACCAATGCTGAATCAGTCAAAGCTATATCTGAATCTTCATCATCTGAGTGCGCTACATTCGCCTTCGAATTCTTATTGTCCTTATTCTTCATCAACACAGGACAATCTTTCTTCCAATGCCCTTTATTGTGACAATAGGAACACTCATCCTTCGCAGGAATTTTTCTTTCAGCCGATGCACCCCTCGACTTCGATCGGAACTTCCCATGTTTACCAAATTTCTTCTTCTCTGATCTACCTCGTACGATCAAAGCTTCTGAACCTGAATCTCGATGAACTTACTTGTCCAGTTTCCGATACTCATTATTTATTAAAGCATTAGCAACATCTTCATACTTGATCTCACTTTTCCCATATAATAATGTAGTAGTCAAGTGTTCATACGAATCAGGTAAAGAATTCAACAACAAGAGAGCTTTATCTTCATCTAATATCTCAACTTCTAAATTTTGTAAATCAGCAAGAATCTTATTATAACCATTCAAATGCTCAGACATAGAAGTACCTCCTTTGTATTGGAACCGGAAGAGCTTTTTCTTCAAATAAAGCCTATTCTCAATGCTTTTAGTCAGAAACTTGTCCTCCAATTTCTTCCACAATTCCTTTGCTGAAGTCTCCCTCATTACAAAATACTTCTGATCCCTCGCCAAACAAAGCCTGATAGTTTCACACGCCAGACGATTGATCTTCTTCCAATCTTCATCTGACATCTCCTCGGGCTTCTCTTCCAAAGTTATGTCTAGTTCTTGCTGGAACAAGACATCCAAGACCTCACACTGCCACATTTCAAAGTTGTTAGTTCCATCAAATTTCTCTACCTCGAACTTCGTATTCGAAACTGTAGACCTCGTCGGTGTAGATTTCGACGACGACTCCTCAGACATCTTCTCGATGTGGACGATGAATCAATTCCAATGCCCAAATCTGAACCTGAGCTCTGATACCACTTGTTGCGCCGGAAGGCACCCCCAATGCAAGAATCCACCACCAATCGAGAAAGAAAACAAACCACACACCAACGAATAGAGGGAGAGAAAATAGAGAACACACCAAGAACACAAGGGTTTAACGTGGTTCGGCAATAGCCTACATCTACGGGCGGCACGGCGGGGTCAATCCACTAATCAAGATGAAGGATTACAAAGTAGGGCAAAAGCCTCTCTCCAAAAGGCTCTCAAGCTCTCTCCAAAACCATATTTTTCTCCCTTAGATATTAGGGTTAGAAACACTCTATTTATATCCCTCCAAATAACCCAAACCCGGATTAAATCTGAGCCATCGGATTTGCCATCCGATTGGGTCCGATCGATCCTACTAGAGACGAAGGATCGATCGATCTGCTTGAGCGTCGACGGATCCCAGAATTCCCGAGTCCGATCGATCTAACAATAGAGACGGATCGATCGGAACCAAATAGGAGCGATCCTTGGATCGATCGCTAAGTGCTTCCTCCAAAACACCTTCTTCTGTCTGGGAATAAATACGAAGTCCGATCGATCCTACTATAGAGACGGATCGATCGGAAGTTGCGAAACTGTGAAAAATCCAAAAGCCGGATCAATCGGATGTTGGAAGAGTCAAAAAAGTCAACACATCAAAGGTGCATCGGGAGTCACAAGCTTGAGAGATTAATTCTAAAGAAAATGCCAAACTGGAGGGAATGGCATTGGGTTGGAGAGGGAGATCAAGAATTACGACTACCATTGCCACAACTAAAAGCACTGCCTCGCCTCCAATACCACATTGACAGGTGTCCGAAGTTGAGGTCTCTACCAACGGAACTCATCAATCATGCAGTTATGTTGCAAGAGTTGTACATACGAGAAGCCAATAGCTTGAGAGAGATCAAGAACCTCCTGTTTATTAAGAAGCTTGGAATTGTGCCTTGCCCCATGCTAGAGGAAGTGTCAAATCTTCCTAATCTGAAGACTCTAATTGTTGAGGGCGATTGGAGAAACCTGAAGAATGTGGTGGGTATGGATGCCCTGCAGCATTTGGAATTACTTGGCCCAGATATGGAGTCCCTGCCAGAGTGGTTATTAGCAAGCAGCAGCAATACTAGTACTTGTGCAGCAGTAGGAGAATTGCAGGAACAACAGCAGTTCAGCGCTCTGCAGAAGCTGTACATTGAAGGCAGCGTCGACCTGCTCTTCAGGTGTCTTGTGGATGGCCCGGAGTGGCCCAAGATCAAAGACATCCCTCAAGTTAAAGCCAAGGACTACGACGATGATGGATCAGCCTACTTCTCCTACACCAAGGCTCCCTTCGCCTTCGACACCAATTTAAAACGATGATCATCTCTTTCTCTCAATTGTCTCTCTGTAGTTTCTACTGATCTATAGTTGGTAAGTCTTGTTAGTATATTTATATCATGAGTTGCTATCATTTTTCATGTAGATATGTAAGAGGTTTCCTTCCCTTTTGGTCAAATAATTTTGATGAAATCACAATGCTGGGTAGTTTTGTCTGAAATGATTTTTAATGTTTATACCTTTTTGTTGTCTTATAATTTGTATTCAGGAACTATATGGGAAATCGATTGGGATGGCTAGCATAGCTGCAGATATGTTGGTAGGCAGGAAAAGGTTTGCAGTTATGTTACTGATCTTGAGATGGTCATCTATCTTATGGCATTCTGAAAAGGGGCCTAGACTTTCAATTCTGTGTATCCATGTTGTTTTGTGTAATTGCTCAGTTTCGTACTTCTAGAGCTATTAGTATTCGGAATTTTTGAAAGCTATTAGCATTCAATTCTCTGTAGCATAACCTGTTCGGTTTTGGCGATGATCAACGATTAGATATTACGTCTCTCAAGCGCATGCAGGGAGATCAGAGACCGTACTTGATCCAAGAAATGCGCACTCTCTGCTAGAATGCAATTGGAAAATCTTGTTAGTATATTTATCATGAGTTGGCATACATGGGGTATATATTGACATTGTATGTAATTGTTTCCATCACAGCTCTGCTTTCTTGAAATCTCAAAGCTGGGCACTGATCTGACATGAATTGTAACAGTCGATACCATGTCCAAATGAGTTTCTGACTGATATACCAAGCAGCTTGCTTAATAAGTGTCGTTAATTTAAGGCCAAAATACATTTTAATACCCTGTAGTTTCAGGTTTTGTCATTCTACTACCCTCATCTTTAAAAATCACATTATCATACCCTAAAGTTTCAAAATGTTACAATTTAGTCCTCGCCCTCAAACGACGTCAGATTTCTCACGAAAAACCGGTCACGTGCGACGCACGTGACCGGTTGACCTGTTTTCACCCCGTAAGGAATCATGTTTAGATTCCATATAAGTTGGCAAATTTTGTTTATTTAATATTTTAATTAGTGAGATTGGGTATATGGTTCATACAAGACTAATTGAAGACAAACTGGATCAAGTGAGATCAAATTGGCTCAAGTCACATCAAGTTTGATCAAGTTAACCAGGATTAATCACTGTCATTGGATTAGACCTTGAAGATAATCAAACGGTGGATATCATCATTGGCCTGGAAACCCTAACTGCTCTCTATAAAACACCACTTGGTGTTTGCATAGGTGGCTCTCTCGGCGGAAAAGGGGACCCGGCTGCCAAAGTGAAAAGGGGCTCCCGGCTAAAATGAAGAATGAAGGGAGAAAAAGATTAGAGCGGCAGTGAGCGGAAGAAAAGAAAGATATGCTTGGGTGATCCGCTGGAGGAGGGGGTGCTCGCTGGGCTGTCACAGTGAAGAGAAAGGGAGAGCGGTCAGCGAACAGAGAAGAGAGCGGTCAGCGAGAGAGAGGAGAGATGAGAGGAGAGAAGAGTTGATCGGAGAAGAAAAAATAGAGAAGAGAGGAGAGAAGAGTTGACCGGAGAGGAAAAAATTGAGAGGGGAGTTGACCGGTTGGTGGAAGAGGAAAAGAACAGGGAGGAGAGAGAGAGAGTCGTGGAAGAGAAAAAGGAAGAGGGAGAAAGTAGAGAGTTGTGGAGGCGATCAATCAAGAAAACAAGAGTTGCGGATCGTGCTTCGAGGAGTCGAGCAAGTGCGAGGACGACGGTGTGTACGTGAGGAGTCAGTACAGTGAGTTCGTCTTTACTTGTGTAAACGGTACTCTTGATTTTTAATGGATTGGTTTCGCCTGGTCTTGCAGTGGACTCGTGGTTTTTTCCCGTGAGGGTTTTTCCACGTTAAAAATTATGTACCTTTCTTCTTGTGTATGCTTGATTTATTTCTTATATCTGTTTTCACATATTTTAAATAATCTATGGGGTCTATTTAATTTCACACCCGTTCCCGCCGGAGCTGATCAGTCTTTCTCTTCTTTGTGACCTGTTTTCACCCGACACACCCACCCAGCCCCTCCTCGTGACCTCTCTCCACCACCCTTTCTCCTCATCTTCTTCCCCCCTTTCTCTTCTTCCCAACCGTACCAAGCTTGACGTCGGTCGACCTCACGCCGTCACCCCTTTTTCCTCATCTCCGTCTCTATTTCTCTCGGAGCCTGCGACGACACCGACCAAGCTTGCACCCGGACGTCGAGCTCCTCCGCCGACAAAGCTCGCACCCCGACGTCGAGCTCCTCCGCCTTGATGCCGATCGCCAACACCCATCTTCGCCGGCCCGATCACGCGCTCGAAGCTTGCCACGACGCCGAGCGCCCGTCTCCGCCAGACAATGGAGAGATGCCGAGGGGAGCAAGACCGGGGCGAGGCCTACGTCGGAGAATGGCATTCGCTGAGGAGATGGGAAACGACGGCGGCGGCGACCTTCTTGGTGAGAGGACGACGGAGATCGGGGGCTAGGCGACGGCGACCTGCTTGGCGAGAGGACGACGGAGATCCAAGTCCCTCTTCCTCCTCCTCTCTCCCTCTCTCCGATCTCTCTCCCCGCAGCCTCGACTCCTCCACCGCCCCCGCCACCTCCCCTTCAGCCGCCTCTCCCTCATCTCTCTCTCCATCTTGCGGATCTGTCTCTCCCTGACCCTCATCTCTCTCTCCCTCTCGCCGATCTCTCTCCAACGTTTGCCTACGCCGCCTCCTCCGCCAACCAGTCACCCGCGGCCTCCCCCTCCTCCTCCACCGCCCCCGCCACCTCCTCTTCTACCGCCTCTCCCTCATCTCACTCTCCCTCTCACCGATCTCTCTCCCCGACGCTCGCCGGCACCGCCTCCTCCGCCACCCAGTCACCCGCTGCCTCCCAAATCCTCCTCCACCTCCCCGGCCACCTCCATCTCCCTCTCTCCCCCGCCACCTCCACCTCGTTGCCACCAGCCAACGTCTCCTCTTCGGTGGCTTCTCACCGGTGTTCTCGCGGGAAGGGGTGAAAACAGGTCAACCGGTTACGTGCGTCGCACGTGACCGGTTTTCCGTGAGAAATCTGATGCCGTCTGAGGGCGAGGTCTAAATTGCAACATTTTTAAACTTTAGGGTATGATAATGTGATTTTCAAAGATGAGGGTAGTAGAATGACAAAACCTGAAACTACAGGGTATTAAAATGTATTTTGGTCATTTTTTGAACGAAAGAGAAGCTTGGCTGCCACATGCAGTTGGAGCATATCGTAAGGAGATGAAGATGAAGAAGAAGAAGAAGAAGATATATCAAGCAGCATTATTGTCAAATTTGTCTGTTCATATATGTCTTATTCTCTATATATATTGGTGGGTTTATGTGCGTGTATTGATTTGGAATAAACTGAATTTGAACATTTAGATGCAGCAAGGCAACTTCATCGTTTCCTGGGCAATCGTTTGTGTAGGATTTGGTTCAGACTTGGATCCAAACTAGGGCGCTTATTAGTGGTTTGAGTAATTTCCAGTTCTTAGATTTAGACTATAAATACTAGGAAGCCTCTGGCCTTTTTTTTCTTCCTTTTTTTTTATTAATTGATATGCCAAATGCTTGTGTAAAGATACATATCACTTAAAGTCAAACCAAAATTTGCAAATTGTTCATGTCTCTGCCGTTAACACAGTCCGATTGCCAAAGGCAAAAGGTACAAGAATTTCATGACATGAGGTCCCTTAGGTAAGCAACAGAATAAGCAGGAACATTCATAAGGAACTATATATAATGACGAGTTCTAAAATGCTTGTAAGCAACAGAATAAGCAGGAACATTCATAAGGAACTATATATAATGCCAAATGCTTGATTTGATGATAGTTTTTTAATCATCGACCGTGATGCCAGGAGTAATTTGAAAATGCTTTATTTGACTCTATTTAAACAAAATGATTATTAGATGCACAGCTGCATATTTGCCAAGGTCTGATGCTTAATTTTCTTGTGCTTTTCAGATGATGCATGCCTGTGCAGTTTCCTGCCACATGTTTCCTTGTGCCTTTTAATTTCTAATGTAACAACATAGCTATATTCACGGATCACACATTTGTGAGCTCTTTCATATAGTTGGTAAGTCTTCCTTGTATATCATGAGCTGGTATGATATATGTAGATATGTGCAGGTTTCCTTCCCTTTTGGTCAATTTTGTTAAAATCACAAAGCTGGGCACCTGTCTGAAATGATTTGTAACCTTGATACTGTTATGTTGCCAATGTGTTTCTTTAAGTCCTCTAGGCCTCCAGCAGGTAGGGAATTCGAAATTTGGGTTCAAATTTGTCTCTAATTCGAAATTGGCATCACTTACTCTATACTTCTTCTGTATTTCCATCCCTTTGCTTGCTTTGAATGTTTCATTACTTAGTTTTTCCATTCCTCTGGCAGTTAAAGCATACTTACTCCGGAAAAATACATTTTCTGATGTTTGCTGCAAAGCTGATTAATGTTCTTATTTTTAGACCCTTATCGAAAATGAAACCTTGGAATAACTATGCTAATTCCTGCACTCTGTCGGAATTGAGAGTTCAAAAAGCTTGTCCCTAGAACATATTCATGCAGTGTTTTTGTCCTAGAGCTTAACAAAACCATGATAATCTATAGTTGGTAAGTTTTTCTAGCTGGTATTGTTCATGTAGGTACTTTTGGTCTGAAATGATTTGTGACGTTGATACTTTTGCTTTGTGTACGTAATTGTTATTCAGGAGCTATATGGGAAATTGACTGGGATGGCTAGCATAGCTGCAGATACGTTGGTAGGCTGGAATTAAAAGGTTTGCAGTAATGTTATTGATGAGACGGTCATCTTATGCCTTTTAAAAGATCGAAGCTTCTGGGAGGACATTGGGGAAGGGCCTGCAAGACCTTAATTCTGTGTCTCTATCTTGCTTCGTGTCATTGCTCAATTAATCTCGTACTGTTAAAGCTGCTATTATTCTTGAATTTATGAAAGCTATTAGCATTCAATTCCCTGTAAAGCATAACCTGTTCTGTTTTGGCGATGATCAGCCATTAGATATTACAGCTCTGAAACTTTTGCACGCGGTGAGACCAGAGACAATACTTGATCCAAGAAATGTGCAACTCTCTGCTAGAGTACAATTGGTAGATCTTCTGAAAGCTATTAGCATTCAATTAACTCGACACCTTAATGCTAGGGCGGATGGTATTGCGAGATGGTGCCGTCGATCTGGAGCACCGTTTAGGTGGACTCTAGAGGACAGCATTAGGATCTTGGACTTGTTGATGTAATAACCTTCGGGCTGAATTAATCAAAAAAAAAAAAGATCTTGTTGGTGCGTATCATGATTGGAAAATATGGTACATTGATAGTAGTCATTCTATCTGAGTTCCTGTTTACTCACAAAGACATGTACAGAAATTTGGATCCATGATAAGATAGCTAGTGTTCATCTTCAACAAGAAATCATTGGGGGAATAAAAAGAAGGAAAACGTCTTGGGTCCACGAATCCTTGACAAAATCATCAGAAAACCTCTTTTATTCAAAGAGATTCAGTCCCACAGATATGACTCTCCAGATGGCAAAAGAAATGCCTCTGCTATCTAAATCAAAACTTGTAGGCATACAACAAAACGTTTTCTTCCATGCTCAGCATCTCAGTGATATTTGTGGGCTTGCGGCCGTTTTGATGTCTCTATTTTCATATCTGTTCATCGAGACCTTGTGAGCAAGACAGGCGCTCTTGCCAAGCTTGGCGGAGTCCACTGTTGGCCGCTCTTATGGGTCTTTGCTCGTGTATTTGAGACACATTTGTAGATTTCCCTTCTATAATTGTACAATAAACAGCTCATCAACTTGGAATTGACATGCTAATGAAAAAATAGGCCAGTGGTGGTAGAGAAGTCTTCTAAAAACAGCTAATTCTTCAACGTTAGCAATGCAATCCATAGGCATAATTGAAAGCATATGCCTGTCTTGGTCTTAAAAATTATCAAGCAATGGTGAAATCCGATTCGAGGTTCGTACTATGAGTCACAGGCGATTAAGTGTACTCTTCTGGAGGCTCGTTGCACGGGTATCTGCAAAGTTAACTCCTTAATTGGCATGGAGATTTGGCCTTAAGAGTTGGAGACAGATCTTAGAAGCGTCTGAGCGCTGTCATGCAATTTTGTAGGAGATATTTTTTCTTTTATCCCCTGGTTTTGTAAACTCCTTGCCAGACCATGTTGCACATGAGGTGAGGGACATGCCGATTGGGATGGCCTTCATACCGAGGCACACTGCTATGTAATGTAGTCCATCTTTGTAACCCAACATTTTGGCTCAACAAACCAAAAAAAAAAAAACTCGGCCGGGACCAAAATCCTTGTTTCATACTTGTGGGCTTGCGGCCGGCTTTGGTGTCTCTATTTTCAGATATGTTCATGGAGACCTTGTCAGCAAGACAGATGCTCTTGCCAAGCTTTGCAGAGTGCCAGAGACCACTGTTCACCGCTCTTCTAGGTCTTTACTCGTGTATTTGAGACACTTGTAGATTTCCTCCTCTATTTGTAAACAGCTCATCAACATAGAAGTGACACGCTAATTAAACGTAAGCCAGTAGATTTCCTCCTCTATTTGTATTTGAGAACTCTTCTGTTGAGTTGTGTCTCAAAAGTCTTTCCAAGCAGAGCTTTGAAGACCACGGTTGATGGTCGACCGTGTGCTCGTGATGGTCGACCGTGTGTTCGTGACGGTTGACCGCGGATGTTTGTGATGGCCGACCGCGGACGTTGGTGACGATCGACCGCGAACGCTCGTGACGGTCGACCGCGGACACTCGTGACTGAAGACTGTTTATTATAGGCAATTATACTTAGCGGGTTTGTAAACTTGGTTTTAGTAAAATCCGTTAAGGTCTTAATGGGATCATAGTTGTCTATAAAAGCTCAGTGGATCATGCGTTTAGGATTAGGGTACTGTTTATCATCTTTGGGGTGATACAAGTTGTAAGCTCTCTGTTTCTTGAAGAAAACAGAGAGAGAAAGAACACGGAGAACCGTGTATGCTGCTGTACCTTCTTTGATTCTTCATAGTGGATTACTCCTCTCCTCCCGTGGTTTTTTACCTTTCTTTTTGGAAGGGATTTTCCACGTAAAATCTGTGTGTCATTACTCTCTTATCTACTCTGTTTTCTTCTCTTCTTCGTTTGTTATTTGGTTTTATCCAAATCATCTATCAATCAACCAACTGCTTGGGACTTATTAGGGAGTTCTCTATTGAACTAATCCTAACAAACTGGTATCAGAGCTTCAGGTTAATTGATTAGGTATTGGTGATGGCAACGAAGTTTGATATCGAGAAGTTTGATGGGAAGATTAGTTACTGTTTATGGCAGCTTCGTATGCGTGGAATCCTGGTTCAGAATAACCTATTCAAGGCTCTTGGAGGAACTGCTACGAAACCTGTGACCACATCTGATGAAGATTGGGTTGAACTAGATTTGAAGGCTCTAACAGCTATTCAGTTGTGTTTATCGAATGAAGTTCTTCGAGAGGTCGCAAAGGAGGATACTGCAACAGCTCTCTGGTTGAAGTTGGAATCTCTTTATATGACGAAGAGCTTAACCAACAAGCTCCTTCTTAAGCAGCAGTTGTATATGCTTCGCATGGCGGAAGGTACATCCATTAAATCTCATCTTGATATTTTCAATACCATTATCATGGATTTAGAGAATTTGGAAGTTAAGATTGATGATGAAGATAAGGCTTTATTGCTGTTGTGCTCTCTTCCCCCATCCTTTAAGCATTTTCGGGAAATTGTCACCTATGGAAAGGAAAGTATCTCTTTAGAGGACAGCTTTAGCTGATATCCTCTCTAGAGATATGCTCAATAATGAACTTACATTTTCATCTTCGGACTCTCATGCTGAGGGTCTTGTTGCTAGAGGCAGACCAAATGACGGAAATTCAGACAATAGAAGATCTAAGTCCAGATCCAACTCAAGGGGCAAGAAAAATTTTGATTCAAGTAATATTTTCTGTTATTACTGCATGAAAAAGGGTCACAAGAAGGATGACTGTTATAAGTTGAAGAACAAGGATTATTTCTCCACTTATGAATCAGTTGATAGTGGCCTAGTTCTCATGGGTAACAATGCAGTCTGCAAGGCTGTTGGTAAGGGAACAATCAAGATAAGAATGCATGATGGTATGGTGAGGACATTATCAAAGGTTAGACATGTTTCTGATTTGAAAAAGAATTTGATTTCTTTAGGCACTCTTGATGCAAATGGATGCAGGTATACAGCAGAAGGTGGAGTTCTAAAAGTTTGTTGTGGTGCTATAGTTGTTATGAAAGGCAAGAGATGTGGTTGTTTATATGTGCTGCAGGGTACTACTGTTATAGGTTCTGCAGCTGTTACTTCCTCCCCCTTGTCAGATTCTGAAGTAACTAAACTATGGCATATGCGGTTGGGACACATGAGGGAGAAGGGTATGTCTCTCTTGAGCAAGAGAGGTTTACTATGTGGCCAGTGTACAGGGAAGGTGGAGTTTTGTGAACACTGTGTTTTTGGCAAGCAGAAAAGAGTTAGTTTCAGCGGTGCAGTTCATAGAACCAAAGCTACTTTGGATTATATTCACTCTGATCTTTGGGGCCCTTCTCAAGTTCCATCAAAAGGTGGAGCTAGATATATGCTTACTTTTATTGATGATTTTTCAAGGAAAGTCTGGGTTTATTTTCTCAAGCAGAAAAGTGATGTTTTTGAGAAGTTCAAGCAATGGAAGGTTTTGATAGAAAAGCAGACAGAGAGAAAAGTTAAGAGGTTGAGGACAGATAATTGCCTAGAGTTCTGCAGTGGTGAGTTTAACATTTTTTGCAGAAATGAAGGTATTCAGAGGCACCTTACTGTCCCTGGTACTCCACAGCAGAATGGGGTTGCAGAACGGATGGATAGGACACTCCTTGAGAGAGCACGCTCTATGCTCTCTAATGCAGGTTTGGAAAAGGTTTTCTGGGTTGAAGCTGTGCTTACAGCTTGTCATTTGGTGAACCGATCTCCAGTTGCTTCTATTGAGTTTAAGACTCCAGAGGAGGTATGGTCAGGTAATTCTCCTGCTTATTCTCATTTGAAGATTTTTGGTTGTCCAGCATATTGTCATGTGAATGAAGGATAGCTGGCTCCTAGGGCTAAGAAGTGCATCTTCTTAGGATACATTGACGGAGTGAAAGGTTATAGATTGTGGTGTCCTGAATCTTCTAAATTCATGATTAGCCGAGATGTAACATTTGATGAATCGGCTATGCTTCATCCGAAAAATCAATGTACTGCTCCTCTTGATTCAGAAAGCTCAAATAATCCACCGGTTGGGGTGCAGGTAGAGCTTACTCCTGTTACTTCTCAGAAAGCTTCTTCTTCAGTCCAAGCACCTCCAACTCAAATTGTTTCAGATGATGAAGAAGAAGAGGCTACTCATTCTGATATTTACTCCATTGCAAGAGATAGACTGAGAAGAGATATTCGCCCACCACAGAGATATGCGGAAAATAAAATGGTTGCTTATGCTTTGTCTGCTGGATTACAAACTGACTGCTTTCATGAACCCGCATCCTATTCAGATGCTATTTCAGCTAGTGATTCAGGTTCATGACTTGTTGCTATGAATGAAGAGATGGAGTCTCTTCAGAAAAATCAAACATGGGTTCTTGTAAAACCTCCTAGCAAGAAGAAAATTGTTGGCTGCAAGTGGGTTTTCAAGAGGAAGGAAGGCATCCCTAGTGTTGAGAATGCTAAGTACAAAGCAAGACTAGTTGCAAAGGGCTACAGTCAAATCGAAGGTATTGATTACAATGACATTTTTTCTCCTGTTGTGAAACATAGCTCTATTCGTATCTTGCTTGGTCTTGTTGCTATAAATGATTATGAGTTAGAGCAGCTTGATGTTAAGACTACCTTCTTAAATGGAGAACTTGATGAAACCATTTATATGCATCAACCGGAGGGTTTTACAGTTGAAGGGAAAGAAGATCATGTTTGCTTGCTTAAGAAGTCTTTGTATGGATTGAAGCAGTCTCCTAGACAGTCGTACAAGCGTTTTGACTCTTTTATGTTGCACCACGAATACTCTAGAAGCAGGTATGACAGTTGTGTATATTTCAGAAAGCTTCCTGATGAATCATTCACATATTTATTACTCTATGTGGATGATATGCTCATTGCTGCAAAGAACATGTTTGAGATTGATCAGTTGAAGGATGCTCTAAGTCATGAATTTGAGATGAAGGACTTAGGAGCTACCAATAAAATTCTTGGTATGGAGATTAAGAGAGAACGTAAAGCTGGAAAATTGTTCTTGACTCAAAAGGGTTTTGTTGAGAAAGTTCTTGATCGTTTTGGCATGCTTGATGCCAAACCTGTTGGTACTCCTTTTGCTCCCCATTTCAAACTTTCAGCAGATATGTCTTCTCAAACTAATGATGATATTAAGTATATGTCTCGTGTTCCATACTCTAATGCAGTTGGTAGCATCATGTATGCTATGGTATGTACTCGCCCGGACATTGCCCATGCCGTTAGTGTTGTGAGCAGATATACGGCAAATCCTGGAAAGGCTCACTGGCAGGCAGTGAAATGGATTCTCAGATACTTGAAAGGTACCACTTCTGCATGTTTGGTTTTTGGGAAGACAGGAAGCATTGTTATGGCCTATGTAGATTCTGACTATGTTGGTGACCTAGATCGTAGAAGGTCTCTTACTGGCTATGTCTTTTCTCTTGGTGGATGTGCCATCAGTTGGCGCTCGATTTTACAATCCACAGTTGCTTTGTCTACGACAGATGTTGAATACATGGCAATTACTGAAGCTACAAAGGAAGCAATTTGGCTAAAGGGCATATTAAATGAAATTAGTTTGGCTCCATGTGATGGAACAGTTCTATGTGATAGTCAAAGTGCAATTCACTTGACGAAAGATCAGATGTATCATGAGAGAACGAAGCACATAGATATTCTGTATCATTTTGTTCGAGATCTTGTTGAAAGAGGTGATTTCATTGTCAAGAATATTGGTACCGAGGATAATGCTGCTGATATGCTGACAAAGTCTGTTCCTGCTGCCAAGTTCAAGCATTGCTTGGACTTGATTGGTGTTCAAAGCACTTGAATTGCCCTTCGGGGCATTTTGGAGGAGAGAGAGAGTGTGTTTTTTCCTTGTTTTGGATGCCACTATTATGCTGAAATTAGAGTTTTTTGAGCCAAGGTGGAGATTTGTTGAGTTGTGTCTCAAAAGTCTTTCCCAGCAGAGCTTTGAAGACCACGGTCGACCGTGTGCTCGTGATGGTCGACCGTGTGTTCGTGACGGTTGACCGCGGATGTTTGTGACGGCCGACCGCGGACGTTGGTGACGATCGACCGCGAACGCTCGTGATGGTCGACCACGGACACTCATGACTGAAGACTGTTTATTATAGGCAATTATACTTAGCGGGTTTGTAAACTTGGTTTTAGTAAAATCCGTTAAGGCACTTTCCACATAGGTTGTCCCATCACATCTTTATTCAAGGAATACAAGATAAACACTGGTAATGCCACAGGTTTCGGTGCAGCTGGATATATCAGCTGCTTCCACCATACTTTCTTCCTTTCGTAGTCCATGCGACTGATAACTTATGTTGCTCTCCACATAGGCAGCTTTCACCACAGTTTCTTCCTTTGACAACCTATGTTATTAACTGCTTGCCTGTGCATGCTTTCCGTGGATTGCACCGTACACCTTTACCCTTGGGATAGAAGAAAATGTTAATTTTGACTCAAAATTGATGTTGACCAACTCTCTATTATTAGGCTATGTTATGTACATAGTATGAGTCCAATTTGGACTCAAATAGTCTCTCATATGTATGCCTATCTAGGTGGGACCCGATTGGGGTTTTTTAGGTTTAATTTTTTAGCTAACAGCCAATTGAGGAGATAGGCTGTGATTGTGGGCGGCCGTGTTCGTGGCTGCGGCAGAGAAGAAATGAAAAGAGAGAGAGAGAAAGAGAGAAGGGAAGAGAAGAGAGAGAAAAAGGAGAGAAACAAGAGGGCTCTGGTGAGAGAAGGCTTGGTGATAGATCAACCGAGCATCCCTGTAATCTTCTTAATATTAGTGGATTTCTCTGGTGTGCTCTGCCCGTGGACGTAGGAGAATCTATCTCCGAACCACGTAAATCTCTGTGTCTCCCACTTTTCTTTTGTTTTTCTATTATTTTGCATCTTTTGGTTTGGTTCTCTGCGCTTGTGTGTTCGACATCGATTTAGGGCTTGCAAACATCGATCAAAGATCTAGGATCCGACGCTTCCGCGCCAACAAGTGGCATCAGAGCCCCAGGTTTTAGGGTTTGATAAGTCGCTTAAGAAAAATAAAATTTTTGGGATCATCACAAGATTGAGAATTCCAATTCAAGAGAAATTTAGTGGGGGAGTAGTGTAGCAGTCAAGATGAAGCCGTCGTGTTCAGCTAATTAAATAGATTCTATAGCATATTGCCCAAGACTCAGCCAGCGAAGAGATACTATGGATAAGTATCATCCCTTATTTTAAAAGCAGCAGTTGAAACAACTAAAACAACTAAGATAAGATCAAGCAAAGTAGGAGGGATAAAAAAGTTGTCTTTTTCTGCAAAGAACCCGAAAGAAGCTCGTAATAACGAATCAACCCTGTAACTTGGAGGTGGGAAAGAAACCATTACTCGGTTAGAGAATCAATATGCGATTCTTCAAGTCTTAAGGGTGTTTTCTGCAAACAACCCCCCCCAACCCACCCACCCCCACCAATCAGGCCATTGACTTTCCTATCTTATTGATCTCCCTCAGCTCTCTTCCCCTCTTCTGGTAAGATTCAGGCTTTACCTCACTTTAGTTTCACCCTTTTTCGGTGACTAATTTTCGCCATCAATTTCTTCATTTGGGTCTTGGGAAATATTTTCATTGTTCTCGATCTGTTTATTTTATTTTTTGTAATATGCTTTAGATTTTTGTTTTCCGATGCTAGAAAATGAGTTTGGTTTGCAACGTTGAAGAGCTATTTTCTGAAAAATAAAATCACGAAAATGGGGAAAGTGGAAATTTGGTGTTTTTTTCTAGTTTCTGGAAAAGAAGCTTCTTAATTATCTGGTAAAAAATATTTTTCAAAAGAAACAATGCTAACACAGTGTTAACATTGTTTTCTGCTTGTATTTTGGGTCCCAAGTATTCCATACTTTAAAGTCTCAAATATCATGTTGTATTTAATTAGATAAATCATATAGCATAGCATGTTAATTAAATGCTGCAAGCATAGTTTTCTCAACACTCTTTTGAGCTCTTTCTTTTCTAATTAATCAGTCAGCTGATTTCATTAGGGTCAAGATTTATAATAATCCAATGGTGATTAGATTAGATTAGATGGTAACTAATCATTGAATATTGGGTCATCAGGTGCAAATCTTGCAGCGGAAAAGGAGCTTGGGAGGATTTTGAGTCATGGGGCTTGTCCATTTACTTACTTTTGAGGTAGGGCACTTTTACTTTGTTGTTTATTTTAGAGATAATTGATGAATAGTCCTCTTAGGAGATCTTTTTTGCTCTAATAGTCCGGATAGAAGTTTTTAAGCCGTTTCGTCCCCTCATAATTTTATGATGAAAATACCCTAATCCTCGATACCTTCCATGGTGGAGGTGAGGGCTCCGTCCTCAACGAAGCTGGGGACTCTCCCCATTGGCGGAAGGGCGGGGAAGGAGGTGGCAGCGCGGATGAGGCCGGGGAAGGAGGTGGCGAGGCTCCAAGTCACCGATTCCGGGCTCCCAGTCGCCGATCGGAGGTCGGGAGGACTGGATGTCGGAGGTCGCGTGAGGAGATCGGGGACGACAAGGTTGCGCGTGGGAAGAGGTGAGAGGAGAGAAGGCCGATCGGGATCGGGTGGGTCGAATGCGAGCAGTGTCGGAGGTAGTGATGGGGGTGGCGATGGAGGATCACGCCGGGGGCGCTGGAGAAGGAGGAGCTCGGAGGCGCTGGGGAAGGAGGAGCTCAGAGGCGCCGGGGAAGGAGGAGATAGGGGACGACAAGGTTGCGCGTGGGAAGAGGTGAGAGGAGAGAAGGCCGATCGGGATCGGGTGGGTCGAATGCGAGCAGTGTCGGAGGTAGTGATGGGGGTGGCGATGGAGGATCACGCCGGGGGCGCTGGAGAAGGAGGAGCTCGGAGGCGCCGGGGAAGGAGGAGATAGGGGACGACGGGGCCGCCAGTGAAGGAGGAGATCGGGGACGACGAGGCCGCCGTGGGAAGAGGTTAGAGGAGAGACAAAAAACAGGGGAAATAGAAAAAATGTAGAAAAATAGTGGAAAACAATAGAAAACCAAAATGGTGGTGGAAAGTAACTATCAAAATGGTGGTGAAAGTAAGTACAAGAACTGTGGAAGTAATTACCAAAATTATGAAAAGTAACTATCAAAATTGTGAAAAATAACTAATAAAATTGTGGAAAGTAACTAGCACTTAAATCAGCCCTGATTTTTTGAAAAGTAACTACCGTGGAGAAGGGGGTCCTAATATTTTTCTTCATTTATCCCATATTTTTCTTATTTTAGTTGATTTTTCATATATTATTTGTGAAAAGTAACCACCATGGAAAGTAACTATTACAAAAAATAACTACAGCGAAAAGTAAATACGGTGAAAACTAAAAGTATTTTTCATTTTCAAAAATGCAAAGTGAAATTCCCCTACTAATTTTCTTGATTTTCCCTCATAGTTTTCTTATTTTAGCTAATTTTTGCACTTATTATTTGTGAAAAGTAACTAGCATGAAAAATAACTAATAAAATTGTGGAAAGTAACTACCATCAGCATTGTGAAAAAAGTAACTACTACTTAAGTCAGCCCTATTTTTTTAAAAAATAACTACCGTAGAGAAGGGGCCCGTATTATTTTTTCAGCTATTATTTGTGAAAAGTAACTATCGTATTTTTCCAATATTGAAAAGTAACCACTATCTTATAAGGTACTTTCCACCAAATTACTCTTCAACAAAAATTGAAAAAAAACTAAAAAGTAACTACAAATATTGGAAAGTGAATTTCCCCCACAAAATTGAAAAAATTGAAATTTTTTGAAAAGTAATTCAAAAGTAACTACAAAATTTAAAAAAAAATCAAAATTTTTCTATTTTCAATCATTTTTCCTACTATTTCCTATTATTTTCCACTATTTTCTACCCATTTTCCACGATCCACTTCCGGCTCGTCATCCCCGTCGCCGATCTCCTCCGACCTCCTCCCCGTCGCGACCTCACCGGTCTCCTCCGACCTCCTCCTTCTGATGGCGAGCTCGCGATCCCCATTGCCAATCTTGGGATGGAGGATCGCAACCTTGGGATGGAGACCTCCTCCCGACGATGAGCTTGTGATCGGCGACGGGCGATGGTCGGGATCTGCAACGGGCTTGAAGACGGGATTGGCAGCGACCTCATGTCGGATCCGACTGGATCGACGACGGGGAGCCGGGGAAGGAGGTGGCGGTGACCTCGATCCAACGACGGGATCCGACTGGATCGGTGACGGGGAGCCGAAGGCGTAGGTGGCGACGGGGATCGACGACGGACGGTGACAGACGGAATCGATGACAGCGAGCTCGGGATTGGCGACGGACGGGGAGGGGGGGTATGGATACATATAGATACATAGTAGGGGCTTTTTGATCTAGTAAGAGTTTGGAGACCTAATGACAAATTAGCATTTTTTAGAAGACTTATAGACAATCCTCTCTTTATTTTACAAAGTTTATATATATACATGAAAATTCAAATTAATTTGAAAAAATAGCTTACGACTTGGTTTATATTGAAATCTGGAAACTCTATGTTTTTAATTGGAAAGGAAAATAGGATGTGTTCGACTTGATTTCCGTTGGATCAAATTCGACAGTTGTGATGAATTACTCCAAGGCCTGCAATAAAAGAATTATTGCACGCTTCCTGAATCCGGGGGGCCATCCATAGTCCCCTTGGTATAACTGTAGTTCCACCCTTGTTGGCATCACATCGGATATCAAATGTGTTATTTCAGGCAATAACTTACAGATTATAGACTGAAGTGGATGGATTTTCCTTCACTAGTAGATATATAGCGTCATGATTAAAAAAAGCTAAAATCTTAAAATCCATTTTTTGTACATGTAATTTCATGATTGTGACAAATTGGTACCCTATACTTTCCTTTACTCGTTTTAGTGCCTAGATTTTCAATAATATACCTGCCGAGGTCATGCTGCTAGACGGTGTTATAAGAAGACGATAGAAAATGATCTTCATGGCCTAAACAAGCAAGAAAAGCTCGATTAAACAACTCAAAATCCAATAAACAACTAGCAATGGCCCCCATATCAATCAAATCCAAATCATCAGGCCTTCCATCGAAGTAGCTAAGCATACGGCCAAATCTATGGTGAAATTGGGTGAAATTGAACAAATATAAGCGTACCTGTTGCCCGGCTGGCCTCCTGGTGGTGGAAAAACTCCGATTTTGATTGGTCATTGCACTTCGATCACTAGTCCCGCTATGGTCCCTCTCCAAAACCCTAAACCCCTTTGACAATGGTCACAATGGGGCTATTAACTAACTGGTCATGTGACGCGCACATGACCAATTTACCATCACATAACTCATGGGGTTCGTCCGTAGGATCGAAATTGAGTGGTTTTGAGAATCTAGGTATTAAACCGAGTAAAAAAAAGTATAGGTACCAATTTGTCACAAGCTTGAAATCATATGTACAAAAAGTGGATTTTAGCTTATTAAAAAGTCCTAAAAGGAAATAGAGACGATGGAACTATTTGTAGTCAAACTAGTCCCAACATAGCTTAACCTCTTAAACTCAAATTTGACCAGTCACTTCGAGCTCACGATCCAAGAAATTCCAGGTCAATATGGCACGAACCAATTTTGAGCTAGCTCAATATACGCTCGATTTGGCTTGAACTGATTCTAGCCAAGCAAGCTTCAAATAAACAATCGAGGGTAGCTCAAAAGTGTTACTGCATGCTCATTTCGTTTCAACTGAGATAGTTTTTTTTTTGTTTATATATATATATATATCTCCATGAAAACCTTAAAATTTACAGATTTATCCCTAAAATCCCAATATTTATAGATTTATCCCTGAAATCTATAAACAATTTACATAATTATCCCTGAAATCAGTTGCCGTTGGATATTCATGTAATATTCGCCTTTGCGCCGTTTGTGGCTAACGACGAAGGGCGAAATGCCTCTTATTCTCTGTTAGCAACGATAAGTATACAAAATGCATTTACCTACACTTGATCGTCGTCACCAGGCTTTCTCCCAACCTTCTGTCACCGTCGAGAAAACCTAACTTCGCCAGAGGTGTGAAAACCAAGCCCTGACTTAAGTGATAAAACCTAGATCTAACTTTAGGTTAGAAATATGTAACGTTGATGAACATAGCGCGGGAGGAAAAAGTAAGGTAGGTATCTTTTATTTCGTACAAGAGCATTTAGGTCTTTTTACATGTTTAGGTTTGAGTTTTATCCCGGGCTAGGTGTATTAACTTGACGGTGGCTAACAAAAGGATAATTATGTGACTTGTTTATAAATTTGAGGGATAAATATGTAAATATTGGATTGGAGTGATAAATCTATAAATTTGAAGGTTTTCAGAATACATTTGTAATTAATCATTTATTTTATGAATTGAGCATTTCGACTGTATTAAAGGAAAACTGTACATACATCACTCTTCCTAAATTGGAAGGCCGTGGCCTCCCTCTCCGAACTAGTCAAAACTGGAGTCTTGACCCCCTACGTCACCTAGTCACCGCATCGGCTTTCCCCGTTAAGCAATGGCGGGAGATACAAAAACAAGACGAAACCCATTTTTAATACCGCTACCCAAATCTCCAAAACACAGCCTTCAACTTCAAGAGGCCAGTTAGACCTTAGTAAATATCAAAAAAATTGTGGCGATGTGTTAGAAATTTAGTCTTCAATCCAGCTTGAAGATGGTATAGTTGAGAATCATGATGGAGGTGAACATATTGGTTTGGACATACATGATGATTAGGGTTATGATGCTTATGGTTCTGGATTGGTACCTTCAAGTTTGTATCTGAAAAGCCATAGATCACAATGCACTGCCCTACTAGAGGAATCATATCCAAGAAGACAAGCAATCAAGTAAAAATCAAACAATCATAGAACCCAAGAAGAACCACGGGTCCATTTCAGGACTAGGCAAACCAAAACTAGAGGATAAAATCTTTAGATAATTGGTGATAACCCCAGTTTAGAGAAAAAATTTGCTAAAAACCCCATTTGATATTTTTTTAAGGTTATAACCCCATTTGATAGGTTTATTTGGCTGATGTATTAAGAAAAAGACTAAAATGCCCCTGATTGGTAATCTTTTTTATTGGCATGGTGGTGGCGGCGGCAGACGGCGCGGTGGAGTCGTCGGAGTTGGGATCCGGCGATCAAAGGGTTGATCGGCGTTGGGGAAGGAGGAGGAAATGACAGGATGACCTCTTGAGGCTTATGGAAGCGTCAGGAGGTCACGAGGTGGTGGGGGGCGGTGGTGGCTACGGATGGCATGGTCGTCGGAGTTGGGATCCGGCGATCCAGACCTTGGATCCGGCGATCCAAACCTTGATCGAGGCTGGGGATGGAGGAGGAAGCGACGGGGTGACCTCCTGAGGCTTATGGAAGCTTCAGGAGGTCACGAGGCGGCGGAGGGCGGTGGTGCTGGCTGTGGTGGCTGCGGATGGCATGGTCACCGGAGTTGGGGTTCGACGATCCAGGCCTTGATCGAGGCCGGGGATGGAGGAGGAAGCGGTGGGGTGACCTCCTGAGTTTTATGGAAGCTTCAGGAGGTCACGAGGCGGCGGAGGGCGACGGTAATAATGGATCTCGTCAGCGCTGGATTTGGGTTTAAGGCATCGGCGTCAATGGAGGCGGTGTGGAGGGCGGTGGATGTTGCAGGAGGGTCAGGGGTGATGAGGGGAGGTGATTCGTGGTGGTTTCGAGGTGTGGGATTGCCGGAGTGGCGAACCGCGACGGCGGCTCGCGATCGAGCTGCTTGAGCTGATGGCGAGTCGGGACGATGAAGTCCCAGCTTGTGGTCGGCTTGGGGCGAGCCGGACCGAGTTGGGGGGTGGAGAGAGGAAGAGGAGAGAGAAAAACTAGGACAATAGGAGAAAAGGGGTAGAAAAATAGGGGGAAAGTGGTAGAAATATAGGGAAAAATATGGTAAAAGATAAAGAAAATTACAGAAGAAAAGTGGAGGTGACTGAAGAGACTCTTGCTGGAGACTTTCAGCCAATTAAGTTGTAATTTGAAGAGTTAAAAAGATGAAAATACATCAAAGATGAAAATGCATTTAGAAAGATGAAAATGAATTTAAAAAGATGAAAATAGAGTTAAAAAGATGAAGATGCATGAAAGATGAAAATGCATTAAAAAGATGGAAATGAATTCAAAAAATAAAAAATACATTTAAAAAGATGAAAATAGAGCTAAAAAGATAAAAATAAAGTTAAAAGGATGAAAATACATTTAAAATGATGAAAATGGAGTTAAAAAGATAAAAATGCATGTAAAAAGATGAAAGTGAATTTAAAATGATTAAAATATATTTAAAATATTAAAATGCATTTAAAAAGATGAAAATGAATTTAGAAAGATGAAAATGAATTTTAAAATATGAAAATGCAGGAAAGATGAAAATTAATTTTAAAAAATAAATATTCATGTAAAAAGATGAAAATGCATTTAAAAAGATGAAAATGAATTAAAAAAGATGAAAATACATTTAAAAAGATGAAAATGCATTAATAAAAGGTGAAAATCAATTTAAAAAGAGAAAAATAAAGTCTAAAAGATAAAAATGAAGTTGAAAAGATGAATATGCAAGAAAGATAAAATTGCATTTTCATCTAACTGATCATTTTCTTCTTTCTGATTTATTTTCATGTTTCTGTTCATTTTCATCTTTCTGATCCATTTTCATCGTTCTGATATATTTTCATCTTTGTTGATCTAATTTGGATTTAAACTGGATCAAGTCGGGCTGGATCAGATTCGATCTGATCGGACCAGATTGCTTGGCTTGGTGGAACCAACTCAGACCCAACCAGCTCAGGGAGAGCTGCTCGTCTGATCTGGTCCAATCTGGCTAGGAGGGGGGGGGGGGGGTCAATTTGTTCAGATCAAGCTCAAGTGCTCAACATGATCTAATCAATTCAGACGGGCTCAACCCGATGCAGGACTTGGAGAAGAAGGCAAGGCCGATCGAACGGCTGAGAGAGCTATGGCCATGGTCAACTGCAAGGACGGATCGGCGATCGACGACGCCGGTAGGGATGAAGTCGTGGTGGCCTAGGGACTCGATCCACGGTGCTGGATTTACGGTGGCGCCGCCGTAAATGGTGGATCTAAGGAGGCGGCGATGGTGCTTTGGGAGAAGGGAGGCAGTGCTTGGTCGTCGGATCTAGCCGGAGGATGGCCGGAGAAGGGTGGGAGGGAACTCGGGTACCCAAATTCGGGGTCGGATGGGACCGGGGAGGTCGAAAATAGCTGTGTAGAGGGCGACGGTGCCGAATCTGTGAGGAGGGTGACGGTGCCGAATCCGTGAGGAGGGCGAAGCTCAGGGTTGGCTCTTAACGAAGACAGATGCTGAGGGAGGTCTGACGGCGTCGAGGTGTCGTCGAGGGTTGTCCAAGAAGGCGGAGACTTCATGCGCGCCGGTTCAGGAGGCTAGACGGTGCTGGAATGTGAGGACCTGCCCCTCTTTTTCCTTTGGCTTGTTTTTGACCCAAGGGCAATTTGAGAAATTGCGCCTTGGCGGTCGTTTCACACGGGGTGTGAACACGCAGACCTTGTTTGGTGCTTGTGGTTGTTAGAAAGGTTAGGTGGACCCGAGGTTGGGGGTTTTGGACTTGGGCCTGTGTCCCAGCCCAAGTTTGTCTTTCAGGGCTCAGAAGATCGATCACCTAGGGGTGGAGATCGATCCTGTGGCTAGCAAGATCGATCCCGCATGCAAGGATGATCGATCCTGCCTGTGCCTGGAAGTCTTTGTCGGTGGCTTTCGAAGGACGGCCACCGCGGTGGCCGTCGCTTCCCCTGTCAGGGGAGGGGAGACTTTTGCTCCCCTCCTTTGCCTTTCCCGCGGTTTCTCCGGCTTTCCCCGGCCTTACCCCCCTTCCCCTCCCCCTCCTTTCTTCCCCTCTTCTTCTTCTTTCCCGCGAATGCTCTGCTTCTTCCCCTGTTCCGACCGCCCCTTTCTCTCCTCCGTTCTTCCTCCTCCGGCCACCTCTCCTGGAGCTTGAAGGCTCGTTGGGTTCGTGGCGAGGCGAGGAAGATCCCTGGCTAGGCTTCGTGGATCGAAGCTGCTCTGAGAAGGTAGGGTTCTTCTTCTAAAACTCCGGCTGTTTGAGGGTTTTGAATCCGGGTTTGGTTTTGCTTTAATCTCCTTGAGGAGTTGTTCTTCCCCGGTTTTGAGGCCTTGAGTAGCCTCGTGGTACTCAGATCTACCAGCCCACCAAGTTTGGTGAGGCTTGGTTGCGTTTCCGGCGGTTCTCCGGCCGGAAGCACGCCGGAACCCATCTTTGGGTGATCGATCCTTCTGGGAGGAAGGATCGGTCTTCTGGTGTTGGCTTGCTGCGCCCAGCATATGATCGATCTTCTTATGGGAGGAGATCGATCATGGGGCCTGGGTTAGCAGGGATACCCTTCGTCCCGAGAAAGATCGATCCTCCTGGGAGGAAAGATCGATCTTCCTTGGTGCGACTGGAAGGGCGCCCTCTGTCTCGAGAAAGATCGATCTTCCTGGGAGGAAGGATCGATCCTTTTTGTCTCGACAGTGAGGGAGGCTCACTGTTACTTAAGTGATCGATCCTTCCCTTGGTGAGGATCGATCCTTTAGTCGCGGCGAGGGTTTTCTTGGGTTTTGCCCGCGGAGCTTCGCATGTAAGCAGTTTTGACGGTTTTGCCCTTGGGGCTTCTATTGTTTTACATTATTGCTTATGTTTACTGCTTTATGGGTAACCGAGGGAGTAATGAACCCTCGGGAATGCTTAGAATAATGGGCCATGGGTTATGCCCTTTTACCGCTTTATGGTGAACCGAAGGAAGTCATGATCCTCGGGAGTGGTTAGTATAAATGGGGCGAAGGTGTGCCCTTGGTATGCTGTTTGTTATTGCTTTACTTATTCTTATCATGCCTTGCTTCCTGAGCATTAGACATGCTAGGTTAGACTGGGTGGGGTTGACCCGTGGACTCCGGTGATCAATGACTAAGTGGTTGACGCCGTTACCCCGGTAAGGGTGTCCTACAAGTATCGTCCGGCCCACCCTGTGTCAAGGACCGTCGGAGGTAGCCCAATCCTTGAGCAGTGGCTATCGGAGGGACGTAGGTTGGACAGGAACCCTGGGGGGGGAAAGACATCGATGGGATCGATGGACTCCCTGGCTAGGCTTAGTCTTGGGTCAAGAGTTAGGGGTCCTGTTGGCCCTGTGGCTTGGAGTACTGAGAGGTGGTAGTCTTAATCTCGGTCGTTCCGCCAAGTGTGGAGATCCCGCTTGGGGAAAGGTGTCCTACCAGTAGCGTCATGTCCACCCTGGGTCAGGGATTGTCGGAGTTGCCCACCCCTGAGCAGTGGTCGTCGGAGGGGCGTACTTGGGACAGGAATCCTTCGGGTTAGTGACGGGATTTATGGGATCCTTGGCAAGCCTAGGTACTTGGCCTCAGAGTTGGTTCGTTGGGTTTACCTTCTTAGCGAGAGTGGTAGAGTAGGACCCTGCTGAGCTGTTGCTCATTCCTACCTGGACTGTGGTGTTTGCAGGTGCGGGTCCTCGTTCTCCTCCGGTGCTTCCCCGTCGCCCGTCCCGTGGTAGCGCGCTGGCACCTGACCATGTCTGAGGGTCAGGATGGTTTTGTTTGCGCCTTCGCGGAGACCCCGGTGGGTGTTGTAGTTTCTTTTTGGGGACTGTTGATCCCTTGTAGCTTGTTGTAGTAAACTCTGTTTAACGCTATTATTACTGTTTTGTAATAGTTGTTAATAGATGTTGTAGTAGCTTGCTTCCGCTTGTGCCTGTTGGCAGCTGTCTCCGCCAGTTGGCCGTAGTCTCAACTGTTTTCGCCAGTTGAGGCTGTAGTCGTAGGCTTTTCCCCTTGCGGTCCCGGCCCAGATGCGCTCTGCGGGTCGGGGCGCGACATGGAAGGCCGTTGGCCTGTGGGTTTAGGTGGAGGCGGCGCCGGATCTGAGAGAGGGGAGGAACTCGAGTGACGCTTACGGCGTGGAGGGCGATCGGACATCGTCGGGGAAGGGGAGATCGCCGGGAAGGGGGTGGTGGGCAGAGTGGATAGCCGGTGGAGAAGGTGAGTATTCTCTCGCCGGAGGAGAGAAGAGAGAAAAGGCTGGAATAAAAAAATAAAAATAAAATAAGGGTATTATGGGTATTATTGTCTTTTTGAGGTGTTTTGGGCTTATTAACCTAAAAACAATGAGTATGGGGTTTTTGATAAGAAGCATGGGGTCTTGGACAAGGATGAGGCTAGATTTGGGGTTCTAGCCAAATACCCCTTAAATCTTATGGCTATAAGTTAGACATGTCGACTTAACAGACGATTTCACACATTCCAAGGTTTGAGAATGGTGTAGAGGAAGTGATGGCAGGATGTGTGCTTGGAGATGTAAGAAGGCGCCTGACTATGTTGGCCCGGGATGTGGGTCATAGGAGTGGCCTGGAGTAGGTGCGGTTTGTAGCTCGTGATATATATATTATCTATGTCTGTTTGAACGGTTACTTCCGAATCTATTTTCAGTGGTGGTGGTAGAGTCCTAGATCAATACCGCAGTGTGCTTAAGCCTGATGTAGCTGAGGCTTTAGTTTGTACACGTGATTGGTTATATGATCACAAAGGTAAGCTAGCAGCTGATTGAATGAAGTTAATTGTACATTGTCTATCATAACCCAATTATACATTTCATGTAGATAATTTGACTACTTTGGATGATCTTACTGAGGATGTGATGACTTCAAATTTCGGCAATGATGGCGATGAATCGGGACAATGCTCTACCACTACTTAGTAAATGTATTTTGATCCCATGAACTTAGGTTTTTATCTCGTATCTTCAAATTTGTCATGATCAAATAACCCCAGTATAGCTGATTGTCAATTTACTTGTTTGTGGCTCCAAGTTGCTAGGATTATAGACAATTGATAATATGCACATAGATTTTTCTAATTTCTTTCTTGTGTATTATTCTCGCTCCACTTGATTTTAGGTTAGAAAGTACAATTTGACTCGTATTTGCTGGCCATAGATTTTTCTGTGAATCCTGTTAGTGATCGCACTTTTTCTTAATTTCTTTCTTTGTTCTTATTCTTCGTTTTTTTGCTCTCTTTCTTTGTTCAGATGACCTGCTCTATGGTATTATGGGATAACTTAGTTTATCTTTGTACCAGTATAAGATACTTAGCTTAAGAAGATGTTTGTTGGGCTGTTTAATGGCAGAAAAAAGATATCTGCTTAATTTATCTCGTATCATTTTGGCAATGCATTCTCTCTACTATGTAATCTAGTTCATTGCTATGGATTAGTTGATAACCTAATTCATTGCTGTACATATTTTGCTGTAGATCTTATGTTGCATTTATCAACCTAATTCATTGTTGTAGATTAGTTGATAATCTTATATTGCATGTATTAATTTATTACAGGTGCTCCATTATTCTATATATCAAGTGGTTTGGGCTGATATGGACTTGTTTCGCAGATAATTTGATGTGATCTCGTCTTATCAAGGAGAATTGAAATAAATTGTAATTTTATTGTTTAGATCGGATGATTTGGATGTAATTGAAACAAATTGTAATTTTATTGCTTACTAATTGCCTGATGTGATCTCGTTGCATCACATCATGGTTTTGCTGATGGTTTGGATGTAATTTTATTGTTTACTATTATGGCTTATTATGATTCAGGTTGCAATTTTATTGTTTTTATCAAGCTATCATTGTTTGATTTAATTTATAGGTGTTTGATTGTTGTTAAACAGTTCAACCCGACCCAAACCCAACCTGACCCGACCCGTTTAATAAACGAGTTAGGCGGTCCGGTCGGGTTGACCCATTTATAAATGAAATGGGTTTGGGTTTATAAACATGACTCATTTATTAAACAGATCGGGTTCAGATTAAACATATGGGTCGGGATATCTTGTCACGATCCGACCCGACCCATGACCTAAATTGCCATCCCTGCTCACAGCCTCATCCAGGGGAATCCCCTTCACTTTGCTTGCACCCTACCCTCCCCAGAACGAGAATAAAAGGTCCAGGACCGAAGAAAATCTCAAGCAAAGCAGGAGGAATAAGCACTTTAATTACGTGTAGCAATGTGATGGGATTGGCATCTCTAGATGCCATGCTTAACAAGGCAGGCATTAAAAAAGTTGTCTTTTTTTGCAAATAACCCAATAGAAGTTAGTAATTACGAATCGACCCTGTAAGTCTGTGACTTGAAGATGGGGAAAGAAACCATACTCGGTTAGACAACAAATATGCAATTCTTCAAGTCTTAAGGGTGTTTTCTGCAAACCCACCCAAGAACTCCTCTATATAAACCCCCCAACCAGGCCACCAACTTTGCCATCATAACTCCCTCAGCTCTCTTCCCCTTCTTCTTGTAAGATTCAGGCACCACTTCACTTTAATTTCTCTCTTTTTCGGCCATTAATTTTCTCCATCTTCCTTTCCTCATTTGGGTCTTGGAAAATACTTTCATTGTTTTCGATCTGTTTATTTATTTTTTTGTAATGTGCTTTAGAATTTTGCTTTAAAATACTAGAAAATGAGTTTGGTTTGCAACGTTGAAGAACTATTTTATGAAAAATAAAAACATAAAAATGGTTAAAATGGAAATTTGGTGTTTTCATATTTTCTGGAAATTAAACAAGCTTCTTATCTGGTTTTAACTTTGTTTTCTGTTTGTATTTTGGGTCCCAAGTATTCCATACTTTAAAGTCTCAAATATCATGTTGTATTTAGATAAATCATAGAGTATAGCATATTAATTAAATGCTGCATGCATGGTTTTCTCAAACGCTCTTTTTAATTAGCTCTTTCTTGTCAAATTAATCAGGGAATCAATTTGATCGGGTTTAAATTTCATAATAATCGGACCATTATTAGATTAGATAAGATGGTAACTAATTATTGAATATTGCATCATCAGGTGCAAATCTTGCAGCGGAAAAGGAGCCTGGTGGAGGATTTTGAGTTGTGGGCTTTTCTATTAACTTGGTTTTGAGGTAGGCGACTTCTACTTTTTTATTTATTTTACAAAGCTTATATCTATATACATGAAAATTCGAATTAATTTGGGAAAAAAATACTTTATGTCTGTGGTTTACATTGAAATCTGGAAACTCTTATCTTTTCCGTTGAAAAGGTGTATTTGTAGTGTTTGACTTAATTTCAGTTGCGATGAATTCCTGTAAGGCATGCAGTAATGTCTCTTTGGGTGCCGCTATGGCCGATGGAAGTAGGGGTGGGCATTCGGTTTTCAGTTCGATTTTCGGTCTAAAACTGAAAAATAAAAAAAAATTCGATCCAAAATTTCAAGAACCGAACCGAATTTATCCACTAAACCGATTCGAACTGAACCGAACTGAAATAATTCGATCCATTTTTATAGAAACTGAACCGAACCAAATTCCATGGAAACCGAACAAAAACCAAAATTTAATCGAACCGAACTAATTCTATTCTCTCTTCTCCCACCTCTGTTCCAATCGCGACCCCCTTCCACTCCAAGCTAATACATGGCCGGCCCGACTTCATCGCCGGCCATCCTTCGCCGGATCTCCATCGACCCATGCATCTCGCTCTCTCCCGTATCCTTCTCCGTTGCCGTCCCCCTTCACACTCGCCATCACCGATCTCCTCCCGCTCAAATCTTCCTCTGTCTCACACGCCGTCCGACCCCGCCGACCTCAACCTCTTTCCACCAAGCTTCGCCGCCAGCTTCTCTCTTCTTTCCCAATTTCTCTCTTTCATTCCCCGCAGGAGCACAACCCCTTCTCCTTTCCACCGCCGCCTGACTTCCTCGTTGACCACACTACTGTCGGACCATGCGGATCTTATCCCCCCCTTGCATCACCGCCATTGCATGCCTCTCATTTTCCCGCCGAAGACCCTCTTCCTCCCTCTAACTTCCAGATTGCAAAGACCTGTACAAAACTCCGGTTTTTCAGTTTTAACCCAAAATTAAAATAAAAAACCGAACACGGAACTTCTTGAAAATTAAAAACCAAACCAAACCGATTGAACCGGAAAACCGAACCGAACGAACTGAAATCCTTCGATTTGGTTCGGTTTTTCGGGGTTTCGGTTCGGTTCTGCTCACCCCTAGATGGAAGTACAGGGCATAGCAAAAGATATTCGGTTGCATGCTCTTCAGTTTGATTACATTTCTTTTTCTTCATGTTTCTAGAGATCGTAATGTTAGAGCGGATTATATCACTTGGTTTTGTCGATCTTCTAGGTTGCCTTTCTCGACCTGTGATGGCGGGGTAGAGGCTTTGAATTGTTTGATGTAAACATTTTTGTACTAGCTTTTGGGCTCATCTCATCAAAAAAAAAAGAAAAAGTCTCCCTAGAGGTACCAAATCCTTGCAAATAACGACTAAATTGCTATTAAAGGAGACCAGCTTTACTATTTGGATCAAGTCTAATGTGATGAGTCGTGATATGTTTTGTTTTATCCAAATAGAACTAAAACACCAAATTGACTATAATTGACTAGGTGCTCAATCGACAGTTCAGTTAACTCAATCTAGTCCTATTTAGGCTGCAGCTTAAATAGACGCTATGTAGTTTAGGAAAGATGCTGATAGAATCTAGGCTTGTTATATAGTCTCCGGTAGGCTTAAAAAGTCTTGGCTGAGAAAGGACTCGAAATCTTGAGCCTTATCCAATATTAAGAGGAAACAAATATAGATTGAAATTAACTGGCTGGATACACTAAACTTGACTTGATCTGATTTAAACCAGATTGGAAAGGCACTAGCGCGCAGGAGACCAGATTTTAAAAGACTTGGGCTTGAAAGATTTGATAGCTTCGGATTAGGAAAGAGGTGGTGAATCCATCAAAGACTGATTTCAACGAGCTAGACAAGGAAGGAAAGCTTAATTAGATGTATTAATCCAGAGTTGCCTTAACAAGTTGCTAATCCGATCCAGCCAAATAAGAAACAAAAGAACACAAAGATGATCAACGAAGTACCTTAGCTAATTAGCTTCGATCACTGGATCCAAGATCCACTAGAGACGAAACAGACACTATGGCATGCAGCAATGGAGCAAAAGATGAAAAGAGTTTTTTTTTTTTTTGATTAGATGAGCCTGTAGGCTAGGACTAGCACAAACTATCTAACAGATCCAAACCATCATTGTTGGACCAGACAAACCCCGATCCAGCAATCCGACAGGCACGAGCAATAACATCTGAAAAGAGTTTAACTATAGAAGAAATTCAGAAAATTCTGATCATATTCAGTACTGTAAATAGAAACTTTAGGAGAGTTAATTGCCACTTTAGGAAGTGATTGACACACAAAAACAGAAACATTAACAAGCCTTCATCTGAAACATAAACATTAACTCGTAGATCGTAGATCACTTAACAAAATCCTGTAGTCAAATTAACATGCTATCATACATGACTTTAGCATTCATTCATTCTAGAAGCACATGAATTAATAACACAATAAAACCCATGCGCATGAATGAATACCCATTGAAAAGTTATCCTCTCTTAAACATACAACACCAACATTATCATTGTTTTCAATCTATTTGTTTTCATTTTTTTTTGCATTACGCTTTAGATTTCAGTTTTCAATTACTAGAAAATTGTGTTTGGTTTTCAACATTGAAAAGCTATTTTCTTAAAAATGAAAACATAAAATGATTAAAATGCAGACATGTTTGGTGTTTCCATAATTTCTGAAAAAGAAGCTTCTTGCTCCGTAAAAAAAAATATTTTTCAGAAGAAACAAAGCTAACACAGTTTTAGGATTGTTTTCTGCTTGTATTTTGGGTCCCAAATATTCCATACTTTAAAGTCACAAACATCACATTGTATTTAATTACATAAATTATAGAGTATAGAATGTTAATTAAATGCAGACATGCATGGTTTTCTCAAAAAACTCTTTTTTAATTAGCTCTTTCTTGTCCAATTAATCAGCGAATTAATTTGATTAGGGCCAAGTATTATAATCCAACAATCATGATTAGATTAAAGGGTTTTTTACATATATATCCTCAAAAAACTTTCAAATTACGTATTTACCCCTACATTCTTCATATTTTCATATATACCCCTGAAAAGTCTAAATAATCTCAAAAATACCCTTCGGGTTAGTTGCCGTGGAATCAAATGGGAATATTCCATAACGCCGTTAACGACGTGGTGTTAAATTACCTTTTTGCCCCTCATACTGTTCATCTTCCCCGTCGTCATCTCCGGCGACCTTCGCCGGAGAAGATCCAAAAACCTCGAATAATGCCACGAAAAATGCCCAAAAATACATGGAAAAACCTGGAATCAACAAGGAAGTTTATCTACACCAAAAAGAAGAAAAAAATTGATGATTACCCAACTCTATAGTCGCTGGAAAAAGGGGGGGCGTCATCTCCGGCGACCTTCGCCGGAGAAGATCCAAAAACCTTGAAAAATGTCACGAAAAATGCCCAAAAATACATGAAAAAACCCGGAATCAATAAGGAAGCTTATCTACACCAAGAAGAAGAAGAAAAATCAACGATTACCACTCAAATCTCAAAAAAATTCAGCGAAAACCCCTTTTTTTCTTCTATGTTTTTGTCCATTTCTTTCTCTCTTAAACTCCTCCTTCTACTGGCTTATAGTGAGAAATAGTGGGGAGAAGAAGGGGATAAGAAGGGGAAGGAGATCAGTAAACTTCGCCGGCTTTTGGCCGACACTTTTGGCCGCAAAATGGCGTCGGCGGTGAAAACTGAGAATTTGCAAAAAAAAACCCTAAAAAACCCATAATTACACAAAAATCTCATAAATTTACAAAAAGCCCCTTAAAATATGATATAACCATGGTTAAGTTACTTAACCTCACGGGAGTTGACGGAAGGGTATATATGTGATCACTTAAACTTTTGAGGGATATATATGAAAATATGAAGAATGTAGGGGTAAATCCGTAATTTAAAAGTTTTTTGAGGATATATATGTAAAAAACCCTAGATTAAATGGTAATTAATCATTGCATATTGCATCATTAGGCGCAAATCTTACAGCGAAAAAGGAGCCTGGTGGAGGATTTTGAGTTGTGGCCTTTTCCATTTACTTGCTTTTGAGGTAGGCGACTTCTACTTTGTTGTTTATTTTACAAAGCTTATATCTATATACATGAAATAGTACCTTATTTTATTGGAAATAGTTTCCCGCACTTTTGAGGTGGTCCTCCATATATAGTAATTATTTGGATTCCAATCTGATCTCTTTGTTACAGCTGAACCAGCTAGTGCTACTCTTGGAACTCTCTTCATCTTCAACTTCTTCTTCATAGAAGACAGCCATCTTCTTCTGTTTCTCCTCTGTTTTACTCTAAGTCGGAGCGATGGCAATGATCCCGAGTGAGTTCGTCTCCAAGTTCGCCGATGTGCTGATAAAATATGCCCAAGATGAGGCTGTCATGCTCCATGGAGTGCCGAGCGAGATCGAGAGGCTTCATAAAAGGCTGGGCCTTATACGTGCACTGCTCGTGGATGCCGAGAGGAGGCAGAGCCAGGAAGACGCCATCAAGCACTGGCTGAACGGGCTCAAAGATCTCATGTACGATGCCGATGATATTATTGACGAGATCGAGATCGAAAACAGCAAGCGCTTGGCGGCGGCATCCTCCTCCTCCTCTTCTTCTTCTTCTTCAGCAGGGCAGCTGGTACAAAATGTAACTAACCCTTCTCACTTTTTCCTCTCTATGTTATCTTATATACCTATGCGGGATCGAAGTTCCATTTAAGATATGTGATACAACATGAAAGCATATTGCCACCTCTATTGACAAAATTTCCATATTTTCCTAGCAGGTAAAATGTTTCCGGTCTCCCTTTTCCTGCATCGGATTTCGTCACCGGATTGGAAAGAAAATAAAAAATCTAAACACCAGGCTGGACGAAATCATCAAGGATAAAAATGATTTCAATCTTACACCATTTACTCACGATGATCAAAATAGAAGACCCGCTCCATTAACAAGTCGACGAATCACGTCGTCTCTGGTCGAACCTGATCTTGTGGGCGCAAGAGTAGAAGAGGATACCAGGACCTTGGTGAAGTTGCTGTTAGCGGTGGATCATCATCACAAGATGTGTGTTACCCTCGCCATCGTTGGCATGGGGGGGATAGGCAAAACTACCCTCGCCCAAAAAATCTTCAATGATGAGATGGTGCAAGATCACTTTCACATGGTCAAACCTTTGTGGATTTGTGTTTCTCAAGATGTTAATGAAACCAAAATCTTAAGGGAGATCATACAACATGTAGGAGGTGATCCTGGTGAGAATCAAGATCGGGCATATCTCGAAGTGAAGCTTCACGAAGTTGTAAGGAAGAAGATGATCTTCCTTGTATTGGATGATGTGTGGGATGCATCATTGTGGCAGAATTTGTTAAGAAAGCCCTTGCAAAGTTGTGAATATCGGAGCCGAATTATTATCACCACCAGATCTATGAGCGTAGCCAAGGGCTTTGGTGCCATACATCTTCATAGTGTGGAGAAGTTGTCTGTCGAAGATGGCTGGTTGTTGCTTTGCAATTCAGTTTTCTGGAAAGATGATGACAATGATAAGAAACGTGAATTGAGAGATATTGGGATGAAAATCGTGGAGAAATGTGATGGACTTCCTCTGGCCATTAATGCGGTCGCTGGCGTACTGAGTACAAAGGATATGCGGTATTCTGAATGGGAGAAGGTTCTTCGAAATCCATTTTGGTCTCTCAATAATATTCCTGAAGGAGTTTTGGGAGCTTTATACTTGAGCTATGAGAATTTACCACCTTATCTCAAGCCATGTTTTCTTTACCTTGCATTGTATCCTGAGGATTGGTCTGTCCACGAGTTTCACATTATACAACTTTGGTGCTCTGAGAGTCTCGTGGAACCATTCCCAAATTTGACAATGGAGGAGACGGCAGAAGAGTATTGGAAGGAACTAATACAAAGGAATCTTTTGCAACCAGATCCTGGTCACTACGACCAAAGAGCTTGCAAAGTACATGATCTTGTGAGATCTCTAGCACAATATCTAGCACATGATGAAAGCTTCTGTGGAGACGCAGAACGTTTTACTGACATGATGAAATCATCTAGTTCTTCTTCGATGAAGCCACGTCGTCTATTCATTCGAGATGATGAGGAAGGAAACTACATTACTGACATCATCAGGCAGCAAACATCATTGAGGGCACTAATGATTTCTAATGTTCAAAAACTTCAATACACTGATTTTAAATCTCTCAAGTGTCTGAGGATCTTAGATCTTTCCGATTCACCCTTGGAGGAGTTGCCAGGTTCGATAGCTAATCTTGTTCATTTAAGATTTTTAAGTCTCGGAAACACTAATTTGAGAGAGATACCTGAATGCATTGGCGATCTTTGGCATCTACATTACTTATATTTGAGCGAATGTGAAAACTTATACTGCCTTCCTGCAAGAATTGTCATGCTGCATAACCTCAAGTACCTTGCTCTCGAAGGCACTCCAATCGATGGAATGCCATTGGGCATGCGAAGGCTCCACCGACTTACAAAACTTTGGGGATTCCCTGCCGCTATGAATGGAGAAAGGGTTGAAAAAGGTGGGGGTTCTACATTGGAAGATTTGGGATCTCTTTCCAAGCTCACTGATCTCTCAATAAATAATTTAGAAAGGGTCTCCAGCAGAGGTGACGCAAGGTTAGCATCTTTGAAGGACAAACATCATCTCCGGACACTTTTCTTGCGCTGCACTCCTTACAACTCAGAGATTGAGGAGACATGTACTGATCATGCAGATGACTCCATCAAAAAAATAGAAGAGCTATTCGAGGAGCTATGTCCCCCTTCATCATTAGAAGTGCTTGAGATTAAAGGTTATTTTGGCCTTGAGCTCCCTAGTTGGATGAGGATGTTATCGACGTCACCACTATTTCCTGCATTGAGGAGGATAGACTTGAAAAGATGCAATCACTTTGTGCATCTCCCACCAGCCTTGGGCCAGCTACCGCTGCTGGATTACTTAAGAATCTCAGGTGCATCGGGAGTCACAAGCATCGGACCTGAACTATTTTTTGGCATGAACGATGGTGGTCCTCAACTTTCTTTCCCTTCCTTTCCCATGCTTGAGGATTTAATTCTAAAGAAAATGCCAAACTGGAGGGAATGGCAATGGGTTGGAGAGGGAGATCAAGAATTACGACTACCATTGCCGCAACTAAAACCACTGCCTCGCCTCCAATACCTCTCCATTAACAGGTGTCCGAAGTTGAGGTCTCTCCCGACGGAACTCATCAATCATGCAGTTATGTTGCAAGAGTTGTACATACGAGAAGCCAACAGCTTGAGAGAGATCAAGAACCTCAGGTTTATTAAGAAGCTTGTAATTGTGCATTGCCCCATGCTAGAGAAAGTGTCAAATCTTCCTAATCTGAAGTCGCTAGAAGTCGAGGGCGACTGGAGAAACCTGAAGAATGTGGTGGGTATGGATGCCCTGCAGCATCTGGAATTACTTGGCCCAGATGTGGAGTCCCTGCCAGAGTGGTTATTAGCAAGCAGCAGTAATACTGCTAGTACTAGTGCAACAGGAGGAGAATTGCAGCAGCAGCAGCAGCAGCAGCAGTTTGGTACTCTGCAGAAGCTGTACATTAAAGGCAGCGTCAATCTGCTCTCCAGGTGTCTTGTGGATGGGCCGGAGTGGCCAAAGATCAGAGACATCCCCCAAGTTAAAGCCAAGGACTTCGACGATGATGGATCAGCCTACTTCTCCTACACCAAGGCTCCCTTCGCCTTCGACACCAATTTAAAACGATGATCATCTATTTCTCTGAATTGTTTCTGTGTGGTTTCTACTGGTCTAATAATTGGTAAGTCTTGCTAGTATATACATCATGAGTTGCTATCATTTTTCATGTAGATATGTAGAGGTTTCCTTCCCTTTTGGTCAAATAATTTTTATGAAATCACAATGCTGGGTAGTTTTGACTGAAATGATTTTTAATGTTTATACTTTTTTGTTGTGTTATAATTTGTATTCAGGAACAATATGGGAAATCGATTGGGATGGCTAGTATAGCTGCAGATATGTTGGTAGGCTGGAAAAGGTTTGCAGTTATGTTATTGATCATGTAAGTTATGTAATTGACTATTTGTGATCAAAACTTGATTAGTGCATTAGTGTGTAACTAGGACACATTCATTGAAATAGCAAGAGCCAATGTGTGCATAAGCAGATAGATGTCCAGCAGTCAAGGTTGCAAAAATACTTGAAGTTTGCATGATGAAGCTGGAAGACCAGTAGCTTGTGGATCAAAAGAAGCAATAGACTGATGAGAGCTGACATAGAAGGAGGCTCTGCTACCTTCTTCCCCAAAAGCACATAAACCAAGCTCTTAAAGGTTGACTAGACAGAAATGCAGCTGACAGATGGAGCTCACTCAAAAAGATGCTCTGTTCTCTTTTCCTTTCAAGCTCAACAGCCAAGTGAAGTTGAAATAGGAAATGCTGGAGCTCAGTCGAGGAAGTATTGCATCCTTGCATGGTTCAAGAATCAAGATCTGAGAAGGAACTAAAAGCTTGAAGGGAAGGCCAGCTGGCTAAGGAAAGGAAAGAAGCTGAGGTCTTAGATATTGAGTTGATATAAAGCAGGAAAGGTATGCTGGTTAAAAGAGGGGAGGAGCAACGTATCCAAGGAGCTTAGTTTCCTCCAGCTTTGGTACATGTGCTGCAATTTCTTATGCAAGAGAATTCATCATCCTTGTGCCGGTTCAAGGAGCATTGAAGCTTTCCTCATCCAAGCGTGGGAGAGGAGCAGGAGAAGTGAAGGTAGATTCCTTCACCCTTGGTGGATTCCAAGGAACCGGATGAGTTGCTGAAGACAGGATTCTTCAAGCTTTCCTCAACCAAGTGTGGGAGAGGAGCACCTGATAGCATTATGAGGATGGGGTGTTGAATCATCAAAGATAAGTACAGTAGAGCAACTTAATATGGCGAACAAGTAGTCCATGTATCTGTACCTCTTCTATCAGTAGTGCAAGGTTTGGGACTTTGGGTGATCTCCGATAAAGGACCCGCGTGGTTTTTTTCCCAGTTGAGTTTTTTCCACGTTAAAATCTTCCTGTGTGTGTGATAGAATACCGTTGTCTTCTTACTTCACTGCAACAACTAGGCAATCACACCACACACCTGATCAGCCCCTCTTGTGTTCGATGTTATGTCTGTGAGATAATTTATAAGCTGCTAGTGTTATATAATTGATGATACTTAGTGTGTGAGTGTTAAATGCTTACTAGAGCCAGTATTGGTGATTTCTAGGGGTCCTTTTTCTTCAGATCATGAGATGGTCATCTATCTTATGGCATTCTGAAAAGGGGCCTAGACTTTCAATTGTGTGTATCTATCTTGTTTTGTGTAATTGCTCACTCTCGTACTTCTAAAGCTATTAGTATTCGGAATTTTTGAAAGCTATTAGCATAGCTGCAGATATATATTGACATTGTATGTACTCGTTTCCTTCACAGCTCTGCTTTCTTGAACTCTCAAAGCTGGGCAGTGATCTGACATGAATTGTAACATTTGGTAATATGTCCAAATGAGTTTCTGACTGATATACCAAGCAGCTTGCTTAATAAGTGTCGTTAATTTTCTGAATGGAAGAGAAGCTTGGCTGCCACATGCAGTTGGAGCATATTTAAACTAAATGATTATTAGATGCTCTGCTGCATATTTGGTAAGGTCTGATGCTTAATTTTCTTGTGCTTTTCAGATGTTGCATGACTGTTATGTTGCCAATGTGTTTCTTAAGTCCTCTAGGCCTCCAGCAGGTAGGGAATTCGAAATTTGGGTTCAAATTTGTCTCTAATTGGAAATTGGCATCACTTTATACTTCTTCTGTATTTCCATCCCTTTGCTTGCTTTGAATGTTTCAATATTTAGTTTTTCGATTCTTCTGGCAGTTAAAGCTTACTTACTTCGGAAATATACACTTGCTGATGTTAGCCGTAAAGCTGATGAATGTTCTTATTTTTAGACACTTATCTAAAACGAAACCTTGGAATAACTATGCTAATTCCCGCACTCTGTCGGGATTGAGAGTTCAAAAAGCTTGTCCCTAGAACATATTCATGCAGTGTTTTATTCACCATTGCGAATCTTTTTGTCCTAGAGCTTAAGAAAACCATGATAAGCTATAGTTGGTAAGTCTTGCTAGCTGCTGGTATTGTCCTAGGTACTTTTGGTCTGAAATGACTTGTGATGTTGATGCCTTTTGTGTTGTGTATGTGATTGTTATTCAGGAGCTATATGGGAAATTGACTGGGATGGCTGGAATTAAAGCATTTGCAGTAATGTTATTGATGAGACGGTCATCTTATGCCTTTTAAAAGATCGAAGCTTCTGGGAGGACATTGGGGAGGGGCTTGCAAGACCTTAATTCTGTGTCTCTATCTTGTTTCGTGTCATTGCTCAATTAATCTCGTACTTTTAAAGCTACTATTATTCTTGAATTTCTGGAAGCTATTAGCATTTGATTCCCTGTAAAGCATAACCTGTTCTGTTTTGGCGATGATCAGCGATTAGATATTACAGCTCTGAAACTTTTGCACGCAGTGAGACCAGAGACAATACTTGATCCAAGAAATGTGCAACTCTCTGCTAGAGTACAATTGGTAGATCTTGTTGGTATGTATCATGATTGGAAAATATGGAACATTGATAGTAGTCATTCTATCTGAGTTCCTGTTTACTCACAAAGACATGTACAGAAATTTGGATCCATGATAAGATAGCTAGTGTTCATCTTCAACAAGAAATCATTGGGGGAATAAAAAGAAGGAAAACGTCTTGGGTCCACGAATCCTTGACAAAATCATCAGAAAACCTCTTTTATTCAAAGAGATTCAGTCCCACAGATATGACCCTCCAGATGGCAAAAGAAACGCCTCTGCTATATAAAGCAAAACTTGTAGGCATACGACAAAAAGTCTTCTTCCTTGCTCAGCAGCTCAGGGATATTTGTGGGCTTGCAGCCTGTTTTGAAGTCTCTATTTTCAAATCTGTTCATCGAGACCATGTGAGCAAGACAGGCGCTCTTGCCAAGCTTGGCGGAGTCCACTGTTGGCCGCTCTTATGGGTCTTTGCTCGTGTATTTGAGACACATATGTAGATTTCCCTTCTATAATTGTACAATAAACAGCTCATCAACTTGGAATTGACATGCTAAGTAAAAATAGGCTAGTGGAGGTAGAGAAGTCTTCTAAAAACAGCTAATTCTTCAACGTAAGCAATGCAATCCATAGGCATAATTGAAAGCATATGCCTGTCTGGGTCTTAAAAATTATCAAGCAATGGTGAAATCTGATTCGAGGTTCGTACTATGAGTCACAAGCGATTAAGTGTGCTCTTCTGGAGGTTCGTTGCACAGGTATCTGCAGAGTTAACTCCTTAATTGGCATGGAGATTTGGCCTTGAGAGTTGGAGACAGATCTTAGAAGCGTATGAGCGCTGTCATGCAATTTTGTAGGAGAGATTTTTTCCCTTATCCTCTGGTTTTGTAAACTCCTTGCCAGACCACGCTGCACATGAGGCACGGGACATGCCCATTGTGATAGCCTTCATACCGAGACACACAGGTATGTAATGTCGTCCATCTTTGTAACCCAACCTTTTGGCTCAACTAACCGAAAAAAAAAAAAAACTCGGCCGGCACCAAAATCCTTGTTTCATACTACATGTACAAAACAACCAATAGTTGGTGAAATTCCATTGGTCGTGAAAGATAAATGTCTATAATTGCTCAAATCTTTATTGTCTACCTTACCTTCGAGGAAGTTTCAAAAGTCTCGTATATCTTGAAGAAGCAAGGTTCATTGCTTTGGAGCACTTGGAAAGCTTTGCTGCCCCTAATATATTTAGTTTGTACACAAACGACTTAACAACTTGCCAACTACTTATTTGTTTAGTTTTCTAGTCAATGTCTTGAAATTTTATTTAATTTACGCTCTAACGTGTACATTTGTCGCTGAAACGAGTTATATGCAAGTCATTATTGGCATGTTGTTGCATATCTTATTCGACAAATAGTCTTGAAAGATCCTTATCTATTTTTCTCGCAATAGTCGAAACCAAATTGTGCGATATTCGAAAAATCCTCATTCACTGCTCAGCTGTGTATTTTCGTAAGCAATAAAGACAATGGCTAAATTACGTTTTTGGTACCTATAAAATTTTGGATATACCACTTTTGTACCTCTAATTTGATAATTACCTTTTTGATACCTATATTTAATGTATATAGCATATTTAGTACCCACCGATAGACACCGTTATCCAGACTTGACGGCAATCCGCTCACGTGGTATCACGTGAGCGGTTTTCAGTCAATTTTGACTGGTTTTCAGTCAATTTTGACGGATTGGTTTTGCCACCTCATCTTCTCCATCTCTAATCTCACTTCTCTCTCTCCTCCCTCTCTCTTCCGTGCTCTCTCTCTCCCTCCCTCTTCCGTGCTCATCACCATCTCCATCTCTGATCTCTCTCCTCCCTCTCTCTTCCGTTAGCTCTCTCCCTCCCTCCCTCCCCTGTCTCTCCATCTCTCCTCTCTGTCTCCGCCTGCCCTGCTGGATTTCTTCTCTCTCTCCTCTCTCTCTTCCGTGCACTCTCTCTCTCTCCCTCTCTCAAAAGTTTACCCAGCCACAACAACGATATTTCACACCTTATAAACATTAATAAATCCATGAATGATGGCTCTTTATACATGGATTATATAACATAAAAAACTACAAATGCTAGACAAATGACAATCTCCATCTTCGGTTCTTTTCTATCCAAGTGATCATCCATAGCAATCTCAACATGTATACTTGCAGCTTCCATAGCCTACAAAATTATCAACAGCAAGTATCACTTGGTTCCCATCATCTATGGCGTGTACCCATCATATAGAATCTATAGATACCTTACTAAAATCAGAAACAGAGTGTGAGCAAAGAGAAGAAGCTTAATTCAACCCGTGTTGACGTCCGGCCAGCACACCGAGGTTTGGCCGGAAGATCTTGCTTCAGTGGCGGAGGGCGACGATCGAGACGGCGACGTGGAGGTTCTGCATGGCGGGGATAAGGGTGGCAATGAGGGACTTGTTGGACGTGGAGGTTGTGCATTGCATGTTTGGCCGAAAGATCTGGATCTCTCTCTATACCTCTTGGTTTTCCTCATGAGATGACGGCCGGCGATCACGCCGTGGCCATTGAAGCCCACCGTCGAGTTCATCGCCAGTGACCAAGAGAGAGAGAAGAGAGAGAGAGAGCACGTAAGAGAGAGGGAGGAGAGAGAGAAGAGATATTAGATATTAGAGATGGTGATGAGGTGGCAAAGCCAGTCACGTGCAAGGCACATGACCGGTTTGCCGTTTCAAAAAATGACCTTGTTAGACGATCAGATCAAAACGAAGCGGTTTTAAAAGTATAGGTACCAAAAACATAATTATAAAACTAGAGATACTAAAGTGGTATATCCAAAATTTTACTGGTACAAAAAACGTAATTTAGCCTAAAGACAATTCAGAACTTTTTTTAGTCCTTAATCGAACCAATCAATTTTGAGAATATTACATAAATTAGTAACTCGAACCACTCAACCTAAAAAGGTTAATGGCCCGTTTGGTTTGCTGTATATACGAGGACGTATAAGATAGAATTATACATTGTCAAGGCAATACGTCGTTAGGTGTGTCAATGGAATAGTATATTGTATAATACTTTATGTTGAGGACTTTAGTAAGTTGGATGCCATATAACTATATATGACGAAATGTTTTCTGGCTTGTTTAGGAATATTTGTGGACTTGCGGCCCGCTTTGATGTCTCTACTTTTAGATTTGTTCATCGAGACCTTATCAGCAAGACAGATGCTCTTGCCAAGCTTTGCAGAGTGCCAGAGACCACTGTTGGCCACTCTTCCAGGTCTTTGCTTGTGTATTTGAGACACTTGTAGATTTCCTCTTCTATTGTAAACAGCTCATCTACATATAAGTGACACGCTAATTAAACATAAGCCAGTTGATTTCCTCCTATATTTGTATTTGAGAAGTCTTCTAAACTCATAACTAATTCTTGAACATAAGCAATGGAATCCATTGGTATATTTGAAAGCATATGCCCGTCTTCGTCTTAAGAAATATGAAGAAATGTGAAATCCTTACAGCCAGCTAACAACCCTTTTTCTTTATTTTGGCAATGTTACTTCAATCACGCATCATGCATGTTGTACAATAAACAACTCATCAACTTGGATGTGACCAGCTATTTAAGCATAAACTAGTGGAGGTATTATAACACAACTAAGTTCATACATAATTTCTTCAAATTAATAAGGAATCCATTGGGATTATATATCCAAAGCATATGCCCTTCTTTTCCTTCAAAATTATTGGATGATGATCCCGATTCCCTTGCTTATATATTAATAAGTAAACATAGACTAATGGAGGCAGAGAAGTCTTCTAAACTAAGAGCTAATTCTTCAACGTAGGCAAGGGAATCCACTGGCTTAATTCAAAGCATATGGCCATCTTGTTCTTAAAAAATATTGGATGAATTATGAGAAAGAAAATGCGAAAGCCTTACAACTACCAACCATTTTTCTTTACTCCGGCAATGTTAATCAATCACACGTTAATTTTACAATAAACAACTCATCCACTTGGGTGTGACAAACTAATTAAGCTAATCAAGCATAAAATAGTGAAGGTAGAGAAGTCTTCTAAACTCATACCTAATTCTTCAATGTAAGCAAGGGATTCCCTTGGCTTTATTGAAAGCATATGCCAGTCTTATTCTTAAAAAATATTAGGATTTTTTTTTTTGGCTTAGTTGACCAAAGTGGCTGGGCATTATATCAAACAACTACAAGGCAGTTAGAGGAACTCTGTCAACTTCATCAATGGGAGAGAGGCTTGGAGGGTAGAGATGCAGCCAGTGCTCCGGAAAATTTGGTCTCTGAGTGTTAGCATCGGAGGAGTCATATTTGTCCATGTCCCACGGGTTTCGAATGCTGTTGCAGATGATCTTGCCCGCCGAGCTCGGATTGGAGCAATTGGTGGGGCTATGTATGTGTAAAATCTTGGGCATGTAGTAGTATCACCTAGCCGCTTTGGCTCAATTAAGTATAAAAAAAAAAAAAAACTACATGACAGTTACATAATTCATCCAATAATTTTTAAAAAATATTAGGATGATGACTCTGGTTTACTAATTAAAAGCCATGAAGGGATCCATTCCCTTCATGACTGTCCATACAGATACAAAGCAAGAGATACAAATCAACCCCACTCATAGGCTCACAGTAACATTCTTAACTTAAATACCTATTTGTTTTTGTAATCAACCTTATAAGGAGCAAAAACGGTTACAACCGTTTACCTCCTATTAGTTTATTTACATGTATATTTTCCTAAGTTAACTTTGTATATTTTATCATATTCCTTAGGTTAGTTTTAAATATACATCCTTATAATCATAAGCCAGGAGATTAGTTTTAAATATATGTACTTATCTACCTTATAAGATCCAAGGGTAGTTACTTTTATGACTCATCATCTGAGTCATAAACTTATACACACATGACATACACGTGGTATAAAATTATAATTAAATAAACAAAAAAAATGATAGTGGCTGATGTGGCGTAAGTTATAATAGAGATAGTGGGGGCGGGCAATTAGCCATGCCAGGTGGCACGGGCCCACCACCTAGTTAGAGATAAGGTAGATGATGTTCCTCCTGTTAGTTAGCTCCATTTCTTAGTAGTCAATAGGAAAGTAATTAATGAGACAACCTCAAGAGATAAGAAACAACAATAGGCATATCATCCTTATATGACAGGTTGGTTATAAGTTAACCATCATGTTGTTCTACATAACAGGAGAATGTCCTAGGTGGCACCTATGTGACATGATAATCTTAGATTGAGGGAGATTTAGTGGGAGTGAGTTATCGGGTGGTTATTGGGGTGGTGTTGGTGGTTACCTTGCCAGGTGGCGGGGGCACCACTAGTGTGCTAATATGCTCAAAGAAGAAAAGATTAAATCGGTGAATTCTGCAAGGTGCATGTTCTATCTTATTCTTTTACACTAATGGTCACTCAATATTAATGTTTTCTCCGAAATTCCTAATCAAGACAACTGATGGTTAATTTCTACAAACTTCAGGTACGTATCTTCTTATTTGATTCCACAATTGTTACTCATGCTTGTTTTCTCAAAAAATTATTATGGTTTCTAATATTTCCTGCAGCTTCGTTTTTACAATGCAGTGGAAGTTAGATCACATGCCTTCTATCGATGACCAGATCTAGCCTGTTCTAATATTTGCATCTTTTATACTAGTTGGTCGTGACTGCTAAGTAAGTCGCCTTTGTTTATGTTTTGGGGTGGTTCATCGTTAGTTCCATAATGGAACTAATTATGATAGAGCCTCCAGCATTTGACTATATATTCGAAGTCTATCTATGAAATCAATTTCTCTGCTTGATTGTTAAGCTACATAGAGTTGAAGAACTAAATAGTTGAAGAACTTGGAATTGGGGACTCCAGCGGCCGAGATAGCTAGAGAAGAGGTTGTTGAACCAATAGAAGGAAATTGCTCATAGATAGCTAGCAGTGAATTCCAGGTACGTATAAAACCTACATATTTCCATTAATTAAGAGGGTCTTGCTATATATTCAGGTAATCAAGATTTTTGACTGCCTAATTTGTTTAGTACCTAGTTCTTCTGGTTTTCATCTTTGTCTTTCCTATGTATATATTTTATTTACAAGAAGCCTAGTAAATCTTGTTGTGGTTCTTGTTTCTATTGATAACTACTCACTTCTCACTATTTCTGATACTTTTACTTCTTAATTCTATGATTGTTGCAACTAAATTTTCTCTTTCAAAAAATTTAGTCACGAATAAAAAGAAAAAGGAGTAGGAACTCAGAATCTTTTATTGGAAGAGTTTAAGTGGCCAACCCCTCTTCAAATTAGAAGAAAGGTATCGTCCTCTGCTATCTAAATCAAAACTTCTGGGCATTATCCCTTCCCACAACAAGCATTTACAAAAGAATTACAACATCCTTTGGGAACACAAGTGCTTAATTTCATGATACCATCACATGATCATCGGCCGTCCGTGATGCCAGGAGTTATTTGAAAATTCTTAATTTGACTCTATTCTGTGAGAGTAATTCAAGGTGTTTTGATGATGCTCATATTCCTTGTGCTTTAGATGATGCATGCATGATCAGTTCCCTGCATACATGTTAATTCCTATCCTAGTCCTTTTCTCTGTAAGAACAGAGCTAGCTATATTAAGGGACCACTCACATGTGAGCTCATTCATATATTTACTAGAAATTAAGTCGCTTTCACATGTGAGCTCATATGTTAACAATCCTTAATCTTTATTTTTTGATCCTATCCGTAACCATTAATTTATTCCTCTAAATAATATGATAGTTGACCTGCTTAGCAATTATTTGGATTCCTTTCTGATTTCTTTGTTACAGCTAGCTAGCTTGTGCTCCTCTTGTTGGAGAACTCTCTTCATCTTCAACTTCTTTCTTCGATCTTCATCGGCGGCCACCTTCTTCTGTTTCTTCTTAGTCTTAATTGTTATTCTTGTACATACATATTATCAGTCAGAGAGATGGCAATGCTTCCGAGTGTGTTTGTCTCCAAGTTTCTCGATGTGCTGGTTAAATATGGCGAGCAGGAGGCTTTCATGCTCCATGGAGTGCCCAGCGAGATCAAGAGGCTTCGGAGAAAGCTGGGCCTGATACGTGCCCTGCTCGTCGATGCCGAGAGGAGGCAGAGCCAGGAAGAGGCCATCAAGTACTGGCTGAACGAGCTCAAAGATCTCATGTATGATGCTGACGATATTATTGACGAGATCGAGATCGAAAACAGCAAGCGCTTGGCGGCATCCTCCTCCTCCTCCTCTTCTTCTTCAGCAGGGCAGCTGGTACGTGCATTGAACCCTTCTGATGACTTTTTCCTCTCTTTGTTATCTTATACACCGGTTCAGGATTGAATTTAGTTTTCTGATATAATATATACATGAAAGCATATATTGCAATTCGCATTGATCAAATCCCTCATCTTCCTAGCAGGTAAACTGTTGCCTGTCTCCCATTTCCTGCATCGGATTTCGTCACCAGATTGGAAACAAAATCAAAAATCTAAACACCAGGTTGGACGAAATCATTAAGGAGAAAAATGATTTCAATCTCACACCAATTACTCCCGATGATCAAAATAGAAGGCCAGCTCCTCCAACAAATCCACGAAACACGTCGTCTCTGGTCGAACCTGATCTTGTGGGCACAAGAGTAGAAGAGGATACCAGGACCTTGGTGAAGTTGCTGTTAGCGGAGAATGATCATCACAAGATGCGTGTTACCCTCGCCATAGTCGGCATGGGGGGGATCGGCAAAACTACCCTCGCCCAAAAAATCTTCAATGACGAGATGGTGCAAGATCACTTTCACATGGTCAAACCTTTGTGGATTTGTGTAACTCAAGATGTCAATGAAACCAAAATCTTAAGAGAGATCTTACAACATATAGGAGGTGATCCAGGTGAGAACCAAGATCGGGCAAATCTCGAAGTGAAGCTCCATGAAGTCGTAAGCCAAAAGATGATATTCCTCGTATTGGATGATGTGTGGGATGCATCATTGTGGCAGAATTTGTTAAGAAAGCCCATGCAAAGTTGTGAATATCAGAGCAGAATTATAATCACCACAAGATCTATGAGCGTAGCCAAGGGCTTCGGTGCCATAAATCTTCATAGTGTGGAGAAGTTGTCTGTCGAAGATGGTTGGTTGTTGCTTAGCAATTCAGTTTTCTGGAAAGATGATGGCAATGATAAAAAGCGTGAATTGAGAGATATTGGGATGAAAATCGTGGAGAAATGTGATGGACTTCCTTTAGCGATTAATGCAGTCGCTGGCGTATTGAGTACAAAGGATATGCAACATTCTGAATGGGAGAAGATTCTTCGAAATCCATTTTGGTCACTCAATGATATTCCTGAAGGAGTTTTGGGAGCTTTATACCTGAGTTATGAGGATTTACCATCTTATCTCAAGCCGTGTTTTATTTACCTTGCATTGTATCCTGAGGATTGCCGTGTCTACAAGTTTCAAATTGAACAACTTTGGTGCTCTGAAAGTCTCGTGGAGCCATTACGAAATTTGACGATGGAGGAGACGGCAGAAGAGTATTGGAAGGAATTAATACATAGGAATCTTTTGCAACCAGATGCTAATTTCTACAACCAACTAGTTTGCAAAGTTCATGATCTTGTGAGATCTCTAGCACAATATCTAGCACGTGACGAAAGCTTCTGTGGTGACGCGGAACGTTTTACTGACATGATGACATCATCTAGTTCTTCTTCGATGAAGCCACGTCGTCTGTACATACAAGATGAGGAAGGAAATTATATTACTGACATCATCAGGCAACAAACATCATTGAGGGCACTAATGATTCCTCAAGTTCGAAAACTTCAATACACTGATTTTAAATCTCTCAAGTGTCTGAGGATCTTGGATCTTTCCTTTTCACCCATGGAGGAGTTGCCAGGTTCGATAGCTAATCTTGTTCATTTAAGATATTTAGATCTCTCAGGAACTAAATTGAGAGAGATACCTGAATGCCTAGGGGATCTTTGGCATCTACATTACTTATATTTGAGCGAATGTGAAAACTTATACCACCTTCCTGCTAGAATCGTCATGTTGCATAACCTCAAGTTCCTTTCTCTCGAAGACACTCCAATCGATGGAATGCCGTTGGGAATGAGAAGGCTCCAGCGACTTACAGAACTTGGGGGATTCCCTGCCGCTATGAAAGGAGAACGAGGTGAAAAAGGTGGGGGTTCTACATTGAAAGATTTGGGATCTCTTTCCGAGCTCACTCGTCTCTCAATAAATAATTTAGAAAGGGTATCCAGCAGTGGTGATGCAAGGGCAACATCTTTGAAGGACAAACACCATCTTCGGATACTTGACTTGCGCTGCACTCCTTGCAACTCAGAGATTGAGGAGACATGTACTGATCACGCAGAGGACTCCATCAAAAAAATAGAAGAGGTATTCGAGGAGCTATGTCCCCCTTCGTCATTAGAAAAACTTGAGATTAAAGGTTATTTTGGCCTTGAGCTCCCTAGTTGGATGAGGATGTTATTGACGTCACCACTATTTCCTGCATTGAGGAGGATAGACTTGATAAATTGCAATCACTTTGTGCAGCTCCCACCAGCCTTGGGCCAGCTACCGCTGCTGGATTACTTACACATCTCAGGTGCATCGGGCGTCACAAGCATCGGACCTGAACTATTTTTTGGCATGAACGATGGTGGTCCTCAACTTTCTTTCCCTTCCTTTCCCGTGCTTGAGAGATTAATTCTAATAAACATGCCAAACTGGAGGGAATGGCATTTGGTTGGAGAGGGAGATCAAGAATTACGACTACCATTGCCGCAACTAAAACCACTGCCTCGCCTCCAAGAGCTCTCCATTGAGAGGTGTCCGAAGTTAAGGTCTCTCCCGACGGAACTGATCAATCATGCAGTTATGTTGCAAGAGTTGTACATACGAGAAGCCAACAGCTTGAGAGAGATCAAGAACCTCAGGTTTATTAAGAAGCTTTTAATTGTGCATTGCCCCATGCTAGAGGAAGTGTCAAATCTTCCTAATCTGAAGACTCTAATTGTTGAGGGTGACTGGAGAAACCTGAAGAATGTGGTGGGTATGGATGCCCTGCAGCATCTGGAATTATTTGACCGAAATTTGGAGTCCCTGCCAGAGTGGTTATTAGCAAGCAGCAGCAATACTAGTACTTGTGCAGTAGTAGGAGAATTGCAGGAACAACAGCAGTTCAGCGCTCTGCAGAAGCTGTACATTGTAGGCAGCGTCGACCTGCTCTCCAGGTGTCTTGTGGATGGCCCGGAGTGGCCCAAGATCAAAGACATTCCTCAAGTTAAAGCCAAGGACTTCGACGATGATGGATCAGCCTACTTCTCCTACACCAAGGCTCCCTTCGCCTTCAACACCAATTTAAAACGATGATCATCTCTTTCTCTCAATTGTCTCTGTGTAGTTTCCACTGATCTATAGTTGGTAAGTCTTGCTAGTATATATATATATCATGAGTTGCTATCATTTTTCATGTACATATGTAAGAGGTTTCCTTCCCTTTTGGTCAATTAATTTTGACGAAATCACAAAGCTGGGTAGTTTTGACTGAAATGATTTTTAGTGTTTATACGTTTTTGTTGTGTTATAATTTGTATTCAGGAACAATATGGGAAATCGATTGGGATGGCTAGCATAGCTGCAGATATGTTGGTAGGCTGAAAAAGGTTTGCAGTTATGTTATTGATTATGTAAGTTATGTAATTGACTATTTGTAATCAAAACTTGATTAGTGCATTAGTGTGTAACTAGGACACATTCATTGAATTAGCAAGAGCCAAAGTGTGCATAAGCAGATAGATGTCCAGCAGTCAAGGTTGCAAAGATACTTGAAGTTTGCAAGAGGAAGCTGGAAGACCAGTAGCTTGTGGATCAAAAGAAGCAATAGACTGATGAGAGCTGACATAGAAGGAGGCTCTGCTACCTTCTTCCCCAAAAGCACAAGAACCAAGTCAAGCTGAAATAGGAAATGCTGGAGCTCAGTCGAGGAAGTATTGCATCCTTGCATGGTTCAAGAATCAAGATCTGAGCAGGAACTAAAAGCTGCAGAAGAGTAACTGATGGATCTAAGCATGAAGGGAAGGCCAGCTGGCTAAGGAAAGGAAAGAAGCTGAGGTCTTAGATATTGAGTTGATATAAAGCAGGGAAAGGTTGTTGAAGTTTTTTAAAATATGGTTTTGGTTTTTTCTGAATAGACACATTTTCATGAAGCATCCATTTATGAATATACACCTATTCACAAGCATCTCTTCATATTTAAACATGAAAATGCATGTTTTCATTAGTGTTCATACATATAAACAACATGAAGAAGTGCCTTTTCAAAGGCACCCCCTCATGTGATAACTACCTCACTCTATAAATAGCCTTCATGTCAAATCCGAAAATGCCTTTTTGAAATTCAGTATATTTTCTTCTCATCTTTTATTTGAAGGTTTTCAAGTCTCTAAGTTGCTGGAATAGAAATCTCAATTAAGGGAGTTCGAGTTTGACTTTGTGGGTGCATAATCTTGTCAAACATCGATCTAAGATCGGGCTTCATTGTATCCTGGAGGCGAATTTGCTGCAACCCTGGTGCACATCACTAGATTCTTAGTGGTGGGGGCAAATATCGTCTTAAGGAAAGTGACGACGTAACGCGCCTTGAAGCATCTTCTTTCCATCGACATCGACGCTCGAGTTCTTTTGCCGGGTTCATTCTTCTACGAGGAGATCTACACCAACAATCTTAAGACGATATTTCATCAATGGCACCTCAATCATTGAAGGAACTTGCTGCAGATTTTTCTAAGCTGAAAGATTTGATGGAACAGGTTTTAGAAGATGGCAAAAGAAGATGCACTTCCTTCTCGCTGGACTAAAGGTCGCTTACGTGCTTGCAACTCCAAAACCTATGGAGTATGAACATGAAACCACCGCTGAAAAACGTGATAGAACGAAATGGGAGCAAGATGACTACATTTGTAAAGGGCATATTTGCAATGCTATGGTGGACTCTCTCTTTGATATCTATCAAAGCAAACCAACAGCCAAAGATGTATGGGATGCCCTTGAATCTAAGTACCTTTTGGAGGACGCAACGAGTAAGAGGTTTCTTGCATCCAAATTTATGAATTACAAGATAGTTGATTCTAGGCCTGTCATAGAGCAATTCAATGAAATTCTGCACATCCTAGACCAATTCAATCAACATGATATGAAAATGGATGAAAATATTATTGTTTCATCTATTATTGTTAAGCTTCCTTCATCATGGAAAGAGCAAAGAAAACTTCTTAAACATAAGAAGGAGGAAATGTCCCTTGATCAACTGGGACAACATCTTCATGTTGAAGAAGTATTAAGACTTAAGGAAAGTCTTGAGGAGCCTGGTCTCATGATGGAAGAAGATAAAGGCAAACATCCCTCTCATGCCAAGAAATCAAATCAGAAGAGGAAGAATTTTGATCAAAATCAAGGTCAAAAGAAGAAGTTCAAAGGTGTTTGTTATCATTGTGGCAAGCCAGGGCATTACAAGAGTGATTGTCGTTTTCTCAAGAAGAAATAACAAGAATCTGACTACAAGGCAAAGTTTGTTGCTATGATCTCGGAGATCAACATGCTTGAAGACTATGATTCATGGTGGATTGATTCCGGAGCAACAAGGCATGCATGCAAAGACAAGAGTCTTTTCAAGACTTATGAACCTGTTGAAGATGGTTGTATTCTCTACATGGGAAATTCATCTACTGTAGTAGTTAAAGGCAAAGGAATAGTTGAGTTAGAGTTTACTTCTGGCAAAATTCTTACTCTTACATATGTTTATCATGTACCTGATGTTAGGAAGAACCTTGTCTCTGGGGGTCTTCTTAATAAATTTGGGTTTAAATTAGTCTTCGAGTCGGATAAGTTTGTATTGACCAAAGGAGATACATTTGTTGGGAAAGGTTATATGTATGAGGGCATGTTTAAACTTAATATTAATAAAGTTGATGTTTCTAGTTATATGGTTGACTCCTTTTCTCTTTGGCATATTCGCTTGGGACATGTGAATACTAGGAAAATGCATGATATGATAGTCCTAGATTTGATACCTAAGTTTGCTAATGATATGAATGAAAAATGTCATATTTGCATGAAAGCAAAAATAACTAGAAAATAATTTCCTAAAATAATCAGAACTTCTTCTTTGTTACAACTTGTACATAGTGATGTATGTGACATGCATAGTACTCCAACAAGAGGTGGAAAGAATTATTTTGTTATATTTATTGATGATTTTTCCAGATTTTGTTATGTTTACCTTATGCATGCTAAAGATGAAGTTCTTAGAAATTTTAAAGCTTATAAAATGGAAGTTGAAAATCAATGTGAAGCTAAGATTAAATGCTTAAGGTCGGACAGAGGAGGTGAATATCATTTTCCTCAATATTGTGAAGATGTAGGCATTATACATGAGACATCTATTGCTTACACTCCACAACAAAATGGAGTAGCAGAGAGGAAAAATAGAACTCTAGTTGAAATGATCAACTCTATGCTTGTAAATGCTGGGCTAAATAATAGCTTTTGGGGAGAAGCTCTTATGACAACATGTTACATATTAAATAGAGTACCCCTCAAGAATACCAAAGTAACTCCATATGAATTATGGAAGAAAAGGAAACCCAACCTTAGTCATTTTAAGGTGTGGGGATGTCGAGCTATTGTCCGGTTACCTGAACCTAAAATTAGAAAAATTGGACAAAAAGCCATTGAATGCATTTTCTTGGGTTATGCTCAACATAGTAAGGGTTATAAGTTCTTAGTTATTGAACCCAATAGTTATGTTGATGTTAAATACGGTAATTGAATCAAGAGATGCAGAATTTTATGAAAATAGGTTCAGTTCAATTCCATCTATTAATGATAAGATGGTGGAACCTATTAGAACTAACTATGAATCTGGTGATCTAAGTAAGCCTCTTGAATTAAGGAGAAGCAAGAGACCAAGAAAGGAAAAGTCTTTAGGACCCAATTTTATAGTTTACTTGGTGGAAGGATCAAGATATTCATGTTACAATCAATTAATGATTTCAGCAAGTATAGAATCTGATCCCTTAACATATGCAGAGGCTATGAAGTCTCAAGATGCAGCTTTTTGGAAAGAGGCCATTAATGATGAAATGGATTCCATCATGGGAAATAATGTTTGGAAATTAGTAGACCTACCTCCTGGATCTAATCCAATTGGGTGTAAGTGGATTTTCAAGAGGAAAAGGAAGGTTGATGGCACCATAGAAAAATTTAAAGCAAGACTTGTTGCTAAAGGCTTCAAGCAAAAAGAAGGTATTGATTATTTTGATACCTATGCACCTGTTGCAAGAATTTCCACTATTAGAACGTTAATAGCTTTGACATCCATTTATAAATATGAAATTCATCAAATGGATGTTAAGACAGCATTCTTGAATGGTGAGCTCGATGAAGAAATTTACATGGAACAGCCAGAAGGGTTTGTTATGCCCGGCCAAGAGCGTAAAGTTTGTAAATTAATTAAGTCTCTTTATAGCCTAAAACAAGCCCCAAAGCACTGGCATGAAAAATTTGACCAGGCCATTCTTGCTAATGGATTTAAAATGCATGAATCTGATAAATGTGTTTATAGTAAATTTCATGGAAATAAAGGTATCATTATATGTCTATATGTTGATGACATGTTAATTTTTGGAACTAATAATGAAAGCATCCAAAATATAAAGAAATTTTTGTCATCAAACTTTGACATGAAGGACTTGGGTATTGCTGATGTAATTCTTGGAATTAAAATCATCAGAAATAATGAGGGTATAATACTTACCCAATCTCATTATATTGAGAAGATTTTGAAAAGGTTTAATCATTTTGATTGTAAACCTGTAAATACCCCTTTTGACTCTAATATGAAACTTTATCCGAACACGGGTAGAGCTGTAGACCAATTAGAATATGCTAGAGTAATTGGTTGTTTAATGTATACTATGACATGCACTAGACCTGACATTGCTTTTGCAGTTGGAATGTTGAGTCGGTACACTAGTAATCCTAGTAATATTCATTGGAATGATGTATACAGAATATTAAAATATTTGAAGAAAACCATTGATTTTGGTATTTGCTACAATGGTTATCCAACAGTGTTGGAGGGTTTCACAGATGCTAGTTGGATCACTGAAAGTGATGATTATAAATCTACAAGTGGATGGATATTCACTTTAGGTGGAGGACCTATTTCATGGGGATCTAAAAAGCAAACATGTATAACATATTCTACCATGGCGGCAGAATTTATAGAATTGGCATCATGTGGTAAAGAGGCAGAATGGTTGAGGAATTTATTATTAGAAATTCCTATTTGGCCTAAACCAATGTCTCCTATATCTATACATTGAGACAATCAAGCAACATTGTCACGGGCTTATAATAATGCCTATAATGGAAAATCTAGGCATATTGGGCTAAGACATAGTTATGTTAGAAATTTACTCATTGATGGAGTAATTACTATTGATTTTGTGAGGTCTTGTCAAAACTTGGCAGATCCATTAACAAAAGGACTTGCAAGGACATTAAAAGGGATGGGGTCAAAGCCAATAATGAATGATCACCAATAATGGAAACTCAACTCAACACTTGTAATTAACAAGTCTTGAGTTCAATGAGTCAAAGTACATTATATGTAGTGATCGGAAGCACTATAAATGTATATCAAAATTAATTTATCATCCCAAGGTTAAACTGCTTGGTACTGCAATGAATATTGTGGAGGTTGTGCAATTTGCACTTAATATGTTTATAACATGTTTGTTGAAGTATGTTAATTGCATGACACTTCCAATAAGCTTACCTATATGAGTGTCGAAGGTGGTGCCGCCTTATATGAGACTTAGGCGTGGTCTTTAAAGCGCTCATGAAACCAGGATATAGACACAAGGCCAATCCACGTGTCGGCTTCGTGAACTTTCTAAAGAGAAGAAAGAATATGTGTAAGGTATGTCCGACTAATCAAATAGGATCACAAGTTCAAAGCTTAGTCTACTATGTCATCCTGATTAGCTTTGATATATTTTTACTACTTGAAGGTTCAAATCCGCAAGATACCTTCATTTATGCATAAACTTTCCTATTCCAGTAATGTTTTGTTTGTTTTTATATTTTGAAAATGGTGGGGGATTGTTGAAGTTTTTCAAAATATGGTTTTGGTTTTTTGTGAATAGACACCTTTTCATGAAGCATCCATTCATGAATATACATCTATTCACAAGCATCTCTTCATGTTTAAACATGAAAATGCATGTTTTCATTAGTGTTCATACATATAAACAACATGAAGAAGTGCCTTTTCAAAGGCACCCCCTCATGTGATAACTACCTCACTCTATAAATAGCCTTCATGTCAAATCCGAAAATGCCTTTTTGAAATTCAGTATATTTTCTTCTCATCTTTTATTTGAAGGTTTTCAAGTCTCTAAGTTGCTGGAATAGAAATCTCAATTAAGGGAGTTCGAGTTGACTTTGTTAGTGCATAATCTTGTCAAACATCGATCTATGATCGAGCTTCATTGTATCCTTGAGGCAAATTTGATGCAACCCTGGTGCACATCACTAGATTCTTAGTGGTGGGGGCAAATATCGTCTTAAGGAAAGCGACGACGTAACGCGCCTTGAAGCATCTTCTTTCCATCGACATCGACGCTCGAGTTCTTTTGCCGGGTTCATTCTTCTACGAGGAGATCTACACCAACAAAGGTATGCTTGTTAAAAGAGGGGAGGAGCAACGTATCCAAGGAGCTTAGTTTCCAGCTTTGGTACATGTGCTGCAATTTCTTATGCAAGAGAATTAATCATCCTTGTGCCGGTTCAAGGAGCATTGAAGCTTTCCTCATCCAAGCGTGGGAGAGGAGCAGGAGAAGTGAAGGTGGATTCCTTCACCCTTGGTGGATTCCAAGGAACCGGATGAGTTGCTAAAGACAGGATTCTTCAAGCTCTCCTCAACCAAGTGTGGGAGAGGAGCACCTGATAGCATCATGAGGTTGGGGTGTTGAATCATCAAAGATAAGTACAGTAGAGCAACTTAATATGACGAACAAGTTGTCCATGTATCTGTACCTCTTCTATCAGTAGTGTAAGGTTTGGGACTTTGGGTGGTCTCCGATAAAGGACCCGTGGTTTTTTTCCCAGTTGGGTTTTTCCACGTTAAAATCTTCCTGTGAGTGTGATAGAATACCGTTGTTTTCTTACTTCACTGCAACAACTAGGCAATCACACCACACACCTGATTAGCCCCTCTTGTGTTCGATGTTATGTCTGTGAGATAATTTATAAGCTGCTAGTGTTATATAATTGATGATACTTAGTGTGTGAGTGTTAATTGCTTACTAGAGCCAGTATTGGTGATTTCTAGGGGTCCTTTTTCTTCAGATCATGAGATGGTCATCTATCTTATGGCATTCTGAAAAGGGGCCTAGACTTTCAATTGTGTGTATCTATCTTGTTTTGTGTAATTGCTCACTCTCGTACTTCTAAAGCTATTAGTATTCGGAATTTTTGAAAGCTATTAGCATAGCTGCAGATATATATTGACATTGTATGTACTTGTTTCCTTCACAGCTCTGCTTTCTTGAACTCTCAAAGCTGGGCACTGATCTGACATGAATTGTAACATTTGGTAATATGTCCAAATGAGTTTCTGACTGATATACCAAGCAGCTTGCTTAATAAGTGTCGTTAATTTTCTGAATGGAAGAGAAGCTTGGCTGCCACATGCAGTTGGAGCATATTTAAACTAAATGATTATTAGATGCTCTGCTGCATATTTGGCAAGGTCTGATGCTTAATTTTCTTGTGCTTTTCAGATGATGCATGACTGTTATGTTGCCAATGTGTTTCTTAAGTCCTGTAGGCCTCCAGCAGGTAGGGGATTCGAATTTTGGGTTCAAATTTGTCTCTAATTGGAAATTGGCATCACTTACTCTATACTTCTTCTGTATTTCCATCCCTTTGCTTGCTTTGAATGTTTCAATATTTAGTTTTTCGATTCTTCTGGCAGTTAAAGCTTACTTACTTCGGAAATATACACTTCTGTTAGAAATTTCGGCGGGGATCACACCAAGATGGGAAAGCACCAAAATAGAACAAGGAGGAGAGACAACAGATTTAACGTGGAAAACCTCCCGGCAAATCACCGCGAAGGAAAAACCACGGGAAGAAGAGCTTCACTATATGAGGAGATTTACAAGACTCACTCTCTCAACTCTCACATATAAATCTTCTCTCTTCCCTCCCATATACATTCACTCAAGGAATGCCCAAACCTTCTTCTTCTACGAAGAACTACAGAGAACTCTCTCTCTCTGATTTCTTGCTTCCCCTCAAGCCCTAAGACCTCTCTCTAGGCCTCCCAGATGAGAACCCACGTTCTACTATGTCTCACATAACCCTAACATGTATCCTGACCTTACATAGCCTCAATCGGATTGATTTAAGCCGTTAGATCAAAGCCAGTTTTCAGTCTCGCCGTTTTCGGATCGATCCGAAAGAGGTCGGGATCGATCCATTCTGAAACTGGGTAAAACACGTCTCTGGAAACAGAACTTCGATCGATCCCACTTCAGGTTCGATCGATCCAGCTTCAGGTTCGATCGATCCAGCTTTATGTTGGATCGATCCAAGTTGGGAAAAACAGATTCCTTGCTTCTGTCATCTCATGGGAGGAACAAATCCCAACAACTTCCTGATGTTAGCTGTAAAGCTGATGAATGTTCTTATTTTTAGACACTTATCTAAACCGAAACCTTGGAATAACTATGCTAATTCCCGCACTCTGTCGGGATTGAGAGTTCAAAAGGCTTGTCCCTAGAACATATTCATGCAGTGTTTTATTCACCATTGCGAATCTTTTTGTCCTAGAGCTTAAGAAAACCATGATAATCTATAGTTGGTAAGTCTTGCTAGCTGGTATTGTTAATATAGGTACTTTTGGTCTGAAATGATGTGTGATGTTGATGCTTTTTGTGTTGTGTATGTGATTGTTATTCAGGGGCTATTTGGGAAATTGACTGGGATGGCTAGCATAGTTGCAGATACGTTGGTAGGCTGGAATTAAAACGTTTGCAGTAATGTTATTGATGAGACGGTCATCTTATGCCTTTTAAAAGATCGAAGCTTCTGGGAGGACATTGGGGAGGGGCCTGCATGACCTTAATTCTGTGTCTCTATCTTGTTTCGTGTCATTGCTCAATTAATCTCGTACTTTTAAAGCTACTATTATTCTTGAATTTCTGGAAGCTACTAGCATTCGATTCCCTGTAAAGCATAACCTGTTCTGTTTTGGCGATGATCAGCGATTAGATATTACAGCTCTGAAACTTTTGCACGCAGTGAGACCAGAGACAATACCTGATCCAAGAAATGTGCAACTCACTGCTAGAGCACAATTGGTAAATATTGTTGGTATGTATCATGATTGGAAAATATGGTACATTGATAGTAGTCATTCTATCTGGGTTCCTGTTTACTCACAAAGACATGTACAGAAATTTGGATCCATGATAAGATAACAAGTGTTCATCTTCAACAAGAAATCATTGGGGGAATACAAAGAAGGAAAACGTCTTGGGTCCACGAATCCTTGACAAAATCATCAGAAAACCTCTTTTATTCAAAGAGATTCAGTCCCACAGATATGACTCTCCAGATGGCAAAAGATATATATATAATTAACCCAATATAATAATATTCGTCTCCACATCTAAAGATACGGGTCCCACCAGAACGTAAAACAACCACGAATGCATCCGTTGTGGTACTAAAAATCCGATTTTGAGAGGTTGTTTGGTTTGGGTGTATCAGGGTGCATCGCATCATTTGATGCACCAATCTCCTGTTTGGTTCGCAGGGTGCGTCACACGATGCACCATGATGTATCAATCCCCTGTTTGGTTCACAGGGTGCATCGCGCGACGCATGAATCACACGATGCATTTTCAACTGATTTCGTGCATCATATGAAACGGTCAAAATAGGCGTTTCACACGATGCACCCTCGCGCGAGCTCTTCACCGAAGAACCCGACACTGACCCAAAAACAAACCAAACATAATATAATAAAATTTTAATATATATATTCATAGCATTATATCAATAATATATAAATAGTTTAATATATATATTAAAATTTAACTTCATTGCATCATCATGTGAACATTATATGAATAATATCAATAATATATATCTATATATTATTCATATAATATATATGTTCACATGATGATGCAATGAAGTTAAATTTTAATATATATATAATATGATATTATTATATATATTAAAATTTAACTTCATTGCATCATCATGTGATTATTATATAATAATATATATATATATATATGAACCTTATAAGGAGCAAAAACGGTTATGTATAACCGCCCCATTATAAAGTTAATTTAAGTCATACAGTTAATTATATCTATTTTATAGTCATAGTATATTAATCTAATATTAATCTAATACAATCAACCTTATATAGTATCCATACTAATTCATTAATCAAATTTGGTTTTTATAACCGAATCATCCATTAATTTGATGGTTACCCTGCCAGGTGGCAGGGGGCCCACCTAGTATTATATATATCTCAATAATACATATATATATATATATATATATATATATATATATATTATTCATATAAAGTTCACATAATAATGCAATGAAATTAAAATTTAATATATATATATTATTAAAATATCATATAATATATATATATTAAAATTTAACTTTACTGCATCATTATATAAAAATTATACAAATAATATATATATATATATATATATATATATATATTATTTTAATATAAATATTATATGAATAATATTACGTCATATGATACCAAAGGTAAATCAAACACGAGATGACTTCGCGCAACCAAACGCTATACCACTACTCCCACTACTACCTAGGGGTGAGCAGAACCGAACCGAACCCGAAGAACCGAACCGAACCGAATTAGTTCGGTCCATTCGGTTCGGTTCCTCGGTTCATTTGGTTCGGTTCGGTTCTACAAGATAAAAAAGTTCGGGTTTCGGTTCGGTTCCGGTTCCTTAAAAAAAACTTCGGTTCGGAACCGAAGAACCGAAGTTAACCCAGCACATGCGTCAGCAGC